>CAUYUJ010014895.1:10000-205000 GCA_963575745.1 Prorocentrum cordatum
GGTCCCGTTTGCTTTCGGGCCCCCTCCCCTCCCCGCGGCGGTTCCCCTGCGCGTTCCGCTGCGGTTGCTGTTGTTGTTTGTCCGCTGGTGTTGCTGCGCGCCCCCCCTCACGCACGCACCGCCTGATGCAATTCCGTTGTGTTTGCGCCGCTGCTGCCGGCAGCGGTTGGGCCAGCCCTTTTGCGCGGCCGCGGGTCGGTCGGCGGGTCTCGTCGAGGCTGGGCGGGCCATCGATTATTGTCGTACAGTGGGGGCCCATGCCAAGAAACACCCTGCCTGCCGCCAGGGTGCCCTGGGTTTCTTGGGTTTCGATGGTTTTGCGATGGAAAGCGCGACGTTCCCGCGCCAAAAGTCAATGGACGCCCTGGGGTCTCAAGGTTGCGTTTCTTATGGGAGGTTTCTTGTGGTCGGGCCCCTACTAGATGCGCGCCAAGGGAGCGCGTTGCCGATCTACCGAGTCCGCCCCTCTTGCTCTCTCGCGCCTCTTTGCTTCCTCCCCTCCCCAATCGGGCGCGTGCCCGCCAGACGGCGGCACGCCGTCACGGACAATCTGAGCCTGAGCGCGCGTGCGGTGAACCAAATAAATCATATTCCGCCTTCCAGGCGATAGTCGAAATACGAATGGCAGGATAGCAGTGGTTGGTCCTCCTGTTCCTCCACCTCCCCCTCCCTGCCCCCCTCTTCTCTTCCTTCCCATCCTTTTCCCCTCATCATCATCATCCTCCTTCGCCTCCTCATCATCATCAGCAGCACCATCATCACCATCACCATCGTCATCATCATCATCAACTTGCCCCTCCCCGTCTCCCGCTTCCCTCGGGTTCTGAGCCCCCCCCCGCCACATTCCCCCCTTGCGTCTTTATCAGCAGCAGCAGCAACATTATTCTCCTCCTCTTCCTCATCGTCATCATCAGCATCGTCATCAGCAGCATCAGCAGCATCGGCATAAGCATCAGCAGCATCATCATCATCAGCAGCAGCATCGTCAGCATCATCATCATCAGCAGCAGCAACATCATCATAATCGTCCGCATCCTCAGCAGCAGCAGCAGCTCTATCATCATCAGAATCACCATCATCGGCAGCAGAATCATCTCCATCATCATCAACAGACAGCATCAGCAGTGCTTATACGACCACCCTTCGGGTGATAAGGAGGTTCGAGGGGGGAGGAACGAATGTCTCAATCGATCAGTCTCATTATCGATCTCACTATCGGTCGAGCTCGATCGATATCACTCGATCGACTTCACAATCGATCTCGCCCGATCTATGTCATTCGATCGATCTCACAATCGATCTCACTATCGATACCACAATCGATCTCACTATCGACCACACTCTCGATCTCACAATCGATCTCACGTTCGGTCTCACTATCGATGCCACTATCGATATCACAATCGATCTCACAATCAATGTCATCATCATCATCAACATCATCGTCATCAACGTCGTCAACATCATCATCATCATCATCCTCATCATCATCGGGGCACCATCATCATCACCTCATCACCATCATCATCAACATCATCACCATCATCATCATCATCGGGACACCATTATCGTCACCATCATCATCATCATCATCATCATCAACATCATCATCATCACCACCTCATCATCATCCTCATCATCAACATCATCATCATCACCAGGACAACATCATTGACATCATCATCAACATTATCATCATCGGGACACCATCATCATCATCATCATCACCATCATCATCAACAGCATCATCATCAACCTCATCATCACCATCATCATCGGGACACCATCATCATCAGCATCGTGATCTTCATCATCATCAGCATCATCTCAGCATCTCATCATCATCAACTTCACCAGGATCATCAAAATCATCGTCATCATCGGGACACCATCATCATCATCATCATCATCAGCAGCATCATCAACATCATCATCGGGACACCATCATCATCACCACCATGGCCATCATCATCACCATCATCATCGTCATCAACATCGTCAACATCATCATCATCATCATCATCATAATCATCATCAGCATCATCATCATTATCGGGACACCATCATCACCACCACCACCATCATCATCAACAACATCATCGACATCATCATCATCATCATCAGCATCATCGGGACACCGACGGGACACCGGCGGGACACCGGCGGGACACCGCAGGCCACCGGCCCCTGAAAAGGAATCATTTGGTCCGGCCGCGCCTCAGCCGGAGGCGGGACACCGGCGGGACACCGCGGGCCACCGGCCCCCGGAAAGGAATCATTTGGTCCGGCCGCGCCTCAGCCGGAGGAGACTCTCTTCTCGCCCGCCCACGCAGCTTCACCTCGCCCGCACGCACGGCACGCACGAACACGAAACCGAAATCGATTTCCCGGTAGGGGGGCTCTCCGTTCCACTTCGATCTCACCCCCTCACCTCCGATCAACATCATCAGCAGCATCAGCATCAGCATCGTCCGTATCGTCACCATTAGTAGTATCACAATCCGCATCATCATCGTCATCAATATCATCAGTATCATCATGATCACCAGCGGCATCAGCATCATTAGTATCCTCCTCATCATACTCATCAGCATCATCAGCATCATCATCACCACCATGATCGTCACCATCATCATCATCATCATCATCATCATCATCATCATCATCATCATCACCATCATCATCGTCACCATCATAATCGTCTTGCCCCTCCCCCTCTCCCGCTTCCCTCGGGTTCCGAGCTCCCCCCCGCCACATCCCCTCCTTGCGTTCCCCAGCCAGGCCACGGCTGCCGAGAAGGACGAACTCCAGGAGAGACCCCGCCCCCTTCGGCGCCGGCCACACGCCGCAGCGGCCCAGCGGGCGGATGGGGGGGAGGGGCTGGGGGGCAGCAGGGCACTACGATTAGGGAGAAGGAAGCGGGAGAAGGCAGGGAGGGAGGAGGAGGAGGAGGAGGAGAAAGTTGCACGGCAGGAGGAGGAGGAGGACGAGAAGAAGGAAAAGGAGGAGAAGGAGGATCGGATTTCTGTTGCGAAACCATGTGGCATCGACCACTGCTGGGGCGGGAGAGGACGGGGGAGGAGGGGCAGCGTGCGGAGGGGAAGAAGCAGGAGGTGGCCGGTGGTGGAAGAGGTACGCGCCGACGCCCACCTCGCCTTCGGAGCCTCGCGCACTTCGTCCGGCGCCGCCCCTTCCCTCCATCTGTTCATCCCTCCTTCTCCTCCTCCCCCCCCCTCCTTCTCGTCCCTCCTCTCGCCCCTCCTTCTCCTCGTCCCCCCCCTCCTTCTCGTCCCCCCCTCCTTCTCCTCCTCCCCCCCTCCTTCTCCTCCTCCCCCCTCCCCCCCCTCCTTCTCTCCTCCTCCTCCCTCCTCCTCCTCCTCCTCCCTCCTCCTCCTCCTCCTCCTCCCTCCTCCTCCCTCTCGTCCCTCCTCTCGCGGCGCCGCGCGGCGAATCCCACGCTTCGGCCGCGCGCACGCTGGGCGCCCCAACCCCAAGAGAGGGGGGGGCGGGGGGGGTCGTCGCGCGCGGCCGCGGGGCGCACCCAGGCCCGGGCCACGTGGTTTTTGTTCGCGGTCTTGTGCAGGGGAGGGGAGGAGGGAAGAGCACACGTTGTCAGAGCCCCGAATCATCAGGGGTGTCTCGGGTCAGGGCTAACTCGGGTTCGTTTTTCGGGATTCCGAACCCGAGTTATCCGGACCCGAGTTACCCCGGATAACTCGGGCGCCCAGAGCCCCGAATCATCAGGGGTAACTCGGGTCAGGGATAACTCGGGTTCGCTTTTTCGGGAACCCGAACCCGAGTTACCCCGGACCCGAGTTACCCCGGATAACTCGGGCGCCCAACGTTGCTCATTTGCAATTCTTCGAAAGCTCCTTGATTTTTTGGGGGCCAAGATCCTTTCATTTCTAATTGTGCCATCCTGGGCCTCTTCCTGGCCACCGGGGGTCTAGGAACTATCAGCAACGATCACAGTTAGTAGAAACGAGCACGATTAGAAATGAACGACGTGTATGGGGCCCCGTCCACTCAATCCCACAAACCTTGTCATGGGGACCCTCTTATGGTGACAAGAGAAGCGAAGCAAGTTGTACAGGAGGCTTATGGTGTGCTCACCCTTGCTTCGACTAACTCCCCAGAACTTCGAGTTCCATTGAAGTGACTCACCGAGGTGGGAGCCTGGCCACGTGACGTGGTCCTTCTTGCCTGAGGCAGTGCTGGTGGCCGCCGAAGAACGAGCTCCTCCTCGTATTCGAAACTCCTCGCCTCACGTCACTTACAGCGGCCGTGGGGGGACGAGACGACCCTTGAGTTCGACCCCTCCCGGTGGTGGGAGACTCTGCCGGCAGTGGCAGTACTTCGTGTTCATCATGCAGGCCTTGTGCACTTGCCCTGGGCTTTGGCCGGTCGAATATGTACAACCATGGGAGGGGAGGGTCAAACCCGTGGTCCTTATCGTGATTCCTCGTGGCCCTAGCGGCCGTGTGGCGGGGCTTTCCTGGATCGGCGCCTTCAGTCAAGCTGGACACGTTCGAGTGACATTGCGGCCGGCACGCCGGACCCCACGGCCCCACGTGGTCATTTCTTACCACCGGCACGGCCCCTGCGGGGGCGGGCGCGGGGCGTCGGGGCCTCCGGGCCTACGCCCCGCTATCGCCTCTTTGCGGCCGCCGTGTTGTGCTTCGACCTCATTTTGTACAGCGTCTTGTTTCTTACTTTCTTGAAGCACGCTTTGTTTTCAACGTGAGGGATCCTGTCCTCGTGGCCGTGTTGGGTCGCAAGCGATCCCACCATCCTCAGGGTCGAGTCGAGAGCATTGAAGAGGTTCGAGACAGGAGGTGCAAGGCGCTCATGCAATTCACGTCGCGCGTGCCACTCTAGACGATGTACTTTGTATGCAGCGAAGTACACGTAACACAGTTGTCCGTAGCGCGGTAGACGCAATGGCCTTGTTGGTAACGCTTGGGTAAAGTATTGTGTAACGGCGTACTGTAGTACAGCGAGCATCGCATGCGAGAACCAGTCGTACACGTGGGCTGGTACATCAGGACGAGCGCTCACCGCGTACACCTCCACGGTTGCTGTAGGTCCACGCTTGCTGTACAGATGGATCGGCGACGGTAAACCAATGGTGTTGTAGCATTAGATGGTCATCGAGGTGCCATGTGTTGACCCAAATTGGTTTATGAAGTGGTTGAGCTACCTGTCAAACCAGTGCGAGAATGGAATTGCATGTCGCCTGATAGTTCTTGGGCTCCGTGATTCATGTAGTGCACCTTCATGCATGTGTATTTACATGGCGTATGATCATGTTTTGGGTCTTCAGGTCCGTAGATGTTGGCGACGGTCGCGTGTTTGAGGTCGCCGATGGCTGGAGTAGACGTAGCAGTGTACAGTGTAATGTCGTCACCCGTATGGGGGTCCCAGGGCATGTTGTAGTAGAAGCGTACCACTGAAACCCACGGATGTGCTTCCACAGCCAAGTAGTTGTGCGACGACATCCAATAACCATCGTGGAGTTGTTCGTTTTGATGTCAGTATCCCTTGTCTTCTATAGTAACCTCCCTGGATTTCTCTGCGCACTTGGCTTTGTAGATGCCGATGCGCTTGTTGTCCAAGGCGTTGACGTTGTAATTCAGCGCGGGTTTGACGTCCGTGATCTTGAAGCAGGTTTTGTCGTCCGTTTCGTGTGCGGCGTTTCAGATAATTTGGATCCACTTACTGTCATAGCTCAAATCGCGTAGCCAGATGCCCGCCTCCACCAGCGTTGTGTGCTTTTTCGTTGGCAGCGTCATCGGTATCGTGTTAGTTGACCTTGCAGCTGTGGGCCGTCATTGCCTATACGCCTTTAGCTGTAGCCTGTTCCTCGAGCCAATATTACGGGTAAGAATATGATGTACTTGTTGAGCTTTGCTGTAAGTTTGTAGTCAGGCGGGCCAGTGGTAGTGTTGATTGTAACTCGTGTCGCAAACACTGTGTCCCACGGCTAATCAACAGTAGCACCTCTGGTTGAGGTGTGTTGGGTGTACATGCAAGGTTGCATGGCGTCTGCCGTTTTCCATCGTATTCTGTATAGCCTGGCTTCAGGATAGGTTATGTCGTCCACACATGCCTGGCAAACGTAGGGTGCTTCCCGGGTGTCCAAGGGAGGGAAGGGGAGGATGCTGGCGCCATTCCGGATGTTTTTTGGTATCGGGGGCATGGTGCGAAATCGACCATCGCGTAGGATGTACACGTACAGAGTAAGGTGGTATTTCAGGGGAGGGAGTGTGCCCGAGGTTCAGGTGCTGATCACGGAGTACCTTCAGTTCACGATGTCTTCGATTGTGCACGTGGCAACGGCGTTGTAGTACACTACCCCACTGGTCTCGTAGTCGATGCTCTCGATCTTGTTTTCGTCGTTGATGATGGTATGGTGCGCCAGGTCCAGAATTCTGATGAGGTCGAAGACGTGCTTGACTTCTGATGTGTCCTGGTCGTTGTAGTAGCACAATTGGATGTAGGTGCCATCTGACTTGCGCAGGCGTGCCGTGTACTTGTCAGATGTAGGTTTGATCAGGTCGTAGTGAAGCTTCCCGCTGTTGTTTTTGATGGAGCCGATGGGCAAAAAGTTTTCGGCGCCCGTCACTACAAAGATTACCTGGAAGGCCTTATGAGTTGGTTCAGTCTGAGACCTCAAGGCTGACAGGACTTCGGCATACTACGGCAACGGAGCAGGAGCTCATCTTGCCGTCGGAGCAGCGCGAGGCATTCTAACAACGCACACAGGCTATGGTTCGTTCGGTTGCCAAGAGGCTCCCAAAATCGACGGTACAGGTTTAGTGCGGTGTTCACCCAAGGCAGTTTTCTTTCTTATCGCACAGTGAATGTGAAATCATTTGCAAGGTTGACTGTAACCTTCGAACAGGTAGGAGTTTCCCCGACCACGATCCGCAGCATCATCGCGGTGGTGACTAAGAAGCACAAGGCCGACGAGATGGGCGGCCCATCGTAAAGAGAAACAGCATTGTTGTCTTGCTTGTGGCGCGTGTGGTCCAAGATCTGCCAGGAGGAAGCCCGAGTTTGAAAAAAGAATCAGCGAGGTTAATGGCTCATCACTATGGTTCTGGGGACTTGGGAGTTGTGTAAGCTCAGGACCTTAGGGCTGAATTGGCTGGCTCTGATTACCAAAGGCTCCTCGCGGGGACGTTCCCCTGTGACCCCTCGAACTATGACCAAAACGTGAACAGGCAGAAGGGGAATACCAGGGCCCTCAGCAGTGGGTTTCTAGAGACCCTCGCGTGCCCCCGCATGAACCAGCATGGTGGATCAAGGGTCGTGGCAACTAGGATGTTGGCTACCCATGCTGGCTGTGAACGTTCAGATGAGCTCAGCGCTCCCACTGGACCTGGGTTCTGGAGCACCACACCGTGGAGCCCTCCCCTTTCGTAGACGATTTCACGCGGACCAGCAGCAACGTCCACGCGCGCCGTCTAGTTTCCGATCTGGCCAAGGGTGCAGACAGCATGCTTGGATTGATCAAGGTTGACGTCGATTGCAAGGTTGCGCTACACAAGGCCGCAGTTCCAGGATCGTCAGTTACACTCCCGACGAAGTGTGCCAAGGCATTGGGCAAATATGCTGGATCTCATGGCTCCCAGCAGGCATCGCCACCAAACGCTTGAGTCGATTTTATTGCAGGGGCGTCCATCAAGAAGAAAGCCCGCCTGGCCCTCAACAAACGGCGGTGAAAACGAACAATTGGCTCCCACGTTCGGGGCCCTCTAGACGAGCAGGGGCCAACATGAGGAAGATGTATTTCACAGGTGGAGGCCGCCGCCTACTACGGCGCGGAGATCGTGGGAATGACGAATCCGAGTTCCGAGATGCACGACTTCAAGATCGCGGGGCAGCGCTAGCCGCTCTTGGGGATCCTACGCGGAGCGTTGCAATAGGCCCGACCATCTGGCGAGCGGCGCGTTGTTCTTGCGCTTGGGCCTTCACGGTCCCCAGCCCTCGGAGGCAAGCCCAAAATGTGATCCGGGAGTTGCCAAAGCATCGGTGCCACATCAAAAAGCCCTTCTGGGTCGCGCTTCTCTTGCCGTGACGTCGGGGATGGTCCATGCCCGACCCGTTTGTGTTCCAGGACGGCATTGGCCAGAAGCACACCCTCATCACGACCTCCCCCGTCCTCACCAAGAATAGTTTTCAAGAGCAGTGACACAATGTGTTGCTACAGTCTGCGTTGGCACAACGGGTCTGGAGAACCCTCTAGACGCACCACTGGCGCAGAAAAAGCTATGAAGAATGAGCCGATTCCAGGAAGCATGAGGACGGCCCTACTCTCCTATTCAGCTGGGTGAAGGAGAAGATGTTTGAGGCACCGTATGTCAGGTGAAATGTGGGGTGTGCGGCGGCCCTTGTGATTCGCTGCCAAGCCGTCTGTGCCAGTGCGTTGGATCCCTTGAGTGGCACAGCCGTCACCTTCAGGACGGAGATGCCGAGGCTATGAGGGACAATAATCGTGGCTACCCCCTCGTCTTCGGTTTCCAGGCATCTCTCGAACCAGTGATTGTGAGACCCCCAGGATTGGGTCATCTGACGACGAATTGTTGGTCCAGGGATGGAGGAGAGAGGCCATGGTAGGAGAGGTGTTCCATGATGGTAGCGGCTTAAAACGAGGCCTCAGAGTTTATGATGCCCCAGCTTGGGCAGCTGTTCAAGTAGATGAGACGGGAGACCTGGTTGTTAGCTTTCTTGGCGTGGTAGGAGCCCCCCTACCATCAACCTGCCCCGCTGCTGCTGAGGCCACAGGATTTTACGTTGCCACGTCGTTCCCAAGGATCATCAGGGCCCAGTTCACCAGAGCCCCCAAGTGCATTCTGGAGCTGTTGTGTTTGCGCGTGTCCACCCAGTCTTGTCTCGCCTCGAGATCGGGAAAGTGAGGGCTCATTTGTCCTCAAGTGAGTTGCAGCAGGGCACGCGCGAGTGACTTTTGTTGCACAAGACAATTACTGGGCGGAAAGGGCGGCGAAAGTTGGTGCGGCTACGGTTCCTGGTCCGCCCGCTCAAGAGCCCTAGATGTTTCCAGAGTCGAGCAAGTTGCCGAAGCGTTTTCTCAGATATGCAGCCGAAGCTTTATCATTGTGAGCCCCTCTCTGGGCCAAGACTTAGAAGAAGGCTTTCGAAAAGCCCACCCAGAGTCGAAGCCCACCAGTCGGTGCGGCAGAAGGCACCATCATCTGGCCTGCGCCACCCCGGCCACCCGCGGTGCTCCGACGGCGCCTGGGAGCGTCGAGGGACCCCCGAGGCCAAGCGGCTGCATGTCTGGAGCTGGTTGAACAGCCCCTGGCATCGCTCGGACGCGTGCATTTTTTTTCTCTGCGAGAACCATCGAGGACCACAGCCCCTGGCATCGCTCGGACGTGTGCATTTTTTTCGGCGAGAACCACCGAGGACCATCCTGGACCATCGAGCAAAAAAAAAACACGCACGACACCGACAAGTGCACGGGAAAGGGGCGTCCGAACGGCGGCAAGAGCCACCGGCTCTGCCCGAGCTGTCGCGCGCCACGCGCGCGCACTGGTGGCACGCGCAGGTCGAGATCCCGGGAAGTGTGCCCCTGGAATGATGCGAGTCTTTGTCTGCCTTCATCTGGACGCCCGAAATGGGCACGGAAAGAATGGGCACGATGCCCAACAGCAGTTCCTGTTCATTTTGAACAGAGCTCGCTGTCCACGCCGCCGCGGCCTGTGTCCATTCGAGACAGGAGGCCGCCCGCCCAACAGCGGCCGCTGTTGGTTTGGGACAACATTTGTTGTTGGGCATTGTACCCATTCTTTCCGTACCCATTTCGGGCGTCCAAAGATCAGAGCGTCCAGGGGGCACGACTTGCATGTGTGTGTGGCTACTTCGTTGTCCGGTCTTTTTAGTGTCACCGCACTTACGCACAGTACACAGAGAGCAACCGCAAAGGCGTGAGGAGGGATTGCAGCAGAGGGCTCAGAAGCAAATTCTCGACGGCAACGCCGTTGCGACCACAGTGCGAGCGACACCCCAAAGACCCCAGTACGTCAGCACCTCGTCTCCGTCGGCCGACTCCCGCAGCCCAGCTCCTTAGGCGCACGCGGAGGTGCCCGATCAAGGGCAAGGGAGCGGCGAGGATGATATTGTGGCCATCGGGGCCGAAGGTGTTTTGTTGTGTCGGGTCGGCCAACCCCTTGCCTCCCCCCTTTGGCTGCGATAGTCCTCATCCTCCTCTTCATCCTCATCTCCGTAACTCAGCGCCTCGCGGCGGCCAGTCCGATTCGGGCAGTGGTCACGACGTCATGCTCTGGCACCCCCCCTTCGCTCCCGAGAAAGGGGTATCCTTTCGTTCCGCCGGACTGCCCCCACGAGAGGACCTCGAAGCAGGCTGGGAGGTCGTCGGCGCGCCCCACGCGGTGAGCGAGGAGGACTGGGACCTGGCCTGAGGAGAGCCGGGGAGGGAGGAGAGCGACAGCATCGACAGGAGCAATGGGGCGGGAGCGGGGGGAGTTGGCAGTTGGAAGGGGGGGAGGGGAGGGAAGGAGCGAATAGGGGGAGGGAGAAAGAGTGGAAAGAGGAAGGGGAGTAGGAAAGGAGAAAGAGTGGGGAAGAAGGATGGGGAGTAGAGAGCAGGAAGCAAGAGGAGGGATCGGAGGCATCGTCATCTGCTAGTCCCCCCTTCCCGTCAACATCCTGCTCTCCCTCCTCGTTCTCGCTCTCCCCGACGCCTTCCTATGTGTTATCCCTCTTCTATCCTCCTCCTCCTCCTCCTCCTCCCTGCCCGCTCCTCCCCTTCATATTCCTCCTCATCACCCTCTCCCTTCTCCTCCTCCTCCTTCTCCTTCTCTTGCTGGCTCTCTCCCTCATCTTCACCACGTTTCGTTTCTCTTACAGATCTCGCGGACCGAGCCCAGCCATTCCGTTTTCCGAAGGGAGGGTCGAGGTGTTGCTCCGGAACCTGGAAGGTGTACAAATGAGGTGGTTGGTTCGAGTAGAGAGGCCGATCACAGTCAACAGATTCAGCGTAACACGCACACGGAGGAGGAAATGGAAGATGAGATGATCAGGGCGCAGCGGCATACACGTAGGAGGGGGAGTTGGCCACCTTGATTTCTACTTTTCGCCCCGGGGTGGTGACGGGTAGAATTAGACAGGGGAGGCAGCTCGAGCGGGGTCGGCTGACTAAAACAAGGAGGGCCCGGGACGGCGCGTGGCGCCCCCCCGTCCGTGCCCGCCGCGGCCCCCCCGACCAGGAGCAGTCGGGCAGCGGAGGAGCGGGAGCGGGGACGAGGCAAGGACGAGGAGGAGGGGAAGGGCAGAAGAGGACGGCAGGGAGGGGCGGCGGAGGGTTGGCGGAGGAGGGAGAGGAGGAGGGAGGGCGCAGGAGGAAATTCGTCTTTGCGTTGTCTTCCTTCATTTCCCGCGGCGCCCGCCAGGTACTTTTTGCACCGAGTCGTACGCTCTCGTGGTACTTTGTCCACAGCAAGAAGGCCACAGGAAACCCTAAGGTTGGTTTCGCGTTAAAGAAACGCGGGGAAGAAAAGGGCACAGGAGGAGGAGGCAGACTCGCACAAAAGAAGGTCGAGGAGGGAGGGTTGGAGAGAGGGAGCGCGGAGAAGGAGGGCGACCAGCGGTGGGCTGAATATTTGGCGGTTCACCACAACAGCAGCGGGAAAGAGGAGCCAGGCGAAGCGACAAGATGGCGCCAGGAGGCCCCAGGATTGGCTGTACGATAATTGGCGGTTTCGATATCATGGCTGCGCACGAGCACGGCAGGGAAACATTCATTTCCAGTTCTCAACCTACAGATTATTCTCGAGTTCCGTCGTTTGCCATCGCTGGTGGCGGGCACCCGCCTGCTCGCTGGCCTTTTTTTTCATTCCGGGCCGAGTTGCCAAATATCGCTTCCACCGCGAGCACGTAGCGACTGGCATACCTGTCGACGCTCTGCCTCGAATGTATTGTTTCGTCGGGTTGCGTTGTGTATCATCCAGATTCATGCGGCAAGCCCTTGCAAGCCCAGAAGCGCAATGTCAATAAGCTAGACCAGTGTGCGCTTCGAATGCACGCGGGTGTTCAAGTCGACATTCGACCTCAATGTGTCGGTCTTGGGGCCGTCTTGAAGGACTCGTTGGGTCGCGGGTGGAGCCATATGTTTGTTATCGTGGGCCAGTGCTGGATTATCTTGAGGGTTGTCGGGGTTCGTTGGAGGTATATTGGAGCGTACGTTGGAGGTTTTTTGGGGCCTCTGGGGGCATTAAGGAGGTCGTGTAGTCTTTGGAAATTCGCTGGGCCATGTTCGGGCGGTGTCAGAGTGAGTTTAACACCCGCGCCAGTTGAACGCGCGGTCTGAACTCATGTGGGTCTTAAAATCGACCTCTTTGATTCGGACTTGGAGCCTTCCTAGGTCGTCTTGGAAATTGTCTGGCCAGTGTTCAGGCCATGTGGGGGTTCAGTCGGGGCAGTGTTGTGCCGTCTTGGAGGTTTCTTGGGGTTCGATGAAGCGTTGTTGAAGCGATCTGCAGCCGAAAGGCCTCGGGAACCAAAAAGCAACCCCCTTCTGTGCTTCCATTGGTTTCGCCTCTCCGGATTTCGCTTGAGGCCTCTTCTTAAGATTTCGTCCGGTCTCTTGGGGCATTTTGGCGACGTCTTGGAGTTCGTGGGTTTTCTGTTGGATCGTCTGGGATGTTTTTGAGATTTCTGGCCGTCGTCTTGGACGAGTCTGAGTTGTCTTGTTGTAGCGCTGTGGTGGCCGAACGTAGCGCAAGAAGGCAAAGGAGGGACGGTTATGTTCTGAACCTACGCGTTGCGAAGAAGCGTGTCCGTCCTAAAGACTTCGAGAAAGATTACCAGATAATAGAGGAGCACTCCAAGACGCCGCGCCGTGCCGTTGACACCGTGGCGGTGTATGCGACCGCCCGGGGGCAGAGGACTGCGGGTAGTTGTCGAAGTTGATGTTCGGCGTCATCTGCAAATTTCCTCGCGATGAGATCGAGTCTGCTTATGTCGCTGGCTTCGGTCAAGGAGCAACTACCATAAAGTAAGTCATCCCCCTCTTCCTCGAAACCGAAGGGTGGAGGCGATGTCCCGCACATTTCCTCTTGCGGTTGGTTCAGTCTGGATGGTATTGGTCCTCTGGGGGCGACGTCACGCGACGAGGAGACCGGTCCTCGCAGGGACCCTCTCTCACATGAGGAGTTCCCTATTAATTCTTGGTGGCGTCGGACTCCAATGTTTCCTCTGTTGGATTAGACGACACCTGTCCCCCCTGATGCTTTGTAGTTGGTGACGTCGGGCGACGAGGGCACCTGTTCACTCACGCTCTAGTATTTCGCCCCCTAGAAGCTGGAATTCTGAAATTCGGAATTTCTGAGTTGAATAAATGAGAATTGGACAGCCGAAAGGTGTACAGCGCAGAAAGTTCGAAATTGAAAAGTTGTAGGTTGGGACGTTGGCAACAGGAACATTGAGAGCTCGAACGCGGAATGGTTGAAACGTGTAGCGTCGAAAGTTGCGGGTTTGAAAGTTGGAAAGTTGAAAGGTCGGACAGTTAGTCAGCCAAAATCTGCAAAGGCGTAAGTTGGAAGGTTGGATTGGGAAGCTGGAAAGTTGGAACGCTGCAGCGTGGAATGCGCAGCCATAAAAGGAGAAGGGAGGCGGAAGGGGAGGAGGAGGAGGGAGGAAGGGAGGAAGAGAGGAAAGGAGGGAGGAAGGAGGAAGACAGCGGTTTTTGTTTACTTCCACGCGAACGCAACCCACGTACGCTCCCAGAGGTGGGCGCGCCCTCTGGGTGGTGACAAGGAGCTCCACAACTGCACAGTGGAGCCGAGTCAAAGAGGAGCCACGACGTCTCGCGCACCACTGCTATGAGACGAGGGTGACCACAGCACATGGTGAGCGGGCCCACCTGGAAAAGGTGAGCCAACTACAGCACGGGGTACTAGCGAAAAGGGCACCAGAAGCCGCCATGTTGGCAGTTCGACCCCTAAAAGTTGCACGGGATGCGAGACGAACAGGAGTGACAGCCACAAAGGCCGAACCATGGCGCAGCCGTCGGTATGAGCTTGGCTCAGCGTCATCGGCGCTGGCAATCGAATTAGCACCACTCGCACTTGCTCCCGTGGCCACCTCTTCCAGGCGCAGGGCAGAAACCACACGTCGGAGCACGGAAGCATCACCTTCATCTTCGTCCACACACCACCCACACCCACAGGGAGAGGAGGCTCCAGCGAGAGCGGTCCGACACGAAGACGATTCTCGCGAGGGCGCAAGCTTGCCAAGCATCTGTTGAGCGTGGTGCGTCGATGGCGTCTGGGACTCTGTGTGCACTCCGGCGCGAGCCCACTCTTCACAAACTGGCCGCGGTGGAGAAACGTTCCACAATCAACGCACCCGAAACAGTCGACATTGTGGGTGTGCGAGAGGACGACGACGTTGTGTCGTCGTCTGTCTGCCTCATCCAGGTCAATACGCTCGACTCCTTGGATTACCGAACAGGCGGCCAGGCGGGGGAACCGCGGACAAGCGAGAGCCCTGAAAGCAGACGGAACACCACCAGAAAGCACCACGGCGAACCCAAGAGTGTGCCCCTGGACCTTCGCCTGGCACCCCTGGGTCCCTGGGTCTCCTTTCATGCCCGCAGCCCGACAAATCTAAACGTGGCCACTTAGGTACACGTTGCTCATTTCTAAGTATTCGGAAGTTGTTTGATTTGGGGGGCCAAGATCCTTTCATTTCTAATTGTTCTATCCTGGGCCTCATCCCGGCCACTAAGGGGCCAGGAACAATTAGAAACGAGCACAATTAGAAATATGCACGATGAGAAATGAACGACGTCTACGAGTGCCGCTGCAAGACGCAAACAGGCTTCGCTGCAGCTATCGTGCGCGACGGCTGTCTCTCGACTTCAGGCGACGGTTTGGGGCGCTGCGCGGCGCCAGCTCGCGCGGCCACGTCCACATGGCCGCTCCCAAGACGATTTGAACTCTCAGCATGGTCCATTTCCTCCTCAGGGTCCTGGTGGGCACGAACCTTGGACGCACTGCCGATGAGAGGGCAATTTTCGAGGCCGGCCCGAAAACCATCACGTCACTAATTTTCGGCCCCAGGGCCTCTGAGGCCCTAGGGGCCCCAGATTAGTGAAGTGATGTTTTTTTCCCACATAAGGACCCCGAAATTCATCACTTCACTAAACCGAACCCAAGACGAAAGTCAGGAGCCGAATTGCTGCTTCGATGCAACATAGGTCTCGTACATTTGTTGACAGAGTGAGAGAAAAAACCAACAACAACAACAACAACAACAATCATTTTACCCGAACGCGTGGTGTTCTCCCCAGTGCCAGGGTTTTCATACGACACCAGGCAATACCCCCACTTCGTGGGGGGGCATTACAAGCTCTACCAAATATCCAAACGACTCTTCGCGACCACCCAAACCCAGCTTCCCGCCCTATGACGTTGGGACACTTCACTTCGTGGCGTGCGGACGACCGTGGCTACTACACTGGCGTGGGGTACACACCCACAGAACTTGGTCACTTATTCGGGGCGCGCATGTGCCCAGCATGGTGCAATTGTGCCATACAATACATAATACAGAGAGACGAATGTGTCCCGCATGGTATTATTTGACAGGGATGATGGCCCTGGCAGGTGCGCAACCGTTGTCGCAGAAGTTCGAAAAAGTTGCTCGCAAAAGCCCGTTTGACAGAAATGTTTAAAAAGTGTTGGGTTTCCTACGAATCCGCAAGAGCGCGCGGGATGAGATTTTGACATTTTTTTGTTGAAAAACCATTGGTTTTTTGATGTTTTTATGTTAAAATCGCTCCGAACACTAAGCTTTTGGAAGGATTTCGTCTTGCGCGCGCGAATGTCCACTTTACCTTATTTTTTGCAAGGGATTCTTGAAATTTGATTATATTGAACAAGAAATTTCATTTTATAGTGTTTTTTGCAAGGGAAAGCGGGGGGGAACAAAACAACCGGATCTGGATGACATCGAATTACCTGAGGCTTCCTCACGAAAATGATGAAAATGTAGCTGCGGCCTAGGCGCGGCGGGGGGGGCGTGCACCAGGGGGCCCAACAATAATTATTCTTTAGAATTAATAATGTTCAACAACAACAAAAATGCGCCTGTTGGACAGTCGCTCGGAAGCCGGCAGACTAATATGTTTAACCACGGTCAAGCAGTCAGAAAAATGCAGGGCATCTGCAATTGTCTGAAGGCTGGCCACGCACGGCGTAGCGAATCCAGTTGTTGGTGCACTCTGCGGCAAGGGTCTGCGCGCAGGACCACGGACAGGGGAGAGCAACTCCCAACCTGCACGGCAGAGGTCGGCAACGGAATGCTTGCAGCAGGAACCGTCGACATACATTTAAGTCGGGCCTGTCCCTCTACAGGAGGAACATTCCAAAGTAGCCAAAATATAGTCAGGGGACGATTTTCCTATTATGTCTGACAATGTTGGGGTATGTTTTGACTGTTTTTCATGTTTCGTCTACCATCCGCCTGTAGGAGGACACGCCCGACCTAAACATACGGGTTACCAGCCACGTCCCCGTTCTCACCTTCAGGGAAAAACCTTCCGATCGGATCACCGCGCCCCCCCCCCCCCATCGCGAGCGGGGGAGGCCACGCAGCCTCGGGGTGCTCAGAGGCCCCGCGACACGAGAGCAGGCGATCCCCATCCGACAGGTCAGCGAGCGCTTCGGAACGACTTGAGGCCGTGGCAACATCCTTAATTCAGGCCTATCCCTCTACAGGAGGAATATTCAAAAATAGTCCAAAGATAGTCTGGGGACGATGTTTCGGTCATGTTTGAGCACGTGTTACATGTTTTGATTATTTTCATTGTTCATCCAAAATCCGCCTGTAGGGGGGCACGCCCGACTTAACAGTACCCTCCCTCTCCTCAGAACTTGCAGTGCAAGCCCAAAGCCTGTGGTGGATACGATCACGTCCAACTCCACATAACGGACACACCATACGATCGTCTGGGAGGCGGTAGCCAAGAGAAACGGCACGCCCATGAGCCTTGGCCCCATTGCAACCTAGATTGCGGATACAGCCCCACCCGAGCGGGGGAAGGTTCGCATTGCGACAGTGGCTGTTGATGACGACCATGCAAACTTGATTCTATCCCTCCCCACCTCAGTTGGTGGCTGAGCTGCACTCAAGCAAACGAACGCACTGTCGTCGGGCAATGTCCTTGAGGAGGTTCGGCAGGCTCACGAAGGCGAGGCGGATGGCGACGTCACTGGGGCCTTTAATGGTGACAAAGTCGAGCATGGACCATTTGAGCTTTTGAAAAGACAAGTGAGGGGCTGAGACAGGACCTGAGACATTAGACAAATTGGTAGGTTGACCCCCAGGCTTGTTTCAAGAAAGATGCCCCATGCCGCTCGAAGCCCAAGAAGGGGAATAGAGTAAATGAAGGAGTGGCATTGGCCTGTTGTCGTGAGCGACCTGTTGCCATTCGACAACTTGAGACGGTGACCAGCAGCGACTCGCATGCTCTGCAATTCCGAATTGCTGGCGGGCCTCGGCGCCACAGCTGATGCCAGGGAGCGGACCAGAAACGAAAAGCCGAGGAGTCGATATGCCAAGAACCTTCTCCTGCCCAGCGATCTTCAGTACCGGTTCATTGGACTGTCTACGATGGCGCTGTTGTTTGCGATCATGATTGCGACAACTCTTAGGCTTGCTAGCTGAGTCATCGATCCCGAGGTTGACCGCAGACGAAGCCCCCCCAGGGCGGGCAGATTCGCCGAGCCAACCATGCAGGAGGCGACCAGTCCTAGAACAGTTCTAGATGACGCCTGCGTTGTCGGGCGAGACCTTGCGCTGTCAGTGATGTTAAATGGCCTCCTAGACCTCAGCCGTGCCACGCTCGAGACCCTGCAAGACAGAGTTGAGACAACCTCGAGCAGCTAAACCTATGTCGTCAATGCAGAGGTCGAGGGGGGCGGAGGGATATAGCTTTCGAATGTAGAATGTCCCAACGGACGCAGCCGTCACGCTGCAGCCCGCCACGACTTCTCGACAGGCTCGATATGGACTTGAATATAGAGCCAGATACCTATATTATATATATATATTATATATATATATATATATATATATGTATATATAGATGCACAGATGCAGATCATGACCTTGCACGTGTAACTGCACATGCGGGAAATCACGGTAAGAAACCCCTCATCTGAGCATTTGGTGGACAGGTCTTCGAGGTCGATCTATTCGTACTTTCTGTGCAAGTCCCAGAGGACAGACGCGGCATTCTCACCTCGCCGAACAGAATGCTTACTTCCAAGAGTTCGTCTCCAGACTACGTCCACGGCGCTCTCGAAATCGTAGCCTCCGAAAAAAGGAACGCGAGTGGGCTTGTTCCCCCTCGAGAGCACAAGACCGCGCGAGTTGTTCCCCAGATGCGGCACGTGGCCTCAAAAACACCATGGGTCGAAGCCCTCCCATGAGTCTCTGGATCATAGCCACGAGGCGGATCTGAAGTGGCAACGAGGAGGACACCTCACACGCAGCCAACATGCAAGAAAGGACCCTGAGTGCCCTGTCGCAGAGACTGCTGAAGTGTCTCAGATGGAACCCGCCCACAGCAACCGCGGAACGACCCCCGCAGTCACGGCCGGCCTGTCGGAGCTGATCAGGCGATCTTGGAAATGCGCTCCAGAGGCACAAAGTGGGCATGCGCATCGTAACCCTCAACAGACGCATCGGCCACCCACAATTCAGAAAAGCGACGGCCTTCAGCCTCCAGGAGCGCGAGGGGGTCGTAAACCACCCGGCCTCGAGAAGGAAGGGTCAAGGAGGGAACCCACGCCTCAACAGGCCTGGTCCACAGGTGGGCAGAGCGATACCCGTGGCCCAAGTACCTTTGACGCCATTTCTTCCACGACTGCTCACCTTCCTGCCGCGCGAAGACATGGCTCTGCTGAAGTCGCCACTCAGCAAGTCGAGCAGAGAGTCGGCCTGACCGACAGGCTGCACATTAGGCCGGAGAGAATCTTGGACACCCGACGCAAGGTAGCCGCGAACGTTTGAACCGACTTGGCCCTGGAGATTTTTAGAGGGGTTCAGTAAGTGAGCCGTCGGCGAGCTCCCTCCCACTAGCATCCTCAGGAGGGGTCCTCTAGTATAGGGTGGCATCCGACTGGGCTGCTGCGGCACATCGACCCGTGCCCACCGACCACCGCCGATGAACCCCGAGTGGCAACACCCATCGGCGGCCACCTCAACTGGCGCCAAGCACGAAAGGGAGGGCACAATCTGCGAGCACTGCGCAGCTGCGGGCGCCTCTGCAGGGGCGGCGGTCTCGCCCGCGAATGTCGACCCGCCACGTCTGAGGAACGCCACCCCTGCAGCCGAACTTGGGGAAGACACGCAGCAGGGCCCCGCGTAGCAGACTTCTCGGCCTGGACGCGGTAGAGCTTCGCAAACGCACTTCCAGCCTTCTCGGGCCGGGACCCAGCGGCCCGCAAGACCTCCTCAGCCAATTATTCTTCAGCGGCCCAGTCGGGGGGGCAGGGGGGCGGACCAATCGGGACAGCCGAGGGCAGAGGAGGGGGCTTGCGAAACGTTGAGACCACCTTGAGCTCATACAGTTGCGAGTGGAGTTTCACGGACACAGGGGCATGGGCAGAAAGGGGGGCGATGCGATCAACCCCCCAAAGTTTCAACTCCTCTAGGCAGACCACTGGGCGCCACGAAGTAGTTGTAGTTTTTCGAGCCAGCATTCGACGTGGGCGCGCAGGCGGGAGCACCCGACGAGAGCAGTTGCCCCTCGAGCTCCTCAACAAATTTACTCTGGCCTGACACGCATGGCCCCACGTCAAGATTACCCCCGGTTATGGTTCCTCCGGGAGGAAAGGAAACAAAGTTGCCAACCTTGTGGAGAATGATTGGTTATGGTCTGACAGGCCATGGCAATCGCGCAAGTAGCAATTGAGAGCGCATATCGGATCATGGCCACCGAGGTTCACGAAGGCCTCGATGGCCCGACGTGCCACGAGCTCAGCCTCACCAGGGGGCTCGACTGGGCCAGCGAAGTGCCTGCAGAGGATCCCCATGCCTGCCGAGGTAATTCCCCGTCTGGGAAGCAACCTTAGCCGGCAGCAGAAGCGCGTTCCAACCACGCCTTAGCGCCCACTGCTGAGCGTCAGGGATCCGCTCCACGCCCAAGCGGTACCCCTTAAAGGAGAAGCACGTGGGCAGATGCGGCAAGAAGCCAATCGTGGGCCGAGCTCCAGGCAGGGGAGTTGCACGCGGAAGGCTGGCTCTCAAGCGAGGGAAGAGCAGTCGGCTGCACCAGCCGACCCCCGAAAAATGAAGGGGGCAGAGCCGGCCTGTTCACGCCCCGCACCAGGGCGACGGCGGAAGAGGCCGAGAGGCAGTTGGAAAGAGCACTCCGACGGGGACGGCCCCCATGGCTCGCGCTCTCCCGCGTGGCCGGATTGGCCAACAGAAATCTCCAGAACTCGCGCGAGTTGCGCCGAGGAGAAAATGAGCAAGCAAGCGGCCAACTCAGAAGCCCGAGCATCCCCATGAGCTCGTAGAGCGACTCTCCAAGAAGTACATAATGAGTGCACCCCCCTCTCTCGACGAGGCCGTCGGCAGCACGCATCACCGACAGGGGGATCTTACTTGCCAGACACTTTCCCAGCTGAGGCAGCACGGGCTCTGTCAGCTCGAGAGCGTTGAGCAGTTCACGCCGTGAATTGAGCTCCCGCGTGTCCTAAGCGGTGCGTTCGCACATGCCCGTGTCGACCGTGAACAGAGAAGCAGTGTCGATGGGGTCAAATGCCTTCGCCTGACAAGAAACGTTGTCCTCGATCTTGAGCAGCTTCGGCGGCACAGCAGGAGGGGTGCCTAGCACAGGTGGAGCAATGATGCCGCCAGCGAGCTCCGCCACGATCTGCTTGTAGACCTCGCCCGCCTCGTCGAGGTTAGACCTGGCCTCCTGCACGACGATTTCCGATTGGGTCACGATCCTACGCCAATGGAAATGGAGGTGGGTTCAGAAAATTTGCAGTGTGGCAGAATACGAATGGACATCACAGGCGTTACGATGGGACCCTCGATGCGATACAACACTGGGTGCACGACGGCGACAGGGTCATCCGAAGAAGCGGTGGTCGGATGATATTGTACGTTACGCAGGGCCCGACTGGATTTCAAAAGCCCTTTCCGACAAATGGGAATTGCTTGAGGCGGCGTATGTAGGCAGGACGGCGCCTGATCCTTCTTCTTCTTTGTAGTATATTGCATGTTGTAGCGTAGCATGTTCACGTAAGTGTTGTTTGTTCATCTGTCTCACACGTGCCCGGTGCCACGGCGCCAACCTGCGACGCCCCCGCCGGCGACAGCTGCAGGTCCGATGTCCGATGTCCTGCACGACGAGTTGCTGCGATGCAAGATTATGCTGGGCCTTCTCAAGCTCGCCAATCTCCTGAGCAAGCTTGCGCCCCAAGTGTTAAGTGCGAGAATGGGCCTTCGATGCACGAGTCTGAACGGGCTCAGGAGGCGCAGAAGGCGGCTCAACCTTGAAACGTCCCGCCTGTCACTTCGCGATCCCGTCCGTGTCGCCGACAAGCTTGCACAGGTCGATCACGGTGCGAAGCCCCGCCACAGACGGCGTGTTGCTGCCAGGCGCGGCGCCGCCGCTAGGAGGAGGAGCCGTGAGCAGCGGCCCTGGGCGGTGGGGAAGCGCGGGCCAGCTCGTGGGCACCGCCTGCACCGTCACGATCCCCGCCGAGACCATGACCAGCCCTGGCAGCACCGCAACGAACTGCCCCACAGTGCTTGCAACCAGGCCACCCTGCCAGGCTCTTGCGGCACCCGCACTCGCCGCACTTCCAGCGGC
Source organism: Prorocentrum cordatum (assembly GCA_963575745.1). Classification (NCBI taxonomy): domain Eukaryota; class Dinophyceae; order Prorocentrales; family Prorocentraceae; genus Prorocentrum; species Prorocentrum cordatum. Next base: position 31,887 of record CAUYUJ010014895.1, read on the forward strand.
ATTGTGGAGGCGGTGGCGGCGTGGGTGTCCTGGCGTCTTGTCCGCCACGCGCGGCCCCAGGCCCAGTCCACCCTCGGTCGGACCAGCGGTCGCTTCCACCCTTGCCGCCGCAGCCGCTGCTGACCCAGCGTGGTCAAGCTTGCTGCGACCAGCCTCCGTTGCGAGCCATCGGAACATGTGTTGAAGACAGTCGTGTGGGCCACTGTAGCTCGGTGATGCACTGTGCCGTCCTGAAGCTTGCACCGCCAAGCTCAGCAACAATTGAGCCAGAACGGCTGGGAGGACACCGGGGGGGAGCAGAAGGGGAGGAGGAGGAGGAGGAGGAGGAGGAGGAGGAGGAGGAGGAGGAGGAGGAGGAGCAGGAGCAGGAGGAGGAGGAGGAGGAGGAGGAGGAAGAGGAGGAGGAGGAGGAGGAGGTTGAGGAGGAGGAGGAGGAGGAGGAGGACCCATCGCCCACCCATGCGCCGACCCCGAGGCGGCCGCCGCAGCGCCACGGGTCTGGCCAATACTGCCAACACCCCCAATTCGAGTCTAGGTACAGACGCGTGCTCGCCCGCCTCACGCTGGCTCGCTTCAGCCGCCCCCGCTCATGCATCTGCCCGTGCCCGGACCTCTGGCGGATGGACGTTTCCAGTCGCCACGTTTTGCGTCGAATTCGGCCTCCAGGGGCCGTTTCTGGAAGAGCGGATCCAGGACGCGACAGATTCCCTCCTGTGACAGGAGTTGGGACTTTCGAGGCTGGCGGATTCAAGTCGGCCTGGTGAGGGACCCACCCGGAAGTGTTCTCACCCCGCCTCTCCCGCTCGCCCGAGTCTCCATTTGCGTCCGAGAGGCCATAGTGATGTTAAGGCGGAGACGCACTGCTCACCGAGCATCGATTTTTCTGTTGCCCTTACTGCAAAGATCCAGGGCAGGCACTATATATCAGCGCAGCGTATTGCTTGGACTCGGAGAGGACGGAGGATGAGGCGGAGGGAGGAACAGCAAAAGACGCTGAAGCGAAGCAGTATCAAGATTCTTGGAGAATCCTGAGAGGAACCAGACGTTCAGGAAGACAGTTATCGGGTTGGGAGGATGGGGGTGGGAGAAATGAGGATATCCTTACCCGAAGGCGGCCGAATTTATCGTTCATTGCATCCGGATGTTATTGTTCATGCCTTGTTCTCCTCAGATGTGGGGATCTGCGAGGCATTGCCAGCGGTGAGGACGAGGCTTGTGAGATATCGATGGGGTGGAGGAAGAAGTGGAGGAGGCAGGAAAGGAGGAACGATGAGGAGGATGGGGGGGGGGTCTTCGTCATGTCATTCGTGAGTGTTTGGTGCATTTGCGCCTTCACTGGCCCGTTGTGTTTGGCGCATTTGCGCGTGGGGCGAGGGGAACTGCAACGGTCTGTGGTGGAGACGCTGGCCTCCAGCATCGTTGAAAAAATCGATGTTGCTGTTCTGTGAGTTTTGGCCTCGGGAGGCCCACGCCGGATCCTTCTGGGGAGTCCAATAAGTCTTCGACTGCGGGGAAGACGTGGGAAAGATTGGATCGAGATCCAGACTTTGACGCAAAGCCGCGAAGAATAACGCGGGAGGTCTTGGGAGTGGAGGCCCCCGAGAGCGGCTCCTCCACGGGACAGTGAGCAGTTGGGCAGGGGCGAACGAGGAGGAGGAGGAGGAGGAAGAAGAAGAGGAGGAAGAGGAGGAGGAGAAGGAGGATGAAGAGGAGGAGGAGGAGGAGGAGGAGCAGCAGGAGGAGCAGGAGGAGGAGGAGGAGGGCAGAGCAGGAAGAGGAGAAAAGGAGGAGCAAGAAGGAAGAAGGAGGAGCGGGCAAGGGAGGGAGAGGAGGAGGAGGAGGAACAGGAGCAGGAGGAGGAGGAGGAGGAGGAGGACGAGGAGGAGGAGGAGGAGGAGGGGGAGGAGGGGGAGGAGTGGCAGAGGTCAGAGGGGCAGAGGAGCAGACGAGCACCAGAGGAGCAGCAGCAGAGGAGCAGCAGGATCGAGATTCACGGCAAAGGTATGGAGTGGACGCTCGGAGCTTGGAGCATATCGAGGCATGCGCCTGCCCAATGGCTGTAGTCAATTAGATACACAGGCCTTGAAGCCCACACTGCACCAGTGCCCGCTGTTCAGTGCTGGCCTCCATCTCTGTGTGCCTGCCTGTCGCTCAAGATCGGAAAGATGCAGGTGCAGCACGACGATGCATACATATGTTACTCCTGTGCACCCCGCTCGCACGGCGACCCGTCCACCTCCATAAGCAAGCCACGAGCGCGTGTGCAAGAGATTCAGCGCAGCATTCGACGCTCGTGTCGTGCGTGCTGAGGGACGGGGGGACAGGACCCCCAACAGTGACCCGTCGATCAGTGAATTGTCCGTTTTCGGTTTTCGAGAGGGCGCCGTGGCCGTTATGTTCCAGGCTTGTGCCCGCCAGGTTTGGGCCTCAGGTCGTTCTCACTAAACCACGTTTTACTAAAGGGGGGTCTGTCCATCCCCGAGTGTTGAGGAACGGGGGGACAGGAAAGAGGAGAACGGAGAAGAGGGACGGTGGGTCACGGCCGTCGGAATGGGCACGTCTGTCCCGAAGAGTGCTTGCACGGAGGGGCCCTCGCTTGGAATCTACAGACGTGGCGCTTCTTGGCAGCCGCTCGGCCTCTCCCATGGTTTCTCTTGGCTCCCCCACCATCTTGCCAAGGGTGTCGCGTGCTGGCTCCCCCTCTCATCCGGAGAGTAGGTTTTTGGCCGAGCTGGTTTTGGTTATTGCTCCTCGTCATTGTCGGCGGCGCCCTTCCCCTCCTCCGCGAGCGTCACGCCCATGAACCAGACAGGGATCCGAAGTGCATCACCCTGGCATCGCTCGGACGTGTCCACTTTGTGTAGGCTAGGACCAGGGGAACATCCTGAATCACCTTTTGAAACATACACGCACGACATCGAACAATGCACGGGGAGCCAACGTCCGAGCGATGGCGAGATACAGGGATCCAGAGTGCATCCCTGGTTCCAGCCCAACCGCCGTGCTCTCATAGGGCCGTCTGAACGTATGTCGGGGCCCCTTCTCGCCTCTTCCTCTCCCCATTCACTGGCCTTGGATTCGAAAAGGAGAGAGACGGCACAAAACATGAAATTTCGGATCTCCGCACGGATTGCTGATATGCGCCAGTGACGATGCGGGGGGGCCCGCGCCGATCCAAGAAACCTGCGCGGATCTCCGAAAGTTCATCTGGTCTCCCGCAGTTGCGGATCAGAGTGAGGGGTCGCCGCGACCCACCCGCCCCGCGTCCCACCCGTTTTCCGCCCAGCCCCGCCGCGACCCACCCGCGCCGACGACGGCAAGAACACGAGCGAGCATAATAATAAGTTTAATATCGTTCGTTCTGCGATGCTCGCGTGTCATATACCCATGTGTAACCCCAACCCCCTCGATATCCGCCCTCTTCGTCTTCGATCGTACTTCCTTCGGGGGCATATCTTCATTGTCTGTCATGTGTAGTTGGCGTGGCCTCCAAGAAGAGGAGGAGGAGGAGGAGGAGGAGGAGGAAGAGGGAAAAGGAAAAGGGAGAGACCGAGGACATCGTGAGGAACGAGGGGCAAGAGGGACGGAGGAGGATTGAGGGCGAAGAATCATTTGCAGGAGGCCCTAACTGGCGGGTCGGGCGGGCGGGCTCGAAAGGGTTGGTCGGGCGGGAGGGCTCCAACGGGCGGGTCGGGTGAGCGGGGGCATTGAAGCCAAGTTTGAGCATCGCGAAGGGGCCTCGGGCGAGAGCACGAGTCCTCAGCAACCTGCAAGGATGAATCGCGCGAGAGCGCGATTCCTGGGCGTCGGGGGCGCTGCGCCCGAATAAATTGCAAGGCGGTCCTCAGCGAAAGCACGATTTGTGAACAAGCTGTGAGGGGTTCCTGCCCGAGAGCGCGATTTGATTTTGAATGAGCTGCAAGAAAGTGACAGGCGGGAGTCGTTGTTGATTTAGTCTGGGGCCCAACAAAGCAGTCTGAGCAGGAATATTCCGCCTGTTTGAAGACAGGGTGCGAGGCCCGAGGGGGAATTTCAATTGAAAATGGGCACCTGTGAGGTGGTATCAAGAATAATCGCTCTTCAGAAATAGGGGAGTTCAAAGACAATCCGCCCGCGGACCCACATTACAGCCACGCACCCAGGGACTGTGTAAGACCGTGCGCTCCCCTCGCTCTGATGTGTTGGGCCCTCTGTGGTTCCTCTATAGACGTCGAACTTCCCTTTCGCTGCTTGGCTCCTTATGGGCACCTGCGGATTCCTACGGCTCCCCCTCCCCCGCCTATTGGCCGTGGCCGCTGGTCTTCTAGGTGGCCGCTGGGCCCTTGGTGGCTTCATTCAGTCCCCTCCTCCTCCTCCTTCTCCTCCTCCTCCTTCTCTATCCTCCTCTTCCTCCATCCTCCTCCTCCTCCTCTTCTCCTCCTCTCCTCCTCCTCCTCCTCCTCCTCCTCCTCCTCCTCATCATCATCATCATCATCATCATCATCATCACCGTAATCATCACCACCACCGCCTCTTGGCCCCAGCTGTCGCACTTCTGGCTGCCGTTTGGCTCCCATTGACTCCAGCGGATGTCTAGCGCACGCTCCAGAAATGGTTTCGTTGCCGATGGCCGAAAGATCCAAGGAATAATACGTAGCACCCCGCAGATGCGGATAAGAGTGAGGGAGAGGTGGGGACATCGGCAGTTTGCGAGGCTCTGGAGAAGCCCGCCACAGGTGCCAAAGTTTCACAAATTATACAACGAACCCGCCGCAGGCGCCGATTTTTTCGTTAAACCAAAGTGGGTAGGTCGCGGGTGGGTCGCTAATAGGTCGCGGGCGGGTCGCGGGCGGGTCGCGGGTGTAGAGGGCAGAAAATCCACTCATAAGAATCACCCCGACAAGCGAAGAGTTTTAGTAAACGCACACAGGGAATCAATCGAACAGGGCAGGGCTGTTTAGTTAACGCCCAGGGCCGTCTAGTAAACGTCAATTGTCGGGTCCAGGTGTTTTTTCCTCCCTTGAGGGTGGGTCGCGGGGTGAGTCGCGGGTGGGTCGCGGGGTGGGTCGCGGGGTGAGTCGCGGGTGGGCCGCGGGGTGGGTCGCGGGGTTGGTCGCGGGTGGGTCGCGGGTGAGGCAACGACAACAAACAGCAACAACAACACCAACAACAACAACAACAAGAACAACAACAACAACAACAACAACAACAACAATCATTTAAGACTGGGGACACTCCGTTCTCACCAGTGCCAGGGTTTTCATAGGAGGCGGGCAATACCCCCACTTTGTGGGGGGGCCGGTTCAAGCTCTACCAAGTTTCCAAACGACTCTTCGCCACCACCCACACCCAGCTTCCCGCCCTATGACGTTCGGACACTTCACTTCGTGGCCTGCGGACGACCTTGGCTACTACACTGGCGCATGGTTACAATGACTTCTTGTGGTAACATCTTGTGGAAACTAGCTTAGTATACGACTTATACCCCTGCAACACGGCATGCAAGGTGTGGTACTTCAGCCCTGGATATACCGCGCGCATGTGGTCACCAAGTGCCGCGTCGAGCTTTTCAGCCGTGTCATACTGCAAAGGTCCAGAGTCAGGGTGATACTTCACGTACCATTGCCTCAAAACCATACCGCTGACAGCGACGGGAGGGTCGCTCTCCGAGAGAAGCTGCGAGAGGACCTCCGCGGCGGCCTCATCGGCGAAGCTCTCCCGATACTGATTGAGTCGAAGACGCTGGCCTATACATTCCTCCACAGCTTGGGCAGTATTCAATGCTCCCTTGGCGCCCCACTCCGTGCTGAGCCACTTCTGGCATACCCTGGCGTCAGCAGATACAGATAAATGTCCCAGGAGCCACTGCTTCAACACGGCCCCGTCAGTAGTCCCCTCGGGCATGTCTTTGCGAATACGTTCTCCATACCAGGTCTCCAGATGGCCAGCGTTCTGCACTTTGACAAGCGTCTCTTTGGAAGAATACTGCAGTAGCCACATCTTTGCGACCTGATCTGTCACATACAGTGGTGGATCCAACTGTCGGAGCGCCCCGCATAATTTGAAAGGTGTATTATACTCGATGCCCAGGTGGCGGATGGCAGAACCGTGCTGCTCCTCCAGCTCCTGGGCGCTAGAAATACTAACCTTGCCAGGCACAACCCGATATTTGCCCCACCAAGTCTTGCACGCCTGGTGACTGACCTGGATACCCTTTGCAACGAGCGCCTGATGCAAATAATACGGGCTCTCGCAGTCGGCCAAGGGAGGCCGCGACAGCTCTGGGCCATACTGGTCGTCAAGGGCTTTCGCCGACAAAGCCATGACCCATCCAAGAACACAGGCGATACCTTGATCCGAGATGGCTACGGATGTGACAGTGATCAGTCGGAGGCTTCCTGGGGCCGCTTGGGGTCCTCTTGGGGAAGGGGGGAAGCCTCCTGGCGCCGTTTGGGGTCCTCTTGAGGGGCTTTGGGGGGCTTCTTGGAAGCATTTTGGGGCCTCTTGGGGGCTTATTGGGTCCTCACGGCGGGCTCTTGGGGCCTCTTGAAGGCCTCCTGGGGCAACCTATGGCGCAACCAGTAGGGGGACGTTTTATTCTCGGCGGCCGAGGGCGCAACCTATGGCGCAACCAATAGGGGGGCGTTTTATTCTCGGCGGCCGAGGGCGCAACCTATGGCGCAACCGCAAGGGATTATGGCCCCTGGCAGGCGCGCGAACCCCGTTGCAAGAGCGTGCGAAAGTAGCTCGCGCGAGCTCATGTAACATAAATGTTGGAAAACCATTGGTTTTTTTTAGGATTCGGACAGCGCGCGCGGGTGGAAATTTTGAAAAGTCGTGCAGGTGTTTTTCGAGGACCTACGGTGCGATTCGTGTGATTTTATGATGCGCGGTGCTAAAATTCTTAAGAAGCCCAATGGTTTTTGGAGATTTCGGCGTGCGCGCGCGAAGAAAAAACGAATGTGTCCCGCATGGTATTATTTGACAGGGATGATGGCCCTGGCAGGTGCGCAACCGTTGTCGCAGAAGTTCGAAAAAGTTGCTCGCAAAAGCCCGTTTGACAGAAATGTTTAAAAAGTGTTGGGTTTCCTACGAATCCGCAAGAGCGCGCGGGATGAGATTTTGACATTTTTTTGTTGAAAAACCATTGGTTTTTTGATGTTTTTATGTTAAAATCGCTCCGAACACTAAGCTTTTGGAAGGATTTCGTCTTGCGCGCGCGAATGTCCACTTTACCTTATTTTTTGCAAGGGATTCTTGAAATTTGATTATATTAGAACAAGAAATGTCATTTTATAGTGTTTTTTGCAAGGGAAAACGGATTACAACAAAACAACCGGATCTGGACCCCATCCACTTTTCTGAAGCTTTCGCGAAAAAATGATGAAAATGCAGCTGCGGCCTAGGCGCGGCGGGGGGGCCGTGCACCAGGGGTCCCAACAATAATTATTCTTTAGAATTAATAATGTTCAACAACAACAGCAACAGCAATAACAGCAACATCGCAACAAGCAGAATTCTCACAACGAGTTCCCGATTCAGCCACGCACCCAGGCACAATGAATGACCGTTCGGCCCCCTCACTCTGATCTGCGTAAACAAGTGGGTCCAGCGCCGATCCGAGAAGTCCGCGCGGACCTCCAACAGTTTATCTGTATGCGTGTTTGTTTTTCTTTTAGAAGGAGTTGCATCTCTTCCCCAGCGGAAGACAGCGGAAGCATAAGGAGACCGCATTTCCGATTTCAGAAGTTTGGTGGAAGCCGGCGGAAGTAAGCAAATCGTCCCCAAGAGGTTTTTGTTTGAGTTCAGGGTTTCTGGAACCCACCGTATGGTTCCCCCTCCATTGGCCTTGGTTGTCGGCCTTCCCGCCAGCCGCTTCGCTTCATAAGCATTATTGTGGCTTCTGGTGGTTCACCCTGGTCGTCGCAGTGTCCCGTGACCGTTTGAATTCTTCTGGGTTCCCATGGTTTCCCCCCCACTGGCCCGCAGAGATGGCACCCAACGGAGTGCATACCATAGTAATTGTTTGGAGTCCACGTGTTGGCTGCATCATGTAATTGAAACGATATGTATGCCTGGCGAGCTTACGATGCTGACGCGAATCGGCGACATGGACAATTCAAAGCAGTTGCAATGACGAATCATGGCCTCCACGCGGGGCCCAAAATTGGCCGCAAGAGGCCCAGGATAATTGACGCAACGCCCCCGAGACTTCAAAATGATGTAATTCCTACGGCTTTCGCAGTCTGGGCCTCCCAGATGGGGTCAGAGTAGATGGAATCGGAGGATCGCGCCGCATCGCTGACCCATAGGCGATACGGCTCTATGTGGAGCCCGATTTTCTCCGCGCCGACGTCGCCGATGCATCGCCGACGTTGCCGATGCACCGGCGATGCATCGACACAGCACCGCGATCCTCCGACCCCATCTGCTCGGGCCCGGGCCTCCAGGCATGTGTTTCACATTGTTCGGTTTCCAGCTCAATACAGTTCCAGGATCGTTGCGGGTGTCTCTAGAAGGTCCAAGGTCGCTGCGAGTCCCCAAGACGGCCCTCGAGGCCCCCAAGACGGGCCCAGGACGGCCCCAGAGTTTGCCCCAGAACGACGGCAAACGACGGCTCCACCACGGTCGACGGCCATCCAAAAGAGCCCCAAGACGCCCACAGACGCCCCCCATGCCCTCCAACCCGCAGCATGCCCGCAGGGCTCCCGCAGAGTCCAGAATGGCACCCAGGAAATACCAGGATGAACTCGTCCACTTCCAAACCCGTCCTCGTCTGGTCAACCACGTGGATAAGCCTGGACGCAGGCGTCCGCAACTAGTGCAACATGCCAAACATACATGCAGACTACGGCGCAGGCCAATTTCAATCAACACCATTCTCCATATGCGCGCTGGAGATCATAAGTCTACACTGCCTTACGTTTACGGACTGCATACATCAAGTTGCACATGCATGCGCGTTACCACACAGCCGCGCTCGGGGGAGGGTACATTGTGAACAAGGGATGATGACAAATAATTCGTATGTTGAGGGCCAAGGCACGGGAGTACGATCGTTTTCAGCAACAGTGTATTCGCAAGCGCGAGCCCACCCTCACCCTTCCCTTCGCCCTAACATGAACTCTGCCCACGCGCCGGTTCTCCGTAAAAAATACACCGACCGTACGGCCCGTCGCGCCCGCAAGGGGAAAAGGGAGCAGATAAAGCCAGACCGTTTTGACAGGGTGGAAGGGCACCTCATTCCTTTAAAATCGCAAGGGGGACCCCAAGTGGCGTTCTTTCGGTGTCTTCCCCCTTCACACAGGGTGTCGTCTTGCCTGCGGAAGTGTAGTTGGCCTTTTCCTCTTACGGATTAGTCGCCGGCAGCAGAATGTCTGTCCCACCAGAGAGAGGAGGAAGGAGGGGCCGTTGAAGCAGATGGAGTCTGAAGAGGTGGGACTGGTTGCGCGGACGTGAGGCTCGGGAGAAGTTCAATATTGGGCCTATATTCCTCGCTCCCGTGCTTCAAGGCACGAGGCATTGTTTGAGCATTTGTTGCGCGATACAATTTTTAACATGTCGGTACGCAGGCTCCTTGTAGCCCATCCTGCCGCCGCGCCCCGTTTGGGCAAACCACGGGAGAGCGGCGGCGCGATGCCTCTCTGCTCGTGCTCCTGATTGCCCTCTCAGAGGCGCCTAGGGAAGCAATCTCCTTCAGACGCGCGATGGTATGTCGAAGGGCAGGGTGTGTAGGGGTGCGGATGTGTGTGTGTGCGAATTCGCGCGCGATCTTACTTGTATATGCATACATCCATATATATATATATATATATATATATATATATATGTGTGTGTGTGTGTGTATGGGCGCAGTGCGCGTGTATCTTTGCTCTCGCGCGTAGCGCATTTCCGCGCGCGTACACGTGAGAGTGTGTGATGCGAGTTGTTGGTTGGCACCCATCGCGCGCCGTCCTCATCGCTTTTGCTACTGCCCTGCCGCTGCTGCGCTTCTCCAGGTAACTCCCCCCTGAGTGCTGGCTTGCATCTGGGAGCTGCGATCCGTCCAACCATGCGTCCTGACATCTTCGACCGAGCATTCCGAAACTGTTCAACAAATGCACTTGACACGCGCCGCGGGACCACATCTCGGATGATTTGCCAGCCTAAGCGAGTATGCTCCTCAATCCGCGCTTGCACCGGAGGGATCTCAGTGAGGGTAGACTTGTGGAGGACGATCAATGAAAGGGGAAGCATGTTGCCAAATAATTTCCAGATGTCTAAAGCATGTGTTAAACATGTTTTCAACATGTAGAATACAAACATGCCTAGAACATTATCCTACATCTTAACCGCATTGTAAATTCAATGGTAGGACTGTTAGGGTGTCCACTGCCGTGGCATCCACACGGGTAGACATGTTATGTGAAAGTGCTGGGCCTGCTTTGGTGGGCGGCCGCGGGCTCCCGGCTTCCAGTTCTGGCGATGGTGCCGGACCAGCTCGCTGAGAGGTTGGGTTCCCTGGCTCCTGGTGTTTGGCTCCAGGTTTTTCTGTCACGGCGCCGCGGGGCCTTTCCAAGGCAGCGGGGGGGGACGTGACAAAAATCTTGGGGGGGCTGGCGCTGCCGAACCCAGGTTGTTTTCTCACGGCGCCGCGGGGCCCTTCCAAGGCATGGGCCGATTCCGGCAAGCGGTTGGGTTCTGGGTTCCAGATCCAGAGTTCCAGCGGTTGGCAACGTATCAGAGAATAGAAAGCAGAGTGGAGGAGATAGAAGAAAGAATGTAGGCGCGTTCGCGCCATATTCGACATCCTACCCCTCCCATCCATTCCTTGCCATTGCGATGTTTGTTGTCTCTATCCGCGGACGCGTGTCATAAACTGGAGTGGAGGCAGCGGAGGAGGGGAAAGGAGGGGGAATGGGGGGATGGCGGAGGAGGGGGAAGGCGCGGGGTGGACCACGGGGAAGGGCGGAGGGCCGGGGAGAAGGCGGAGGAGGGGAAAGGGGGGCGACGAGGGAGGAGGAGGGGCTCGGATCAGGAGGAGTGGCCCGCGCTCCGGGGAGAGCGCAGCGCCAGTCGGGACGCGGGGAGCACAGCTCCGACTCTAAGAATTATTACGTATACATATATAATAAAAATAATATAATATATATATATATATATATATATATATATATATATATATATATAATAAATAATAATAATAATAATAATAATAATAATAATAATAATAATAATAATAATAATAATAATAATAGTTATTATTATTATATATATACACAAAAAACTCTGACCTGCCTGCGTGCAGGAGCACTGTACGGAGGGGGGACGCGCGCGACTCTCCCGGGACGCCTGCGCGGGGGGAGAGGGGAGTAGTACTCAATTTGAGTACACATTGTTCATGTCTAAGTATTCGAAAGTTATTTGATTTTTGGGAGGGGCAAGATCATCTCGTTTCTAATCGTTCTATCCTGGGCCTCTTCCTGGCCACTAGGGGACCAGGAACACTTAGAAACGAGCACGATTAGAAATGAACGACGCGTACTCAACCTGAGGAAGTGTTTTAATGACAAAGAGCAAGCCGAGTTGAGAGGCCACATTATCCAAACAGGGTATATGATATAAACTTGGTAGCAAGACGCAGAGAGGGAGACATAGAGAGAGGGGGAGGGAGGGAGAGAGAATGCATGCGCACACAATCACCGAACTCGCATGTTCCTCAGCCCCCTCACCCTCTCCTCCCTTCTTCCATTCGCCCTCCAGTCCCTCCTTCTGGTAGGGCCTGGGTGGTGGTGCCCAGCAGAGCTGTTGAAAGGAACCAGTGAGATCCCACGGCACGATTTTATCGTTCTGCCCGTCCATGTCCCTGGGCCCAGGCCCCCATGCAAGCTTCCCGCGCCACCCCTCACCCCACCTTCCTTGCGTCCGCTCGTTAGCGCATGCGGAACAGCAGCCACCAGGCGTTCCGAATTCGCTCGGCCCAGGGCCGGCCCCGGGCGAGCGTCATAACCACGCTGTACATAGCCGGCGCTGGTGCACACGCTGTACATAGCCGGCGCTGGTGCAGCTCTTGCTTTGGCTGCGCAGGCCGAGGCGCGCTGGTGGGCCCTCGGCCAGAAACCAGATTCCGAGCGGCGCGACGCCTCGGCGCTTCTTCCTCCTCCTCCTCCTCCTCCTCCTCCTCCTTTTCCTCCTCTTCCTTCTCCTCTCTGCTCCTGCTCCTTCTCCTCCTCCTCCTCCTCCTCCTCCTCCTTCTCCTCCTCCTCCTCCCTCCGCCTCCCTCCTCCTCCTCCTCCTCCTCCTCCTCCTCCTCCTCTCCTCCTCCTTCCTCCTCCCTTCTCCTCCTCCTCCTCCTCCTCCTCCTCCTCCTCCTCCCTTCTCCTCCTCCGTCTCCTCCTCCTCCTCCTCCTCCTCCTCCTCCTCTCCTCCTCCTCCTCCTCCTCCTCCTCCTCTTCCTCCTCTCCTCCCTTCTCCTCCTTCCTCCTCCTCCTCTTCCTCCTCCTCCTCCCTCCCTCTCCCTCCTCCCTCCCCTCTCCTCCCTCCCTCCCTCCCTCCCTCCCTCCCTCCCTCCCCCTCCTCCTCCCCCTCCCCCTCCCCTTCCCTCCCTCCTCTTCGACCGCCGCACGCGGAGGTGGAGGAGGCATGGAGGAAGGAGGAGGAAGAAGAGGAGGAGGAGGAGGAGAGGCCTCGCGTGTTGAATTGAGGGGGAGCAGGAGGCCGGGGGAGCAGGAGGAGGAGGGGAGGTGGAAGTCCCAAGCGAGAGCCCCGTTTTGAAAAGACACCAGCCTGGATTCCACCCGACTACGTAACTGTTGCATAAGTCTGGCAATATTGCCAGAACGTGTCTCAAAGAGAGCCCCGTTTTGAAAGGGCATCGCCCTCCATCACTGCAGTGGCTACACACTTGTAGGTTTTGGTATACATGTGTTGAACAAGTATTAGGCTAGAGTTCTATCTTGAAAAAGAACCGCCATCCATCCGTGCGATTGTTATATGTGTTTTAGACGAGTGTGCACGGCGCGATGGCGAGATCCCCAGTTTGAAACCCACCCGCCCTGTTGTGAAACCCACCCGCCCTCAACCCGTGTGACTGTTGGATTTGTTCAATATGAGCGCGCGCGTCATCAAGGGGTTCCACGTGGTAGAGCAACCCCATCTCGATCCTGCGAACCGTGCGACTGGAAGCCTCAAGCTTCGATGTCGCACACGGCGAGGAAATCTCAGGCTAAACGCTGGGACCGCCCTAGCGACACGCGTGGTGGTGTGACAGGCAGGAGTGGCTTACAGTGGAAAGAGGGGGAGGAGAGAGCAGAAGGAGCAGGGCAAGGGGGAAGAGACAGCTGGCGTCCTCCCAACTTCGACTCCGGGCCGGGCATCTCGAAGGTCTGCGGCCGCTCCGCCGAACCGCGCTCCAGAGGTTGGGGGTGTGCGTCCCGATTCGGCCTGGCCTCTGAAGGGCTCTGCTCGAAGACAGCGTTGAGAGAGTTGTCGACACGGAGACGTCCTCCACCTCATCCCTTCTTGTCAGCGCTCGCTCCTCCTCTCCTCCCTCGTCCCCCCTCCCTCCTTACTCCATCACCCTCCCGCCTCAATCCTCCCTCGCCCCTCTTCCCCCCTCCTCCCCAGTCTGCTCTCTCGGGCCGTCTCGTCGTCTCGAGGCCTCGTCGTCGATTGATCCCGTTCGGAGCGCAACACCCCCCCAACAGAAGCATCATCATCATCCTTCATCCTCGTCCTCCCTCCTCTCCAGCTCTCTCCTCTCCTCCTCCATCCTCCTGATCCCTTCTCACGCCTCCTCATTTCTGTGCGTCTTCTCCGCTTTTTTCTTCGGCTTAAGCTAATAGGGATTAGTTATGTCACTCCCCATCTTCTCTACCGCCCTGCAACTGCGTGATTGCAACTACGTGATTGCGATTTGGTGATACCTCGCTCTCCCATACAAAAACCTGGGTGCGAGCCCTGGGAGAGGCACTTCAATTGAGAGACGGCATCCGTTTCGGTACCTCCGCTACCGCTTCAGTACTTGATTATCTGCGTCGGTGCCCTCAATAATGCGCTCCGGTACCTCCAACAATGTGTTTCAGTATTTCTGCCCATCCGTTCGATACTTCCAACAACCCGTTTCGGTAGTTATATCAATCCGTTTTTGCATTCCCAGTCATCAGCTCCGGTCTTTCCAATTATCCATTTCGGTATTTCCATGAAGTCGTCCTTTCTCTGTCTCGTCTCCTTCCGTATCATCTTTCTGTCTCCTCCTCATATCCTTCCTTCTTCGTTGTGTTCTTCCCTCTCCTGGCGAGCAAAAGAAATAGACGGCTCGCCGCGCAAATTTTGCTTGTTTAGATCACGGCCGTTGTCGGTATAGTCTACTCAAACGTGAAGTCTTTCCGTTTAGTGGATGCAATGTACACGACGATCAACGAGTTTTCGTTTCTTGTCACGCGAGAACTTGCAAGATTCTGACGCAATCTTGCACAACAACACATGTTTTTTGACGTTCGCGAGGGATGCGCATCAGCAAGTCCGACCAACTGGGCAAACTCGACAAATTGAAATAACGCACGCACACATATACACACGCACCCACACACACACACACGCACAAACGCACACACACACACACACACACACACACGCACACACACGAACACATGGACATAAGGAAAACAAGCAAGCACACACATATACACACCCTACACAGTTACGCTTTTACGCACTTATACATACCCACACACTTCCTTACACACGCACAAACACACGCTTATACACACACACACACACAGTAACACACACACACACATCTCCACACCCACACCCACACACGTGCGTGCGGGATGAGGAGGACAAAGAAGAAGAAATGAAAAACAAATACCGGAGAACATGAAAAACGACGATTACGAGGAGGTGAACGACGACGAAGCGGGAGAATGATACTTCTTTTTGAGGGACCTCTTCCTCCCCATCCTCCTTTCTCTTTGTAAACGTGTTGGGTCGATCTCGTTTAGGCGTTAGCCCGGCTGCCCATTACACACACACATATATATATATATATATATATATATATATATATATATGTATATGCACCTGTATATATACATATATAACACATACATATGTAGGTATGTGTATATGTATGTATATTGAGTTATGAATATATTTGTATATAGGTATATGTGCGTATATATATACATATATATATATATATATACAGGCTTGTATGGTCATACCATTTGGTGCGTGTATCCCCTACGCCGGCTACCCTCCGTATTAGAGCTGTTTTGGATCGTGAGTTTTGGCACCGAGCCAAGCTCCCTTTCTCCCGCGTGGCGGTGGTGCGTCCGCCGCGGCGCGAGGGTCGCAGGGCGTCGCGGCAGCCGCGTGACGCCGTCGCGCGGCTTGGCGACGGCCTGGGCCACGGCACGCTGTGTGCGCTCGGGGCGCGGAGCACGAGCGCACTCCAGGACGGGAAATGGATGCAGCTCGCGGAGGCGGCGTCGTCGCCTCGGTCGGGGAGCTGCTCGGTCGGTCGGGGGGCCCGAGGTCGTCGGGGACGACGAGGCTGTGGCCGCCTTGGAGGAGCTGGAGCCGTCGCCCGCGGACCCGATTGTCATCGAGCCGAACTCGCTCTATTTGAGTACGGGGTTCAACGGCGATGGGGAACAGCAGTGCGATTTCGCGTGGCTGGCGCTGCGGGCCACAGGCGCCTCCGAGCAGCACGTGCGCGCAAGGTTTTTCTTCAGCGACGATGCGTACTGGGACTGGCGGGCGGCGTCTCCAGGCGTGGCGGGCGGGATTTCCCCCAGCGCCCTGCTGCACATCTGCACAGACGAGCCGCGCGGCGTCGAGGCACCTGCGGGCTGCGACGAGCTCGTCCACGTCGTGGACGCCCGCAGGCGGGAGGCGGAAGACATCGCCGAGATCTTCTCCATGTGCTTGCCCCGCAACCCCGAGGCGGTCTGGACCGCAGACCTGCTGGGGCCGCGTGGGGCGCGCCTGGCCGCCCCACGCCTGTCGGCGTGCCCGACGAAGGAGAGTGCTGCACCGCCGACACTTGGGGCGGCGGGGCCCCGCGCAGCCGAGCGCGCGGTCGCGGGCCACAGCGCTCCCTTCGATGGGCTGCTCGGCGACAGTGCCCTGTCCGCGCGGGCTGCAGGCCCCCCGCTCAACTTGGAGCCCACGCGGGACGAGCTGCGGGCCAGGCTCGCTGCGGCGCGGGACCGGTTCGCCTCGGCAGCGCTAGGGGCCGCTGCGGCTGGTGCACCTTTAGGCAGTGCAGAGGGCGGGCCGAGCGAGGGGAAGCCGAAGAGCGCGGCCTCGCCGAGGTGCTCGCGGAGCGCATGGCGAAGGCCGCCAAGGCCCCCAGCGCCGAGGCAGCGCGCGGCTCAAGCGGCCCAGTTGCTGCTGCTGTGGCCAGCGAGGGAGCTGCGGGCGAAGGCGTGAAGGTGCTGGCGATGGCGCTCATGGCGGTGCTCAAGAGCTCGGCCACGCAGGCTGCCGGCAGCTCGGGCGCTGGCGCCGCCTCGGACCCCCTCAGAGCAGCCGACGGGGCCGCAGCCACAAGGGGGACTTGCGACCAAGCGGGCTCATTGCAGGAAGATGGCGCAAGACCAGCCAGGCAGGTTGTCGGAGCTCACGCTGATGCAGATGGCAGAGTTCCTCGGCGCCGTCGAGGGCGATCGCGCTGAGGAACTTGCTCACTATCTACTTGCCGCAGAACCCAGTGCAGCAGATCGGGGTGGCTGCGTTTCGCGAGATGCGGGCACTGGCCGAGTCGATCGACTTTCTCCTCCAGTGCAGGATTCTTCAGGCGCTAGACATCCTGACCCAGCGGCTGAAGGCGGCGCAGGTGGCAGTCGGCGATGGGCTCTGGGGCGCGGCGAAGTGGCTCGAGCTGACCCCTGCCAAGGACGAGCCCACCACGCTGCGCAACGAGGAGGAGGCGATGATCCGCAGCATCGAGCTCGGCGAGTTGAAGCTGGAGGAGCTCAGCAGCCGGCTTCGCAAGCCTCAGGGTTGAAGTGGAGGCCGGGAGAGGCGCGCCCGCCGCTGGCGCCTCCTCCTGCAGGCTTGGCGGGGGGGGGGGGCACCGCCTGCGACAGCGCGGCCGCCCGGCAATCGCGCGCCCGCCCGCCCGAGGGCGCCGAAGGGCAGCACGACGGAAGGCGAGAGACCGCCTCATCAGCGAGTCGCGCAGCTCGACAATACCGCAGAGACGCTGCCTGCTGGAGGCTTCCAGGCGCCGCGGAACATCAAGGCGGCGAGGGTTGTCTGCCCGACGGCGAGACGTCGAAGGAGCGCAGGCCGCGGCTGCGGGACTTCATGACGGAGTCGCGCGGCCAGAGGCGGTAGCAGACGTTGCCGAGGCTGCTGGAGGTGCAGCTTCTGAGGAGGAGGGCGCGGCGCGGTCCCCGACCCGCGGCAGCGGGTCGCTGGTGTCTGAGGACTCACCCCCCTTGGCTGGAGGCGGAGGGGGCAAGGAGCCGCTTCGCGACTGGAGCGCCTCCCAGCGGGGGCCAGCAGCGGGAGCTGGCGAGCACTTCTCTCCCACGCGGCATGCGGGGCCTCCCCGCCGCGGGCTGCGCCACGCGCGACGCCGGGGCGCGGCGCGACGAGGTCACGGCCCAGTTCGGCGCGACCACCACGAGCATCGACACGACAGTGCATCTCGTGCAGCTCGGCGAGCGCCACCCTGGCAGCCTGGGGATTTTCTCGAAAGAAATTGCAGAGCGTGTGTCCACACTTTGCAGGAGCGGCAGGCGCGTTCCTGACCTGTTGCCGTTGCCCCCGCCAAGTCTCCCGGCTGTCAGGCGCTGGCGCGCGAGCAGAGATGCTGGCCGCAGGTGCAGGGCCAGGCCTTTCGCTCGTCAGGTAGCTGACGGGGCCTGGTGGCTTCTCGCCGTCGCGGCGCTGAATTACACGCGCTGTGGTCGCTGCAGAAAGGGTTGGAGGCATCGCCCGATCTTGCCCCATGCGCAGCAGCAGGCCACGGGGCCCCTGGAGCCCCGCGTCGTCGACTTCGCGGGGGGGCCGTTCGAGCAGGTGAGCGCGCCCGCCGCCGACGCGGCCCTCAGCGAGGCGACCGTGGGCTACTCAGGCCAGGCCGCGGCCAAGGCGCTGCCTTGCGCGCTCGCGGATCTGGCGCCAGGCTTGCCGCAGCCTGAGAACGCGGCGGCGTTCGGCGCCCTAGTCTTCGTGGAGCACGACGTTCCCGAGTGGCTGGCCTCGCCCGAGAAGGCCCATCTCCCCGAGGCCGATTGGCCCGACCCCAGGCTTCGAGCCAGGGCCAACATCGCGGACAGGGCGGGTTGGCATGAGCTCGCGGTGCATCTCGCGGAGTTCAGGATCGCGGCGGCGCTAAGCGAGGACCTGTCTGTCGGGGCCAGGGGCGACCCGCTCTGGAACGGGCCCTTCACGGCAGCAAAGGAGGGCAAGCCAGGGCCAAACGGCGAACGGGTCACCAGGCTGATCTTGAACAAGGTCTTTGGCGACGCCCTGCTCGAGCCGCCTGTCGTTGAAGCTTCGCTCCTCGCGGCGTCTACAAGCTGGGTGCCCCTGCACATTCCCGAGGGCAAGTGGCTGCTGTGGACGGGCGACGACCAGAAGGAGGCCTTCTTCGTCTGGAGGGCCCCCAAGGCCTGGCACCCCTACATGGCGGTCGGCAGGTCTCTTGCTGGCGCGCCCCCCGGGCGCCCTGAGCGGCAGGTGTACATCGCGCCCGCGGCGATTGCCACGGGGCACATGCTGGCCGCCCCAATCTTCCAGCACATTCACCGCAGGTTGCGCCGCCTGCCGCCGCCCAGGGGCGCAGGGCTTCCGCTTGAGCTGGGGTGGCAGAAGGGCGAGGCACGCCCGATCGTCGAGCTGGGCAGTGGTTGCGAGGCCGGCTGGCGGCAGGTCGACATCGACTACCTAGGCCCGCCCGAGATCGCGGACGAGGCGCGGGCGCGACAGTTCGGGGGCACCGAGGCGGACTGTCAGCAGTGCGTTCGCGAGAGCTACAGGTGCGCACGCGTGGCCCACTCGGCGGAGAAGGCCCACCTGCGGGAGACGCGGGTTGAGCGCATGGGGGCCAGCGTGGGCGGCGTCAGCGGGCGGCTTGCAGCGCCAGGCCCCAAGGTGTTGAGTGACGCTTCCCGTTGCCTCGCGACGTGGTCGCAGGAGCGGGTGCCCTGGCGTGCGCGCGTGATGGACCTCGGCAAGCTGGCGCGGGCTTTTGGATTCAGACGTCCGCTTTCCAGCCTCCTCAACTCTGCATGGTCCATGTCGACGGCGCGATCTTCGGTCCAGTACAATACCGAGATGGTCGAGGAGCTCTGATGGGGCCTCATGTTGCCGCCTACAGCGGCCACCTCTCTTCGGGCCCACGTTGAGGGGATGGTCACGGTCTCGGACGCTTCGGAGTTCGGGGGCGGCGTCTGCGCGTCCACGAGCCTTCGGGGGGAAGCGGCAGTGGCGCTCAAATCCGTGAGACAGGTCGTTGGTCACCTCGGCGTGGGCACTTGGCTGCTCAACATGCCTGTAGACACGCGGTGTTTTTGGACCGTGTCTAATCCGCGGATCCCGAAGGCAGTCGCGTTCAAGGTGCTCACTGTCCTAGTCGGGGGGGGCTCTTCGACGGCATCGGCGGCCTCGCGGCGTCGCTCTCGAAGTTGCCCGTCAGGATTGTCACCTATGTCACCGCCGAGACCGACGCGAAGGCCAGGCGCGTTGTCCAGCTGCGCTGGCCAGGCGCGATCGGCGGGGGCGGCGTGACACGGTGGAACGAGGGCCTGATGCAGGACCTCTGTGACACGTTCTCGGGGATTGTGGACGCGGGCGTCGCTGGCACGGGCGGCCCGTGCCGGGACCTTTCGCGGCTTGACGCGAGCGGTGGAGGACTGCATGGCCGCAGGGGCTCAGGGCTCGAACCTGCAGGCCGCCTCAGACGCCAGGGCCCTCCTGCTCGCGTACAGCTTCAGCGTCTATGGGTCGCAGGGGCCTTGCGGCACGTCCTCCTGGCGGAGTCCGCTTTGGCGCGCCCCCCACCCCCCCCCCCCCCCGTCCGTGCCCGTGATCACGCGCGTCGGCCACTGCCGCAAGACCTGGGACCAGAGCGGCGGCTTCGAGGAAAGCTCGGGCGACCCGAGCATCGAGGAGGCCTGGCGTCTCGCCCCCCACTACCTGGGCCACACGGAGTAGGGGGGCTCGGACGTGCGGCTGGATTGCGCCTGCCATGCCGTCCAAGAGGCTGCCCTCGCTCGAGCCTGGACCCCTTCGCGCGGCGGCGGCGCGTCGCGCTGAGCACGGCGTGGTCGCGCACGGCGCGCACATCGACGTGAGAGAGCTGCGGGCAATGCCGGCAGCTATGCGGTGGCGAGCGCAGAAGTCAGCTTGACACTGCACGCGGTGGCCCCACCTCGTCGACAGTTAGGTTTAGCGACCATCGCGCCCAAGGGTCGCAGCAGCAGCTGCCGCTTGCAGCCAGCGCTGGAGGTTGGATGGCCATGGCGATCGCGGCTGACATGTACCCGCTGATCGGCAGGCTTCGCGCTGACGAGCGACACTGCCGCGGGCGTGTGCTTCCCGCTGCCCAAGCTCTGGCGGAGGCTGGACCTGTCGTGGGCGCTGCGGAAGGCCTGGCGACGAGTGGCACCTGCAGAGCGGGCGCTGCCGTTCACGCTCGACATCGCCGCGGGCATGGCGAGCCTGGCAGTGGAGGCCGGAGCGTTCGACTTGAGCTGCCTGCTGCTCATAAGTTTTGAGTGCCTGTTGCGGGGGGCGAGGCCTTGCGTTGACGGTGGACGACGTTTTCGGCCGAGGTACTCAGTCGTGCTGCATATCAAGAC
Organism: Prorocentrum cordatum; assembly: GCA_963575745.1. Taxonomy (NCBI): domain Eukaryota; class Dinophyceae; order Prorocentrales; family Prorocentraceae; genus Prorocentrum; species Prorocentrum cordatum. The sequence goes on from CAUYUJ010014895.1 coordinate 52,670, forward strand.
GTCCAAGACCACAGCAGGCAAGGACGCTGCGGAGGCCGTCGCCATCAGGTCAGCATGGCCAAGGCAGGGCTCAGGCCGGCCGTGCAGCAGGGCCCTCAAACGAAGCCCAGTCGCGGAGGTCGCCCGCCCAGCTCAGAAGCGCGCTCAGAGCCTTCGCGCACGGCCAGGGCCTGCCTCGACGCTACTCGCGGCAGCTTGCCTGGCGACGAGGCGCCTCGGACTTCTTTCTTCCTGCAGTCGTCCTCCATGGAGGCGGCGCTCGCGAGGGGCAGCTGGGTCAGCAGCATGACGGCCCGCACCTACATCGAGGGTGCGGTGGCCGGCCTCGCGCGCGCGGCCCGCGGACCAGGCCGCCGCCACTTGCTTGCATGGAATCGCTGGTTGCATGTTCGTTGCATGCACTCTCAGAGTTGTTAAAAATAGTTGTTACGGAGTATGTTCACGAGCTTCGCTCTGGCAATGATCTCGTCGTTTCCCATCCGAAAGCAGGCTAATTACGGTTTGCAAATGGATGGAGGGGCGGAGAGTTTAACTGCATGTTCACGGCTAGCAAGCCACAAGGGGGTGGCGATGGTATAGCGCGTTGTCCACGTTCTTTGCGGCGCCGCGGACAGGGGTTCAGTGTGGTTCGGGTCCTGAAGCGCCCCTCCCCGTCGTGAAGCTGGCCCGTGAAGCCAGAGCGACGCCAGTGTGGACTGCCACGCTTGGCTGCTTTGGCTGCGGGGGCCCTTGCTCTTGGCTCGGCGCAGCTGCGGGGGAAGGGGGCGTCGGGCGTTTCGCGGCGAACCGCAGTCTGAGGGGGAAACTGAGCTATTAGACTATCGGCGTGGACACGTGCAGTGAAACGGTATGTCCGTATACAGGCTTGCACGGTCATACCATTTGGTGCGTGTACCCCCTACGCCGTCGACCATCCGTACCAGAGTTGTTCTGGCTCCCGACCCACACACCACCCACCATAATGATCTCTTGTAGAGGCTAGCCGGCTAAATGTTTGCTTGAGGTGCCGTAGCCCATCAGGTATAGCGTTTTCCCCGGTTTTTTGCGGGGCCGCGGACTGGGGTTCATTGCGACCTGGGTCTTGAAACGCCCCTTTTCCACAACATCGTCTTACATCTCAATACACTCGAATCAATTGAAACACATTCCGGAGACTTGGGAGATTCACCCCCTCGGAAATCTCAGAGAAAATTTGTCCGGGAAATCTTGCCTCTCGGAAGTAGCCGCTGAAATTCAAAATTCTGGTTAAGATCATCCCCGATCTATCTATATGGTGGTGGCAGAGCCGCTCCGCCTCGGAGCGGGTAATACCGCAGGATGTTTCGCACGAGCTGCGGGAGAAAGAAGCCGCCATTGTCGCCGTCGAAGGTCGAGGACCGATCTGAAGTTTTAAATGTGTTCGTCCGGTGTTGATACCCAGTGGAGGAGGTTTCGCCAACACGGTTTGATATTTCTGCTCTTGAAAGTCTAGGCTGCACGCGCCCCGGGATCGATCCAGAAAGCGATGCCGAAGCACCTGTGCCGAGAACCAGTCGTCGTAGGAACCTTTCTCGGCTGTTGATCGCCGAAAAGTTTTCGTCGTCGCTTCGAAAGTCTGGCCAGAACGCACCCCGACATTGACCCAGCGGGCGATTTTTACCCTCGGTCCCGAAGGTCCGTCGTCGCCGCTGCCGCCGTCGCCGTCGTCGCCGCGCTTTTCTCGGGCCGCGCGGGCAGGGAGGGGAGGGGGAGGGGGAATGGAAGGGGGAGGGGGGAGAGAGGGAGGGGAGGGGGATAAGAGGGTGCAGAGAAGGAGGGGTTGGGAACGAAGGGGAAAGAAGGGGAGGGAAGAAGAAAGAGAGAAGCAGCACCGACCCAGAGCTGCAGCGGCACGAACCCATGCGGTGCCGAAGCGAATTGTCGGAGAAACGGCGCGACCGAGGTGCCGAAACGAAGCGACCGAGATACCGAAACGTATGTTCAAGCACGGAAGCAGTAGCGGAGGTCTCTCAACGGCAGTATCCGTTTCGGCATCTCTGCTACCATTCCGGTATTTGAACATCCGTTTCGGTTTCCTTATCAAACCGCTTCGGTATTTCAGCCGCTTCGTTTCGGTACCTCAGACGATCCGCTTTGCTACCTCAGAAGATTGGTTTCGGTACCTGGGAAAATGCGTTTCGGTACCTCGAACACTTCGCTTCAGCACCGCATGGGCTCGTGTCGTTGCTCCTCTGGGTCGGCGTTGGTTTTTTGTTCCTTCTTCCCTTCTTCCCCATCCGCTCTCCCCCCTCTGACCTCCCCTCCCCTCCCTTCCCCGTCGTTCCCATCCCCTCCCTTCCCCTGCCTCCCCTCCCTTCCCCTCCCCCCTCCCCTCCCTTCCCCTCCCCCTCCCCTCCCTCTCCCCTCCCTCCCCCCTCCCCCTCCATCCCCCCTCCCCCCCTCTCTTCCCCTCACCTCCCTTCCCTCCCCGCGCGGCCCGAGAAAAACGCGGCGACGACGGCGACGGCAACGACAGGCCTTCGGGACCAAGACCTCAAATTCGCCATTGGGTCATTGCTGGGGTGCGTTTTGGCCGGACTTTCGAAGGGAATCTTACGGTTGCAACGAGAATCCCCCGGTGATCAAAGTCAGAGGTACCGACAACGTCGATGGCGGCGGCGATGATCGCTTTCTGGATCGATCCCAGGGAGCGTGCAGCCCAGATTTTCAAAAAAAAGACCCCAAGCGCGGCGGCGAGACCCTCTCCAGGTACCAGAACTTGACGAAAAGATTTCAAATTTCACATTGACGATGGCGGTTTCTGTCTCGTGTGGGGCTCACCCACTCCGAGGCGGAGCAGGTCTGCAACCATCGTATGGTTGGACCCGGGGCGCGTGGGCCAAATGGCCGAAACGATTTTGGCAAGAAATCTAACAAAAATCATCCCTTTGAGTCTCCGCCCGCAGTGTTGGGACCCTCCCAGATATCCAAAGCAGATCCCCTGGGCGAAATCGCCAGGCCAAATCTTCACCGACATCTCCAGGAAATCTGCGGGAGTTCCCTTTTCTCCAGCGAATTTCTGGGTGAATCCGCACGCGTGAGAAGAATCCCCGGCTACATTTTCGTGGTCTCCGAAATTGTTACGATTGATCAGAACGCATTGGGATAAATCAAGAGAGAGAGAGAGAGAGAGACCACAAAATCTGGCATCGCACAGGGATGCCCTCTGTCACCGCTCTTGCTCACAATGGTGATGACAGCGGTCATACACGATGCGGTTGGACTCATCAGCGAGCAAGCATGTCGCTTCAAAATGGTAATGTATCAATTCTGTTGCACGCAAACGACACATTGATTTATGGCAGACACCAACCAGGTGACACTTCTTGAATGCAGTCGCGACAGCTGGTTGGGAAGTTGGCATTGAGCTGCACTGGGGTAAATTTCAAGTTGTGTAACTAATCGACAAGATGGCTTTAGCCTCGCGGGGAAGAATTTCAAGCACATGACAATTTGGTGCACTTCGGGGTTACAATCAACATGCAGAATTAAACAAACGATTGGGACAAGTTTTTCCCCACATCCAAAGTGGGGTTCTTGTTTTCTTTGGACACCCCGCGCAGGAACAGGAACACACACACACACACACACACACACTCACACTCACACTCAGTCACACTCTCTCACCATCAACCTCATCAGCATCATCGATGATGCTCTCTCACATGCTTAGTCACTCACATACTCATCATCATCATCACTCGCACTCTCTCACACGCTCATGAACATCATCATCATCATCATCATCATCATCATCATCATCCTCATCATCGGCATCGGCATCATCGTCATTCAAACATCATCATCGCCACCACCACTCACAATCAATCATCATCCTCTTCACCACTCATCTTCACCACCACTCATCATCCTCATCCTCATCATCGTTGAGTAAATTGTGAGGAAGTCTCAGGCGGGAGCCCCCTCCCTATGGGGCCCGCAGATCATGTTGGTAATCCGAGCGGGTCATCGGAATCCTGTAACTATCGTCACTTTTGAGCTCCCCAGGCCTGAATGGAGGAAGTCTCAGGCGGGAGCCTCGTCTGCGAGTGAATTGGGAGGAAGTCTCAGGCGGGAGCTCCCTCCCTATGGGGCCCGCAGATCACGTTGGTAATCCGAGCGGGCCATCGGAATCCTGTAACTGTCGTCACTTTTGAGCTCCTGAAGCCTGAATGTGGAGGAAGTCTCCGGCGGGAGCCTCATCTGTGAGTAAATTGCAAGGAAGTTTTAGGCGGGAGCCCCCTCCCTATGGGGCCCGCAGATCATGTTGGCAATCCGACCGGGTCATCGGAATCCTGTAACTGTCGTCACTTTTGAGCTCCCCAGGCTTGAATTTGGAGGAAGTCTCAGGCGGGAGCCTCGTTTGTGAGTGAATTGGGAAGAAGTCTCAGGCGGGAGTTCCCTCCCTATGGGGCCCGCAGATCATGTTGGTAATCCGAGCGGGTCATCGGGATCTTGTAACTGTCGTCACTTTTGAGCTCATCAAGCTTGAATTTGGAGGAAGTCTCAGGCGGGAGCCTCGTCTGTGAGTGAATTCTGAGGAAGGCTCAGGCGGGAGCCCCCTCCCTATGGGGCCCGCAGATCATGTTGGTAATCCGAGCGGGTCATCGGAACCTTGTAACTGTCGTCACTTTTGGGCTCGTCAAGCTTGAATTCGGAGGAAGTCTCAGGCGGGAGCTCCGTCTCTGAGTGAATTGTGAGGAAGTCTCAGGCGGGAGTTCCCTCCCTATGGGGCCCACAGATCACGTTGGTAATCCAAGCGGGTCATCGGAATCCTGTAATTGTCGTCACTTTTGGGCTCCTCAAGCCTGAATATGGAGGAAGTCTCAGGCGGTTTCGCCCAGGGCGGAGGCGAAGCAGCTCGCGGCAGAGCTGGGTTTCGTGCTGCCTTCCGCCTGAGCGCGGCTGCGCCTCGCTCGAAGCCCGCGGGGTTGTCCCAACGGCTTGGTCTTGCGCGCCAACGGCTCGCGGGGTTGTCCCGACAGCCTGGCCCGCGGGGTTGTCCCAACGGCTGCGCGACGTGACCAGTAGAGAACGCGCCTGTGCTGGCCGTGGCGGCGACGGCGCCGAGGAACATCGACATGCGCGCTCATGCAACAGGAAGGGGAGGAGGTGGCGGGGCGCGGAACAAACAGGGGGGCGAGGATGGGGACAACGTAAGGAGTGGAAGGGGGGCCCGCGCCAAGGCGACAGGAAATATACGCAGAAGAGACAGCCAGGACGCCTCACCAACCACGAGGACGACGGTGATGGTTTTTTCCAGATTCGCCCAGAGGATTATTATGTGGGGTTCTTCCGTCGGAGTAATTTGGGGGGGAGTTCTGCAGATACACGAAAGTATGGAAGCACATTTCAATCAGCGTTGAAATGACATGAAGAATGTACAAGCAAAGTCATATACTCCTCGGGTCGGCATGGTGTAACAAAGCCAAAAAACGACGATGGAACAACTTCCGAGCGAAATACCTCAGGAAAATATTAAATATTCCATATCCTTTAATTTCTAGAATATAAAACAAAACCGTGCTGGAGAGTTACCAACGGATGCCTCATACATCACAACTCTTGCATATACTATTTTCTAATGGTGTGGGAAGATTGGCCGGAATCCAGACACCCACGCGCCACATTCGGCTACGTTTCAATATGATACCTTCTTGACTTGCAAACGCGCGCGGGGGAAACCTAAAAGCGAGTGGGCAACAAAATTGCTATCATGTTTAAGAATTTGTTGTTTCGGGACGATCAGTGGACACGCTCCGAAACAAGAATCATGGAACAATGTCTGCATCCAATTTTCCAGGCCAATTGGAATGTGTTGGATTTGCGCGTCTTGGCCGATAAAACAGATGTTACATAATCTTCCTCCCCTGTTCTCGCCTTTGCTGCGCGCATTTAGCCCGTCCGGCACGCCTTTGGCGTGTAATTTGTCTGCCTTTCGTTATCCTGTTGTTCTCCTTCCTTACGCGTTGCCAGCATGTGACTGATAATCGTTTGCTGCACGCTTTTTTCGGGGTGTCACATTTTTTTTTGCCTGGACGCATTTGGCGTAAGGTTGCTTCGTATGTAATGACCCAGTCGTAATGTGAGGCTATCACATTTAAGGCACATATATGGCACACACACATATGTATATATATATATATATACATATACATATATATATACATATATATATATATATATATATAATGTGGTTGTCTCTCTCTCTCTCTCTCTTGTTTTTGTTCTCTCTCTCTTTCTCTCTCTTTCTCTCTCTTTCTCTCTCTTTCTTTCTCTTTCTCTCTCTCTCTCTCTCTCTCTCTCTTTCTCTCTCTCTTTCTCTCTCTCTCTCTTCTCTCTCTCCTTTTTTCGCTCTCTCTCTCTATCCTTCTTACGCTCTAGCTGCATCTCTCCTCTCTCTCTCTCTCTCTGAGATTATCATATTATATATATATTACTATATATATATATATATATTCTATATCACATATCATATAATCAATACCATATTCCATATATCATATGTACAAATATATATGTTGTACACATATATAATATATATATATATATATATAATATATATATATGTTTCCCTTTTTCTCTTCCGCAGCCGTCTGTGCTTCGAGCTGTGCTTTTACGGGAGGGGCCCCTGGCCCCTAATCTCATCATGAGGGGGTGGGGGGGGTCCCACCCCGCCTGTTTGCTTTTGCTCGCCGCGGCCGAGCTGGGCGCCCTGCCTCCGGGAGGGCGCACGGCTCCCGTGGCTGGAGCGGCCATTGGGGCCGCCGTTGGGATGGCGGGGACCGTGGAATTCGTCTCCGCCGACGGCACCGACCCCGCCCCAGAGCAGGTAAAGGAGGATGTCTGCATGGAGCCTGTCGGCTACATCGCGCCTCCCCCTGCAGGGCACATCCCCGCGGCCTCGCCCGTGGAAGACTTTCCCCCCGCGCCTTCCTCGTCGGAGTTCCCGGCTGGAGGAGGGGAGGAGGGGGGCAATCGACGGAGGGGAGAACTCCAGATGATCATTCCTGGAGTATCCAGCGGACCCTCTCCCAGCTGGCGGAGGGGAGGGCTCCAGATGATCATTCCTGGAGTATCCGGCGGACCCTCTCCCAGCTGGACGCATATCTCTCAGCATGGGCGCCCCGCCGAGCCCCGGAAGCGCACGGCCGGCGCCGGCACACTGGGGCACCTGGTGAACCCCCTGGAGAGGGCCCGCCCGTTCCCGGGGCATGGTTAGGGCTGATGATGTTCGGGAGCGCCCGCTGGAAGGGGTTCCCCCACTGGCTCCAGTACCTCCTGGTCTTCTTCTACCTCCTCTCCGCCGTGGTGGCCTCGGACCTCCTCGCCCTCCTGGCCTATGCCCTGGCCCTACTCTCACGGGGCAAGGGCCTTCTGCGCAGGAGCGAACACCCGCACCTTGAAGGACTCGAGGCCGGCGCGGGGAGGGCCCGCCTCGGGCGGGACCACGCCCAACAAGTTTTTCGAGAACTGGATCCGGGCCCGCGGGAGGCATTCCAGCCGCCGCCCGCGCGAGCTGCTCGCCAGCATCGAGGACGGAATGGTCCGGATGCAGCGAAAACCGGGCTCCATGCTGCCCGCGACGCGGAAGGGAGGGCAGGTGTACCTCTACGGTGCCGCGCTGCATTGTGCGGATCCCTCCCTCCGTCAGCGGCTGGAGAACGCGGGCCCCCCCTCGTGCGACGAGATCGGGACCCTGCAGGTGGAGGGGAGGCTCCTCTGCGCTTCCCACGCGGCGCAGTCCGCCAGCCCCCCCCAGGGGCGGCCGGGAGAGGGACTGCCAGCCTCCTCGAAGGACCACCCTCCGAGCCCTCGAACCCCGCCGCCTCCCATCACCCACCCGCCCGCCTTTTCCTGGGCCACATTCGCCGCGAGGAGGCCGCCCTTCGGGGGCATGGGAAACAACCCCCGCCCGAGCACTATCTTGTCCTCCGGGGGGAAGGCGAGGAGCCGCCAGCAGGCCACCCTCCGGGTGAGGCGGTGGTCCACCTCGCCGCCCTCGTTCTTCGCTACTCCGCCCCGATCGGTCAGATCCGTCGCCCGGGACATGCCCTCCTTCCCCTCCCGGGGGGGGTCCCTGCCTGGTTCGTCGAAGCGATTAAACCGGAAGACCCCTTCCGGAGGGGCAGGCGGGGTCCAGGAGGTAGTATTGCTGCTAAACTCCCGGGAGCTGGACCGATGGCGCCATCGGAGTGCCCGGCGGATGGACGAGGAGCCCGGCCAATCCTCGGGCGGGGAAGAGTACCCCCCACGGGGGGGGAACACCCGCCGGGAAAGCTCACCACGCCCTCCGGGAGGGAGGGACCCGCTGCACAGGCGCCTCCCGCAACCCGTCGGGGGAGCTCTCGGCGGTGGTCTGGCTCCTCGAGGCTCTCCTCTCCGCCATCCAGGACGGCGTTGGAGTGGAGGCCGCACTTGCGGCGGCCCAGGACAACTACGGCGAGGACCCGGACACCTGCCTGGCGTCGGTCACTCCGTGCGCGGAGGAGTTGGAGGCGACCGCCCTCCGCAAACCCCGCCTCGCTGGAGCGGGAGGAGCAGGCCGCCCTCGGCAAGCCGCTCTTGCGGCACGTCCGCGAGAAACGCCTGCTCCAGAAGGGGCAGGAGGGGCCTACCCCAGCAGGGAGACCCCCCCCGCCCTCACCGGCGCAGGCCCTCCAACCTCCGGGCGCCATGGAGGAGATCTTCACCCGCCTCCCCGAGGGGAATACCGCGACACGTGAATGCGCCGCCCGGCGGCTCGAACCCCCTCCCGCCCGCCGCGCAGCGGGATGCCATTCATGGGATCGCCCCACCAAGGGGCGCCACAGGACGCGCCGGGGCAGGGGGGGAAGGGCAGGCGAGGATTTTCACTGACCCGAACACCTGTCTCGTGGTTCAGCACCTCAACCTCTCCCAGCGCATGGAAAGAACGTGGAGGGCTCCCTGGGCTACCTCCAGACGACGGAGTGCCGGCTGGCGGTCTACACCGCCCGGGGGTTCAACGCCTTCTACGTCGCCCTTTGCCCGGGCCTCGTCGGAAGGAAGCTATACGATGCAGCCCGGAGGAGAGGAGACGGACGCTGTGGATGATCACGCACGAGGGAGGTTGCCGCGCCCTGGTCGTGAACCGGATTGCCTACGCCATCGCGGGGGGCTTCTGGGGGGGCCGCGACCTGGAACGGATGGCCAAGTGGTCCCTGGGACTCGGACCCCACCTACATGGAGAAGCGCCCCGCCTGGACCAAAATCCTCGCCGTCTGGACCGACCAGGCCCACCGGAGGATCACCACCTTCCGCTTGTTCTACGGCCAAGACCACGAGAAGGAGAGACGGGACGCCTTGAGGAGGCTGGCGCAGCTCAACCTCGATGACCCCAACCAGCGGACGGAGGGGGACTTCTTCGCGATCTGGGAGGAGCTCCACTGGGACTGGTGCGAGGGCATCCGACTGATCGTCCAGCGGGCCCTCCACGACCTCAGAAAATCTTTACGGGCTACCATGTATCTCATCCCCACAAATGGGTCGACGCTCCCGCGCTGCCGTTGGGCCAGAGCGGGAGACAAGGCGCCGCCAGACTGGACCCGACTGGAGTTTCTCCACGGGCCCGTCTGGCAGGAGCGTCGACCCAACCGAAAACGCAGAACGAACGGGTGGATGTGGGTGGGTAACAAACCGCACTTGCGGCGCTGCAGGGTTGCCACGGGCCACTGGCGCCAGGGCGTTCCGCCCTGCAGAGCAGCCTCCCTCAGGGCTGTTGCGGCGCTGCCACGGGCCAAGCGCGCCAGGGCGTTCCACCCTGCAGAGCAGCCTCCCTCAGGGCTGTTGCGGCGCTGCCACGGGCCACTGGCGCCAGGGCGTTCCGCCCTGCAGAGCAGCCTCCCTCAGGGCTGTTGCGGCGCTGCCACGGGCCAAGCGCGCCAGGGCGTTCCACCCTGCAGAGCAGCCTCCCTCAGGGCTGTTGCGGCGCTGCCACGGGCCACTGGCGCCAGGGCGTTCCGCCCTGCAGAGCAGCCTCCCTCAGGGCTGTTGCGGCGCTGCCACGGGCCACGCGCGCCAGGGCGTTCCACCCTGCAGAGCAGCCTCCCTCAGGGCTGTTGCGGCGCTGTCACCGAAGCTGACTGCGGGAAGGCAATGGTGACGAGGAGCGGCGGCGAAGTGGCAACGAGGAGCACCAGCAGAGAGCCACGAGGTCGCTGCAAGGAGCCACAGCGCACGCCACCAGCGCCAAGCCAACCAACCGACCAACCGAGGGAGGAAGCGGAAGAGGAACCACCTGCCGCCAAGCAGCCCTGGGCGAGTGAGAATAACGCACGCTGCGGCCAAGCGCATGGCTGACCGAGGCATAGAAGCCAAGATGCACAAAGGCAGAGAGACGCACTCATGTGCGCCCTGAAGATTTTCCTGCCCCCCCAATCGCTACGCGATTTGGGGGCTATGAAAATCTTTGCGGGCTACCATATATCTCATCCCCACAAATGGGTAGACGCTCCCGCGCTGCCGTTGGGCCAGCGGGAGACAAGGCGCCGCCAGGCTGGACCCGACTGGAGTTTCTCCACGGGCCCAATGCTTCCAGTGTGGCCAGGCTGGCGGCGCTGAGCCACGCAAGTGGCGCGCGCGCAGGAGTCAAGTTTTGCAACGAACCCTGCGTGTCCAATGCATGCAAACGCGACGACGGTCACTCCGGCGCCGGTCTCGCCGGTCGCGCCGGTCGCGCGGGTCGCGCCTGTCGCGCCGGTCGCGCCGGTCGCGCCGGTCACGCCGGTCGCGCCGGCCGCGCCGGTCGCGCCGGTTGCGCTGGTTGCGCCGGTTGCGCCGGCGCCAGTTGCGCCGGTGGCTATGGCCGCGCCGGTCGTGCCGGCGGTCGCGCCGGTGCCGATCGCGCTGGTCGCGCCGGCTGGTCGCGCCGGTCGCGCCAGTTGCGCCGGTCGCGCCGGCCGTGCCGGTGCCCGTCGCGCAGGCCGCGCCGGTCGCCCCGGTTGCGCCAGTTGCGCTGGTCGCGCCGGCCGTGCCGGTCACGCCGATTGCGCCGGTTGCGCCGGTGCCGGTCGCGCCGGTCGCGCCTGTTGCGCTGGTCGCGCCGGTCGCCCGGCAACGCCGGTTGCGCCGGTCGCGCTGGGTGCGCCGGTGCCGGTTGCGCCGGTCGCGCCTTTCGCACTGGTCGCGCCGGTCGTGCCGGTCACGCCAATCGCGCCGGTCGCGCCGGTTGCGCTGGTGCCAGTCGCGCCGGTCGTGCCCGTTGCGCTGGTCGCGCTGGTCGTGCCGGCCACGCCGGTTGCTGGTGCCGGTCGCGCCGGTCGCGCCAGTAGCGTTGGTCGCGCCGGTCGTGCCGGTCACGCCGGTTGCGCCAGTCGCGCGCCCGCACTTCCGCAGTTTCGAGCGCGTGAAATTATGCACTAGTTGCGCCCCCGGGCGCGCCTGCGCTCGCAGACGTGGAATCGCGCACCGATGGCAAGTCCGGGCTCGCCCGAATACGCGGAATTGAGCCCTCCCCGGCCTGGGGAACCCGCGCCCCGCTGGGCACTAGTCCTGCGGAGTGGCGACCCGTCCCGCGGGTGCGTCCTGCCCACCGCGCGGGCGGCTGTCCCGCTCACGGACGGCCTGTGGGCGCCCTGCTCCCCCTGAGGCCTCCTGCGGCATGGCGACCCGTCCTGCGGGTTCGCTGCCCGCCTAGCCGGCGGCCTCATCCTGGAAGTGCGCTTCCCGCCCTGCGGGATAGCGGCCCGCCGTGCGGGCGCACTGCCCGTGCTGTGGGCGACTACCCGTCCTGCGGGGCGCCTGGGCCCGAAGGCGACGGCACACCTGATCATCCCTTTGCTTTGGTTCTGGGGAGGAAGATTCTCACAGGCCGCTTCTGTCCCCATTCGGGGATTCGGTGATTCGGTTGCCTTTCGGCGTCTCCGCTCCCCTTGCCGCCCGGGCCCGAGGCGGGTTAGCAAATATCGGCCAGTGCTCCCGTGGGAGCCGCGTGGCTACGCTGCAGGCCAACGGCTGTGCAGTGTGGCCTGGGCGCGCGCGGCCTCGTCGGGGCGACGCTCTGGCGGGCCGGCGCGCCCTCCTGCGGGCCGCGGGCGTTGGTCGCCTGGGGCGTCGCTTTTGCCGGCGCGGCCGGCTTTGGGGCCAGGTAGCCGAGGGCCTCGGAGTGCCGCCGCGGCCGCCGACAGACAGCGTGCTGGGGGCCTTTGCTTTCGCAGTGCAGAACGGCAACACGCTGATGACGTACTGCACACAGGTCCGGGCGGCCCTGCGGTTGGTCCGAGTCCCTCTGGGGTGTTTGGAAGATACCTCAAGTCTGGCACGGGGGGCCGCCAAAACGGTGCCCGGCACGAGCCGCTTTCGAGCGCGGGCCAGTGCGCACGACACCCGCAGCGTTGCTGGCCACGTGCGGGAGGTGCTCCGGGATCCTCTGGTGGCGGATTCCTTCGTGGTCGCCAGACATTTCTGTCTCCGTTTCGCGTCGGAGGTGGTGCCTCTGGAGCACGACGGGCCGCACTCCAGGGTCGTGCTCTCGGTCGACGGGGGCTTGCCCAAGGCGTGCATCTACTTGCACAAGCGCAAGATGCACACAGAGACAGTGGTGGTGACGAGGCGGTGCATCTGCGTTCTCCAGTCGCGGCAGCTGTGCGGGGTGTGCGTCCTGCAGCGCCGGGCTGGGCGGGGGCGCCTCTTCCCTGGCCTGTCCTACAGGGCGGCTCTGGCCACGCTGAAAGCATCGGCGCTGGCGCTCGGCTTCGAGCGCGCGGCCGAGTGGGGTACACATGCCTTCCGCAGAGGCTGGGCGGACGAGTGTTTAGCGGCGGGCGGCGTGCCGGCGCTCTTCCACAGTGGAGGCTGGCGTGGCGTCGCTGCGTTCGGCTACGCCTCTGCCGCCTCCAGAGACGCCATGACTGCTGCGGAGTGGCCAGTGGAGTTTTCGGACTCGTCTGCGTCCGACGGCGCGCCGTGAGCAGTGGAGACTGTGAAAATCATCGTCGGGTCTGTGCCATCATCAGTGCTGCTGTGCTCTCGTCGTCAGCAGTGGGGTTGGGGTCCGGGTCGCCGAGAGCCCCAGCATTGGGTCTCGAGGGCTCCTTGGGGTCTCTCGTGCTCCCCTGCCCGGCTGCACGCTGTGCGTCGCCCAACGGTCCGTGCGAGCGCACAGGGCCATCCCAGAGGAGAGCGGCCGCACGAGAATCTTCATCATCCCTAAGCTTTGGTTCTGGGGAGGAAGATTCTCACAGGCCGCTTCTGTCCCCATTCGGGGATTCGGTGATTCGGTTGCCTTTCGGCGTCTCCGCTCCCCTTGCCGCCCGGGCCCGAGGCGGGGTAGCAAATATCGGCCAGTGCTCCCGTGGGAGCCGCGTGGCTACGCTGCAGGCCAACGGCTGTGCAGTGTGGCCTGGGCGCGCGCGGCCTCGTCGGGGCGACGCTCTGGCGGGCCGGCGCGCCCTCCTGCGGGCCGCGGGCGTTGGTCGCCTGGGGCGTCGCTTTTGCCGGCGCGGCCGGCTTTCCCGCCCGCCCTCCCTGGGGTGTCTTGTGTGCTAGCCGGGCTGGGTCTCGAGGGCTCCTTGGGGTCTCTCGTGCTCCCCTGCCCGGCTGCGCGCTGTGTGTCGCCCAACGGTCCGTGCGAGCGCACAGGGCCATCCCAGAGGAGAGCGGCCGCACAAGAATCTTCCGGCAGCCACGGAAACAAACTAAGCACACCTGGGCCGCAGCTGCTGCGAAACGAACCCAGTTGGGCTCGAACGCGCCGCCACCTGGGGCAGCCGCGGAAGCGAACTGGGCACACCTGGGCCGCAGCTGCTGTGAAACAAGCGCTGAAGTGGCGACGAGGAGCGGCGGCGAAATTGGCGACGAGAGCGCCGGCAAGAAGGGACCGAAGGCAAGTGCGGCGACGGGAGGCGCGCAGCGTTGCCAAACCTGGGGCAGCCACAAGAGCGAACAGGGCGCGACAGAAACAGCACACCTGGGCCCGAACGCCCTGCCACACCTGGGGCAGCCGCGGAAACGAACTTGGCGCACCTGGGCCGCCGCTGTGAAATGAGCACACCTGGGCCCGAACGCGCCGCCACACCTGGGGCAGCCACAAAAGCGACCTGGGCACACCTGGGCCGCAGCCGCCGCGAAACGAGCACAGCTGGGCCCGAAAGCACCGCCGCACCTGGGGCAGCCGCGGACGCGGCTGGGCACACCTGGGCCGCGGCCGCTGCGAAACGAGCACACCTGGGCCCGAACGCGCCGCCACACCTGGGGCAGCCACGCCAGCGACCTGGGCACACCTGGGCCGCGGCCGCTGCGACACAAGCGCCGAAGTGGCGACGAGGAGCGGCGGAGAAATGACGAAGAGCGGCTGCAGGGCGTGCCCGACCTGCGGGCGTACCTCCCGGCCCGCGGGGGCGCAAGACAGCAGCTGGTGCCCGACCTGCGGGTGCACCTTTCGTCCTGCGGGACTGCGTGCCTGAAGATGGTGCTCGACCTGCGGGTGCACCTCCCGACTTGCGGGAAAGCGAACTGGGCACACCTGGGCCGCAGCCGCTGCGAAACGAGCACACCTGGGCCCGAACGCGCCGCCACACCTGGGGCAGCCACGCCAGCGAAATGGGCACACCTGGGCCGCGGCCGCTGCGACACAAGCGCCGAAGTGGCGACGAGGAGCGGCGGAGAAATGACGAAGAGCGGCTGCAGGGTGTGCCCGACCTGCGGGCGTACCCCCAGACACGCGGGAACGCAAGACAGCAGCTGGTGCCCGACCTGCGGGTGCACCACCCGTCCTGCGGGACTGCGTGCCTGAAGATGGTGCCCGACCTGCAGGTGCACCTCCCGACCTGCGGGAAAGCGAACTGGGCACACCTGGGCCGCAGCCGCTGCGAAACGAGCACACCTGGGCCCGACCGCGCCGCCACACCTGGGGCACACCTGGGCCGCGGCCGCTGCGACACAAGCGCCGAAGTGGCGACGAGGAGCGGCGGAGAAATTGGCGACGAGGAGCGCCGGCAGGAAGGGACAGCGACGCAGGGTTGCCACGGGCCACTGGCGCCAGGGCGTTCCGCCCTGCAGAGCAGCCTCCCTCAGGGCTGTTGCGGCGCTGCACGGGCCAAGCGCGCCAGGGCGTTCCACCCTGCAGAGCAGCCTCCCTCAGGGCTGTTGCGGCGCTGCCACGGGCCACTGGCGCCAGGGCGTTCCGCCCTGCAGAGCAGCCTCCCGCAGGGCTGTTGCGGCGCTGCCACGGGCCACTGGCGCCAGGGCGTTCCGCCCTGCAGAGCAGCCTCCCTCAGGGCTGTTGCGGCGCTGCCACGGGCCACTGGCGCCAGGGCGTCCCGCCCTGCAGAGCAGCCTCCCTCAGGGCTGTTGCGGCGCTGCCACGGGCCACGCGCGCCAGGGCGCCCCGCCCTGCAGAGCAGCCTCCCTCAGGGCTGTTGCGGCGCTGTCACCGAAGCTGACTGCGGGAAGGCAATGGTGACGAGGAGCGGCGGCGAAGTGGCAACGAGGAGCACCAGCAGAGAGCCACGAGGTCGCTGCAAGGAGCTAAAATTTCTCGTCGCCCTCTGTGCCGTTGTGTTCTCGCACGTACGATGGGCAGCCAATCTTCGCGCAGCTGGCTGGGGGTCATCCTGGGAAAACTCCCAGAGCACCCCAGCCAGCAGAACACAGGGAGGGCGGGCGGGAAAACGAAAACCACGCCGCGCGGCAAGCCCCAACCGCCACGGCACCTTGGCAGGGGCGCCCCGTTGGCACCGCCAGGCGTCTGCCTGGACGAAGCGCTGACTTGGCGCAGCGTTCGCCACAGACGGCACCCCCACATGCCCTTCCGGGCCCACCGACAAAACAGACAACAAACAGACGACGCCGACCGACAGACCCAGACACCCGCCACCCAAACGGGCGAAGCGCGTGGAACGAACTCACTCACCCCTCCTGGGGATCCGCTGCTCCCACCAGGGAGCGCCCGCTCCAGCGAGCCAAAGGCATGGAGGCAAGGAGGCCAAGAGGCCAGGATGCAAGGAGCCCCAGCGCTCTTTAAAATTTCACTGCCCCCCAAATCGCTTCGCGATTTAGGGGCGACTAAAATTTCTCGTCGCCCTCTGTGCCGTTGTGTTCTCGCACGTACGATGGGCAGCCAATCTTCGCGCAGCTGGCTGGGGGTCACCCTGGGAAAACTCCCAGAGCACCCCAATGCACCCAGGTGGCCCGGACGGCTGCGCGAAGCGAAATGCAACTGATTACCGAG
Source organism: Prorocentrum cordatum (assembly GCA_963575745.1). Classification (NCBI taxonomy): domain Eukaryota; class Dinophyceae; order Prorocentrales; family Prorocentraceae; genus Prorocentrum; species Prorocentrum cordatum. The sequence continues at coordinate 68,877 of CAUYUJ010014895.1, forward strand.
CCCACCCCCTGCAAGCAGGAGCATTTTTACTCCGCAGCCTCCGATGATTCTGAATGCTCAATGAGGAACTCCGCCGCAGCGATACCGCCACGAGCCCTGGCAGAGGCGTAAGCGAAAGCGGACAGGCCACGCCATCCGCCAGAGTAAAACAACGCCGTAGGGCCATTGGCCTGCAAGCACTCTGTGGCCCAGCCGCGCCTGAAGGCATGCGTTCCCCACGCAGACGCGTTGGGTAGGCCGCACGCCTGGGCCGCCAGTTTCAACGTCGCTAAACTTTCAGAGTAGCTGACCCCTGGGAACAAAAGACCGTTGTCGCCGGCTTCCCTGGAGCACAGGACGCAGACTCCGCACAAGGCCTTACCTTGCAAGCTACAAATGCATTTTCTGATTACCTGCACCGGCTCAGAATAGCACTTTCTGCTCATGTACGTTATTGTCACCTCTTTCCGTGAAGTACCCGGTGCATCGATGACAACTGGCGCCGCCGCGGAGCCAATCTGCAATACTTCACTATAACGCAAGCAAAAATGCCTTGCAACCACCCAGGACGCGCCCACGTCGACGAAGCCGAACGTTGAGCACCACCTCACCAACGCCTTGGTTTCCGCAGCTGTCGCTCGCATCCGGGGCCTCCTTAGCGACCTACCGGCCTTCTCTGCTCCCCGGATCATCCGCGCCGTATCCGCCAGGGGCCCAAGGGGAGCCCGTAGCCACAGAAGCACCGCACGGAGATGAGACAGATAGCGTGCCAGAGTGGCCGCACTCCTGAAAAGGCCAACGTATACGTCGATGATGGCGTGAGTGGGCGGCCACGCAGCCACCGCACACAGGACGGCGACTCTTCCATACAGCCGCACAGCCGAAGAGTATCCGCGGGCACTCGCCTTCCAGCCACAGAACTCCAACCATACTGCTTGCTCTGCCATGGCAGACACATCCACGCTCGCAGCATCCCGGCGCAAGGCCTCCTGCCTAGGAGGTAAGCGGGGTGTCGCGAACATCGTCGCATCCGCTTTTGCCAACGCCAAGATAGAATCTGCGAGAACGTCCGGGTCTGGGACCTGCTCCGCAGCCCGCGCGGCAGCACAAAGCTTCAAGGCAGTCCTGGCTGATACTGCGCCGGAGTGCCCACGAACAGGTGGACGCACAACCGCCGGAGCCGAGCATGAAGACGAACTGACGACTGGCCCTCGCGGAATCTCCTGTTTGCTCTCGCCGGCTCCCGCTCCAACTGAGCGCACTGGGGCGTTAGCGGAATGTTGCTTGCACAACACCAGAAAAAGCTCCACGAACTGAACGGGCTGAGGCGCTAGCGCTTCCCAGAGGTCCTGCGCTTCCTGCGCCGAGGTGCCAACGAAATCAGAAGGAAAACAGCCACCGTCTATCTTTAGCTGTTCCGCGATCTGCGAAAATGCGAGCTCCAATTGCAAGATGCCTCCTGCGCGCTGTAGAAGCGCTCCCACTTCTGACGTTCCCCCAACATCTGCCTGTCCAGGCTCAGCACCTGCCGCATCAGCGTTGCCCGTGGCACCAAACTCCCGACGAGGGCGCACATCTCGCGAGTCAGTGCTGTCATCTGCTGCCCGCGCCCGGCTCTGCTCAATGAATTTCAGCATTTGAGCCAGGCTGGCTACGGAACACCTGAAACGCGCAAATGAGATCCAACGCAGCTGCCTCGGGAAGTCTCGGTCACATTGCATCTCCGAGGGCCGCGATGGCAGCTCTCCTGTGGCCTTCGCGCTTCTTGTGTCCTCTCAAGGGTCCCGGGAGCCAAGAATCCGGTCGCCCGGGCACGGTTTCCCAGGGATCCGTGTTTCTGGGCAAATTTGCCCAGGTCCTGGTGAATTGGTGGGCCCATTGATTGGGGGTCGGCCTAGAACCGCTTCGCACTTCCTTCTGCTATTTTCCTCCAGCGCTCACTCTCCCGACCAAGGCAGTCCGAATGGCCAACGCCACTCAATCTCATTGAAACCTCTTGCTTGAAATTCAGCTACGGCACTGTCCCAGCTCTCGTGTCTCGTGGGACCGTCAGCAATATTCAATCTACTGGGCACCCGGAACGCAAGCAACGAAATGGCGCGCTTCGCAATTTGAAGCCAGAAATCCGTGATCACCTCATTGAGATCGCTTTGCCTACTTGCGCCGCGCACGAGCGCTTGCAGGGCGGGATTGCAATCGACAAACAAAATAATCTCGCACTCTTCGAGGCCATGCTCGATTAAACTTCTGACAGCGCAGCTTGCCGCCACTAACTCCCAGAGCACAATCTGCGTGCGCCTGGGATGTGCCCAAGCCCACGCTTCTCGAGGGACCCAGGCCGCGCTCCAGAATCGAAAACGCGGGTGCACGACAGCAAATTCTATTGCGCCGTCGCGCGCGGCATCTGTATAAACAATGCAGCGCTGCAGCACCTTAGGGGCTAGAGGAATGTTTTTCCGAGGCACTTCCCGTAAAAAACGATCCCACCAACGCAACGCCGTCCGGACGCGCGTGGTCAAGGAGCCAGTGCGGCGATGCGCTTGCCAATGCAATGCTGCCAAATACGCACGAGCGCCCTTGCCAAACACAGCGCTCCCTGCCCAAGTCAGCCGGCCAGCCAGTCTGCGAGCTTCAGCTGGCCGTAAATAATCGTGCTGGAGCGCAACCTGCACTGTGGTCAGCCATTTGTCACGCTTGGCACAACCTATCTCGAAAACCAATTCGCCCGGGCGCGAAGAACATTCGACACCGAGCATGGTGGCTTCGTTGGCACACCTCACCCGCTTAGCTGGCTCAAGCTCCCAGCCGGTCAACTCGAGAAGCTCCTGGGCGCGTGCCCCCGCGTCCTGCGCTGCTGCGTCGGCACGCGCGCCAGCGCGCACACAGTCGGCAGAAAATAAATCGTCGACAAAACGAGGGTAAGCAACGAACAACTCTCGCGCCAGAAGCGCTTGGAAGAAGGATCCAAGCCGGTGCCAGCTGTACACAGACGCACACGAACCGAAAGGACAGCAAATCAATTGCAATCCTCTGCCCTGCTCCGCGGCGCTCTGCCACGAGACCACAGCAAAGGCCAAGTGGCTACTACGCAGTGGCAAAGACTTAAACGCTCCCTTAAAGTCTTCTTTCCTAAAAAGAAGCTCGCATTCGCCTGCAGTGTTGCCGGCGAGCGCGCGGGCAATCTGAACAAGCGTGTCCAGCGTGTCCACTGGCATGGGCTCGCCCAGCGACGTAGCGGCATTGACAAAAGAAGCGGAAAAGTCATCAATCAAGCGGACTTTTGGAACCCGCGTTCCGCCGCCGCTGTCCTTCCACCCCTCGAAAGCGGGGAAACGGGCTGAGATGATAGATGACTGCAAATCCAGCTTGGTCCACCAAGCTTTCCTGTCAGCTACTTCCTGCACGCACTTCGATTCGAAAGCTTCGCGAATTTCGCGTTCCACGTGCACTGGCTGGCGGATGCGCTGGAGCGTAGCTGCATTGTATTGCAAAGCGTTCGCGAGCAGCGTCTCTTCGGAAAGCTGCATTGCGCGGTACGGAAGTGCGGGCAAAATGCCAGCTCTAGGAACTGTTCCCAGCAGCGGAAAGCCGAAAGAGAGGTCGTGGACGAGTTCGTCGTCAGGCCACTGTATGGCCTGCACCATTTCCGCTAAGAGAAAAAGATTTTTATTAGGCCCAAGTACGTATTGGCAGTGAACTGGCAGCCGGGAAAATTCCTCTCTCCAAGAGGGTTCCAAAACGCGTTTGCGTTCGGTCCAGTGCCGAATCCTCTCTGCCCGACGCGCCTCGAGCTCGGAATCCGTGCAGGACTCCGCCCCTCGCAGAGCCTCAACTATTATTGCTGGCGCTGCAATGGGCTCTTCGCTGGAAGGTAGGGAGAGGGACCACTCGAGATGAGTCCATGGGCTCATGGACCCAAGCAAAACTGAGTTGGCCAGAAGGTCGTTCACAGCAGCGCTCAAAGCGGCAAATCCGCCAAGCAGCTGCTGCTGATGACCCTCGCTCTCCTCAGAAAACCTAGAACAGGTACTGCCAGCCCCAGACTCTGAGCCAGCACTCGAAGCCTGGCTTCACCGATCAGCCCATTTCTTGCCATACCAGCCGCCGCTCTTGTCCCAGCTGCTTTTCTGGTCCGCCTTCGGGCGGCTCCGGGACCTCATCCGCGGAGGCGTGCTGGGGGCAGGGCTCTTGGTCCCGCCGCCACCTTTGCCGCCGGCCTTGCCGCCCTGCTTGCCATTGCCTTTGCCGCCGCCCTTGGGGGCGGTCTGCGACGACCCAGAAGCACTCGCCTTGGAATGGACAAACTTAGCAGCTTTGGCTGATCCCGCCGAGGCTTTGGCCTTGGCCTCACCGACCAAGTCCATGTTCAGTTTCAACAGGAAGTGCAAGACGTCTCCCTCCTCGTGCTCTAGTTTCTGCGCCATGGCTTTCCTGACGAGCAGGTCGTAGTGGTAGGCCGTGAACGCGCCACCATGCTCCTCGGCGACCCTGGTAAGCAGGAACACGTAGGAGAGGAGGTGCGTCTGGGTGCACGTTTTCGTGAGGACAAGTTTCAGCCCCCATGTGAGGACATGCCCCAAAAACGTGGCGAAACCAGGGAACTGCACCCTGTCGTCGTAGGAGCGGGCTTTCTTCATATCCAGCGTTTCTTTGAGCCTCTCCTCCAGAGAACCGTGGCCAGTGACAGCATCGATCTTGGGCGAACGGCTCCAGCACGGGCGGTGCGCAACCTGGTAGTCGTCTCCGTCGAAGCTCCCGACGTACAGCCGACCGCGGTCTGCAGCCGATTTACCGGACGCTTCCCACTTGGCAAGTAATTCTTCGCTCGGGAGTCCCTCCACCGGGAAAGTAGCCAAACCGACCTCGACCTTGCGGTCCGCGAGGTTAAAACTGAGGCCCTTCTTCACGTTGGTTTTGGCCTGCTCAGCCTGGGCCTTTACGAACTCACGGACGGCGTCCTTGAAACCATCATCAGAGTCGTTGGTCCCAGCAGTCCGGCTCGTCCGCCCTGCCTGCCCCCCAAATCGCTTCGCGATTTAGGGGCGACCACAGCGCACGCCCCCAGCGCCAAGCCAACCAACCGACCAACCGAGGGAGGAAGGGGAAGAGGAACCACCTGCCGCCAAGCAGCCCTGGGCGAGTGAGAATAACGCGCGCTGCGGCCAAGCGCATGGCTAACCGAGGCATAGAAGCCAAGATGCACAAAGGCAGAGAGGCGCACTCATGTGCGCCCGAAGATTTTCCGGCCCCCCCAATCGCTACGCGATTTGGGGGCTATTGAAATTTGTCGTCGCTCTCCGTGCCATTGCGTATCCACACGTTCTGTGGGCAACCAGCTATCGCGCAGCTGGCAGGGGCAACTCTGGGAGACCTCTGCGGCACCCCAGCCAGCGAAACGCAAGAGCACGGGGAGGGCGGGCGGGACAAAATCCTGCCGCATAGCGAACACCCTGTGGTGCCCTTCCGGGCCTGGCACGCCTCGGGCGCATCGCACTTTTGCCCTTCCGGGCAGAACCAGACAGACAGACAGACAGACAGACCGACGGACGGAGACAGACCACAGACAGACCGACGGACCACCGCCCCCGAGAAGGGCAAGGCGTGCGGAAAGAGAAACTTCCCTTCACGACCCCAACACACGAACCCACTGCTCCCACCAGGGAGCGCCCACCGTTGGCGAGGGTGAGGCCACGAGGCACTGAGGCAAAGAGGCCAGGAGGCGTAGAGCACAAACGCTTTTCAAATTTCACTGCCCCCGAAATCGCTACGCGATTTAGGGGCGACTAAAATTTGTCGTCGCTCTCCGTGCCATTGCGTATCCACACGTTTTGTGGGCAACCAGCTATCGCGCAGCTGGCAGGGGCAATTCTGGGAGACCTCTGCGGCACCCTTCTGCGCCGAGGTGGACCGGACAGCTGCGCGAAGCGAAATGCAACTGATGATTCTCGCTCCCCCACCTGCAAGCAGGGGCATTTTATTCGGCAGCGTCCGATGACTCTGAGTGCTCGATGAGGAACTCCGCAGCAGCTATTCCGCCGCGAGCCCTCGCAGAGGCATAAGCGAAGGCAGACAGCCCGCGCCACCCGCCTGAGTAAAAGAGAGCTGTAGGACCATTTGCCTGTAGGCATTCTGTGGCCCATCCACGTCGGAACGCGTGCGTTCCCCAGGCCGATGCATTCTCGGAGCCGCACGCTTTGGGCTGCTACTTTCAAGGTCGCTAAACTTTCAGAGTAGCTGACCTCCGAGAACAATCGGCCATCTGCGTCTGCCTGGCGGGAGCACAGAACGCAAACCCCGCAGAGAGCCTTGCCTTGCAAGCTACAGATGCATTTTCATGGCCCCCAAATCGCGTAGCGATTTGGGGGGCAGGAAAATCTTCAGGGCGCACATGAGTACGCCTCTCTGCCTTTGTGCATCTTGGCTTCTGTGCCTCGGTCAGCCATGCGCTTGGCCGCAGCGTGCGTTATTCTCACTCGCCCAGGGCTGCTTGGCGGCAGGTGGTTCCTCTTCCGCTTCCTCCCTCGGTTGGTCGGTTGGTTGGCTTGGCGCTGGTGGCGTGCGCTGTGGCTCCTTGCAGCGACCTCGTGGCTCTCTGCTGGTGCTCCTCGTTGCCACTTCGCCGCCGCTCCTCGTCGCCATTGCCTTCCTGCAGTCAGCTTCGGTGACAGCGCCGCAACAGCCCTGAGGGAGGCTGCTCTGCAGGGCAGGACGCCCTGGCGCGCGTGGCCCGTGGCAGCGCCGCAACAGCCCTGAGGGAGGCTGCTCTGCAGGGCGGAACGCCCTGGCGCCAGTGGCCCGTGGCAGCGCCGCAACAGCCCTGAGGGAGGCTGCTCTGCAGGGTGGAACGCCCTGGCGCGCTTGGCCCGTCCGTGGCAGCGCCGCAACAGCCCTGAGGGAGGCTGCTCTGCAGGGCGGAACGCCCTGGCGCAGTGGCCCGTGGCAACCCTGCGTTGCTGTCCCTTCCTGCCGGCGCTCCTCGTCACCAATTTCTCCGCCGCTCCTCGTCGCCACTTCGGCGCTTGTGTCGCAGCGGCCGCGGCCCAGGTGTGCCCCATGTGTGGCGGCGCGGTCGGGCCCAGGTGTGCTCGTTTCGCAGCGGCTGCGGCCCAGGTGTGCCCAGTTCGCTTTCCCGCAGGTCGGGAGGTGCACGTGCACGTCGGGCACCATCTTCAGGCACGCAGTCCCGCAGGACGGGTGGTGCACCCGCAGGTCGGGCACCAGCTGCTGTCTTGCGTTCCCGCGTGTCTGGGGGTACGCCCGCAGGTTGGGCACACCCTGCAGCCGCTCTTCGTCATTTCTCCGCCGCTCCTCGTCGCCACTTCGGCGCTTGTGTCGCAGCGGCCGCGGCCCAGGTGTGCCCAATTCGCTGGCGTGGCTGCCCCAGGTGTGGCGGCGCGTTCGGGCCCAGGTGTGCTCGTTTCGCAGCGGCTGCGGCCCAGGTGTGCCCAGTTCGCTTTCCCGCAAGTCGGGAGGTGCACCCGCAGGTCGGGCACCGTCTTCAGGCACGCAGTCCCGCAGGACGGGAGGTGCACCCGCAGGTCGGGCACCAGCTGCTGTCTTGCGCCCCCGCGGGCCGGGAGGTACGCCCGCAGGTCGGGCACACCCTGCAGCCGCTCTTCGTCATTTCTCCGCCGCTCCTCGTCGCCACTTCGGCGCTTGTGTCGCAGCGGCCGCGGCCCAGGTGTGCCCAGGTCGCTGGCGTGGCTGCCCCAGGTGTGGCGGCGCGTTCGGGCCCAGGTGTGCTCGTTTCGCAGCGGCCGCGGCTCAGGTCCGCGGCTGCCCCAGGTGCGGCGGTGCTTTCGGGCCCAGCTGTGCTCGTTTCGCGGCGGCTGCGGCCCAGGTGTGCCCAGGTCGCTTTTGTGGCTGCCCCAGGTGTGGCGGCGCGTTCGGGCCCAGGTGAGCTCATTTCACAGCGGCGGCCCAGGCGCGCCAAGTTCGTTTCCGCGGCTGCCCCAGGTGTGGCAGGGCGTTCGGGCCCAGGTGTGGAGGATTCTCCTAGCCCTCGCCTTCGCCCCGTGCGTCGTCGCGCCAACAGTGGGCCAGACACAGGGCGCGTCGGTTCGGGCAGACAGAGCCACTGCTGTAGCTCGCCCCCGAGCTCTCTGTGGCCCGTCCCCCCAACCGACACACGACGCACAAGGGAGGGAGGGCGGGTTTCACGTGCTGCAACGCAGCGCACGACGCCCGACAGGACGTGAAGGGCCCGACAGGGCCAGAGCACGCTGCAAGCGTCTCCTCCTTGCGCCCGACAGGACGCAGCCAGCCCGCCTGGGCAATTCAGCCGCCGGTACTTGGTACCCCGCCCCGGACGCGGGCGGCCACGCGGCACGGCACGCCACGACTGCCGGCACGGCAGACAGCACGGCACACTGCACGGCAGACGACGCTCACAGCGCACGGCACTGATGAGCACGGCACCACAGGCACAGCACGGCGCAGACGGCACCGCACACGGCAACCACACTAGCACGACACGACGACGACGAGAGGCTGAGGAGGGAATCGCCAGAATCTACCTTGCGGCGAAGACCTTTAGAATCCTCCTGCCAATCGACAAGGGCCCATGGTACATGAGGATTCTCCTAGCCCTCGCCTTCGCCCCGTGCGTCGTCGCGCCAACAGTGGGCCAGACACAGGGCGCGTCGGTTCGGGCAGACAGAGCCACTGCTGTAGCTCGCCCCAGTGTCGAGGCTCCTGTCGGCCCTTCTCTGGCCCCTCCCCCATGTGGAGACGGGAACCTCGGAGACGACCCCAAAGTTTGCCGAGAGGGGGAAAGGGCGCGCCCTTCGGCCACACGCCGGCCCGCAAGGGCCTTGTACGATGGGGTTGGCGGCAGCCCGGCAGGGCAGAGCAGAGCAGAGCGGATGATATGTTTTTCACTCGCTGCCACTAGATTCACTAGCATTCGGCATATGAAGCCTCCGCTCCACAAGCCATTCGGCCGCCTGCACCCCCCACAGCCTGCGCAGAAATATCGAACGCAGCCACGCCTCTCCAGCCTCCGCTGAAGAACAAGGCAGGGACGCCGCCGTGCGCTAAAGCTTCGTCGGCCCAGCCTCGCCGAAAAGCGTGCGTGCCCCAAAGAGCAGCTTTGGGGAAATCGAGAGCAATGGCTGCCACCTTGAGCGTTGCCAGAGCTGCGCCGTAGCTGGCGCCAGGGAAAACCAAGGGCTGCGATGAGCATTTTTTCAAAATGCATACGCCGCACAGTTCTCGCGTTTGCTGCGCACATATACACCTTCGAACAACTGCGATTGATCCTCGGCAACTCTTGCGCTTGTGGAGGTGCACTGTAGCTTTTGCCACCCCATCTTTGGTGGCAATCTCTATACAAGAATGGTCGGATTTCCACGAAAGCGGCAAAACTTCCGAACCATAGCGCAAGCAAAAATGCCGTGCGACTACAAAGCTGTCCGCAATGACGCGCTCCCCTAATTCATTGCAAATGTATCGGGCCAGGTCCCGTGTCTGCCTCGCGGATGCCCTGGCCTTAAACCGAGGTTCTGCGCTTTTTCCCGCTCCCCGAGCCAAGGCAGCCGTATCGGAAATTGCTCCTAACGGAGCACGCACGAGCCGCAGCACGGAGCGGATCTGGGAGACGTACTTGATGAGTGTGTTGCCGTTCTGCACTGTGAACGCGAAAGCGCCCAGAACGGCTTCTGTTGGCGGCCACGGCGCTTGCCGCACGCCAGCAGCCACGCGGCCCCACAGCCTTACCGGGGAAACGTATTTCAGCGCACTGCGGTGCCAGCTCTGGAGCTCGCGCACCACAAGCTCTTGGATAGGCCAAGATGTGTCCCGACAGTCGTGGCCCTGAAGCCAAGATGCCCGATCTGCTGGCCGCTCCGGCATCTCATCGTGGTCGCCGTGCTGCAGCGTCTGCAGATTCGCGGCCGGCACCTTGGAGAGCGCCACGATTGCCTCGGCAAGGAGCTCCGGCGCCAACAGCTGGCCGTCTCGACGCGCGATCGCCAGGATTCGCAGAGCAGCTCGGGCGGCGCCGGCTGTGGACACGTCAAGACGCGCAACGCCAATTGCATGAGCAGCAGGCCCAGCGATGGCCGGCACTTGCTGTTGAGCTCCTGCGTGGAGACGTGCTTGCTGCAGGCTACTGACAAAGGAAGCAGGGAACGATCCCAAGATCGGGAATACTCGTCCGATCTCGTCACGGCCCAAACCTTGCAGATCCCAAGGGCCCGTGATTCCAGCTGATCGCAGCTCTAGCACGAGGTCGGGCAGAGACCCTGGTGGATGGTCTTGCGGCGCCGTCATTGCCAGCGCTGTTTGAACCCAGGCGCGCACGCGAGAGTCGACGCTCTCTGTCGGGCGCGACGCCTTTGCTTTTGACCGAGGCGGAACGTACCCCGGAGCTGCCCGGGTCTTTGCTCTCGGCGGCACGTACACGCACGAGGCCTCCGGCCCGGGAGGAACATCGTGGAATGCGCGCTGCTGGCGCTCGGCCGCTTCGACAGCCTGGCGGTGTGTCCTGAGGAAGTCAAGCATTTCGAACCAAAATGCTACGGCTGAGTTTGCGCAAGCAGAAAACCGCATCAATGTGCGGCGCAGTCATATCACAACGTACGTTGCTTGCCTTTCCACAGCATCACACCAGTAAGCTCTGGGCACTGGCTGCTTCCGTGTGAAAATGTACTGTTTGGGGTCCACGCGGGCCAATCTCTTTTTGTCGCTGCTAGCAAACGACATCCAGACGAGGCAACCATGCCAAATGGCACGGCCACTGAAAATCGATCTCTTGAAAACCTTGCGCCGTCAAGCATGTTACGATCTCCGGCGCAGGGATCCTGGAAGGTGCGTCTGCGATGTTTAAATGCGACGGCACCCACCAAGCACTGAAGCAATTGCCCACCGACGCTGGCTGGAACCAGATTTCACTGACGAGGTGGTTCCAGTCTTCCTGGCGCGACGATCCGCGCACAATTGTGCCATGAGCAGCAGTGTTATCTACAAACAGCAAGATTTCGACAGGAGCACGGACTTTGTCGAAAAGCTGCCATAAAGCACAGACTGCTGCAAGCAACTCCCACGTGCCGATTTGTTGCGTGCGTGGGAGAGCCCACCGGCGGAGAGCCGGCGGGACTTGCGCCCGAGCGAATTCTCGCAAATTGCCGAGAATCGCCACCCACGCGAGAGCCCCAGAACCTGTAGCGTCAGTGTACAGAATCAACCTGTCGAGAATCCGCGGGCCAAGTGGCACCCGGCGGGAAGGCTGACTGGCCAAAAATCTACTCCACCAAGCGAGTGCTCGGCGCAACCTGTTGCTAATGCGGGAAGTGTTGCCGCACGCATGCTGAAAAATTGGCACCAGGAAGACCCTGGCACTTCTCTGAAACACTACCGTGGCGCCCCAACTCAACTTGCCGGCCAGCTTACGAGCCGACGCAGGGCTCAAACTTCCCTGCCTTAAAATCTCCGCAATATGAATTTGCCACTTCTCTATTTTCTCGACGGGTATCTCGAAGACTGCGACGCCTTCCGCTTCTTCGAAGCACACTGAAACGCCCAAGACTACAGCCTTGCTTGCATCTGTGACGGCTTTCTCTTCGTCAAGCTGCCAGCCGAGCAAGTCTTGAATTACCCACCTGCAGGTGTCAGCGATGGCGGAAGGATGCACGCTCCAAGCGTCTTCGTGGAGATCGGGTGGATCTTCGTCTACCCCGAAAAAGTCGTCCACGAATCTAGGGTTAACTATTGCAAACAAGCGCAGCAAAATACGTTGCAACGCATCGCCTACGCGATGCCAGGCGTGCACGCTGGACTCAGCACCGAACGGGCAAGTGAAGAGTTGCAGCGCCTTCCCCTCCTTAGCGCTTTCGCCAAGAACCGCAATGGCGAAAGGCAAATCCTCACGCCGCAGCGGTAATGTCTTAAAAGCGCCGGACACGTCATCCTTCCGGAGACGAAGGCGGCACATGGTGGACACCTTCCGGTTGTTCCACAAAGTTTGGGCCGCGCCTAAAAGCACGTCTAAAGAATCATGGCGAATTCTCTCGCAAGAAGCTGTGGCTGCATTTATTCTAGATGCTTTGAAATCGTCAATCGGCCGGGCTTTGTGATACCACTTGCCCTGCCGGCGCCTCCACCCCTCGTCAGCAGGGAAACGGGGAGTGAGAACGGCGCTAACCGGCAAGTTCGCCAGTTCAATCCAATGCGCTTTACCTGCCCGGACTTCGTCCTCTGTCTTCTCCAGAAGAGACTGTCGCAGAGAAGACGCCGCAGTCTGCTCGCCCTTCACGCGCTCCATGGTGCTCGCGTTGATGGCCGGCGCCTCGCCGATCAACTCGTCGCGAGTGAGCGCCGGGGCCTGAGTTTGCTTCAGCGGCAAGGTTCCGCTCGGACGGATGGTACCCAAGAGCGGGAAACCGTGGGCAAGGTGATGCGGCAAATGAATGTCTGGACTGCCGCTCGCGCAGAGCATCTCTTTGAACAGGAGAAGGTTCTTTTCAGGACCAAGCACTCGCTGCACATGTGGGTCTAGCGACCCACGGAGACGCAGCCAAGCTGGTTCCGTCACTCGTTTCCTTTCCCGCCAATGCAAATACGCATCTTTCCGAAGCTGATGGGCGCGGTGAGGCTCCCCGGACTGGAGCCTAAGAGCGGCCTCCTGCTCTTCGGGCAACCGAATTGCTTCGGATAAGGCAGGAAGCGTTGAAGCCCAATTCAAATGATCCCAAGCAGACATACTGCGTATGCGAGCTTTGTCGGACAGGAAGCGGTCGACTTCGCGCCGCAACTCCATAAAGTCATTGGTGAAACCAAAAGCGAACGAGGAGTCGCTTTCGCATGGTGCATCCGCACCGCTGTCGTCCTCGTCAGAGGACGCTGCGTCTGAAGGTGACGTCTGTCACCATTTCTTTCCGCCCTTGCCACCTTTGCCATTGCCGCCCTTTCCGTTTTTGTCCTTGCCCTTGCTGCCCCTGGGGCTGCGAGACCGGCCCGTGTAGGGAGGCGATGAGGGAGCGGCTCTTGGGCCACCGCCCCAGGTCGGCTTGGCAGCGCTGCTCTGGGGAGTGCCCTTGCCGGATTTCCCCCCGGCTTTTCCGGAAGTGGCCCGGTTAGTCTCTTTCGTCCGCTGCTCCAAGTTACTCTTGGCGTCGCCAAGCTCGTCCTTGTGCACGCGGAGGAGAAAGTCATGGACCTCAGTGGTTTCTCCGCGCTCCAGCGCCTGAGCCATGCGCTGACGCAAAACAAGGTCGTATTGGTATGCGACTCGCACTCCTCCCAGCTCTTCTGAGATCCGGGTGAGGTTCATGACGTAAGCCATGAGCTCCTTCATAGAAAACACTTTCATTATGATCATTTTGGTTCCCCAGTCCATGACGTGGCCGATGAAATTGGGGAAGCTGGTGAAGCCCACCCGGTCTTCAGCCGACCTCGCTCGCTTCACATCCAGAACCGCTTTCATCTTGTCTTCCAGCGAGCCTTCGCCCACAAAGACGTCGATTTTGGGCGTGCGAGACCATGTTGGACGAAAGTTCAACATAAGGTCTTCGCCATCAGACGCCCCCACAAAGTGGCGGCCCTTGTCTTTGGAGCTCTTGCCCATGCCTTCCACTCGAATGAGCGATTCTTCCGAAGGCAACAGCTCGCGGGCGAAATCTGCCAGGCCCACTTCGGCGAGCCTCGTCTTGAGGTCGAAGCTGAGGATGCCTTTCTTGGGTTCCTTTTCTTTAGTATTCGTGGCCGCAGTCAGGGAAGCGATGGCCTGCGCCAGCGCGTGGTCGCCACCGTGGGCCCCGCCGGACGACCCGGCTGACAAATCCCGGGCTTTCTGAGCGTTCGCTTGGACGCGGAGACACAGAGTGAGGTGTGCAGGGAGAAGCACCTCGTCTTGCCAGGGTCCGGCGTCGCCGTCGCTCTCGAAGGGAGTGGCGCCCGGCTTGATCATATCCACAATGAGCGACCTCATGTGCGAGTCGGCGTAGTCCACTGGAGTTGTGGACCCCATGGTCTGCGCCAAGACCCGGGCCGCGAACGCGTAGAAGATCAGAGGGTGCTGGTCTCGAGGGGTCTCATCTGCTGTCGTCACGAACTCGATCCACTGTGCAATCTTGGACTGTGAGGCTCCCAGGAAAGAACCCACAGGCGCTGACGCAGCCATGGCTTCGAACTCAGTCTGCTGGAAAGACATATTCGCCTCGCGACGAAAAGGGCGGGCAGGGATGCGCGCTGTGGCAGAGAATGCACGGCAACAGTGGTGTCACTAGGAGCCCAAACGGTTCCGGAGAGTGCATGCACAATGGTTCCTTTGACACACTTACCTTGCTTGGTGTGTAACGTGACCGGCGCTGGAAGCGAGTTGCTGTTTAAGGAAAGAGCAGAAGAACCCTTCCGCCCCCTATCCCCCTCTGCGACCTGAATGCGCCATCCAGGCCAGCAGAGGGCGTCATAGGGGCGCGGCAGCACAGACAACAGGGAAACCCCACCATCGACCGAGCATCTCCGCTCAGTATTTGCATCTGCGGCTGCACCCACATCAATCCGCGGGCACGCGGCGTGTGCTCCGACATCTTTATTTATTCCAGTTCACGCCCACAGCTGCGGGGTCACTGCAAGCAAACCCCAGGGCCTCTGCAAGCAAGCCCCTCTTCGTTGGCAGCGGTCACTGCAAGCAACGCCAAGGCCTCTGCAAAGCATTTTCTCTTCGTTGGCAGCTCTCGCTGCGGGGGGGTCATTGCCAGCAAATCCAGGCGCATTCGAAGCAGATCGCTCGCAGCTTTCGCTGCCGAGGCCATTGCGGCACTGGCGCGTCCAGACTGCGCTCATCTGAGCAAAGCAGTCTTCCTGAGCGCTGTCGCGCCCAGCACAGGAGTTGATTCGTTTCTGCGCGATTTACTTCAAACGCTGCGTGCTCAGAATCGCAATCTGAGTGCGATTCCGCGGTGACTGGCGAGTGCGCCCAGAATTGCAATCTGAGTGCGATTCCGCGGTCACTGGCGCAGGTGCGCCCAGAATCGCAATCCGAGCAGGAAACCGCGCGTTCTGGCGCAGGCACGCCCAGAATCGCAATGTGAGTGTGCATCCGCACGCTCTGTTATGGGCGCGCCCAGAATCGCAATCTGAGTGTGATTCCGCGGTGACTGGCGCAGGCGCGCCTAGATTCGCAAGCCGAGCGCGAAACCGCGGTTCCTGGCGCAGGCGCGCCCAGAATCGCAATCTGAGTGCGACTCCGCGGTTACTGGCGCAGGCACTCCCAGAATCGCAATCCGGGCGCAAAACCGCGCGTTCTGGCGCAGGCGCGCCCAGGATTGCAATCTGAGCGATTCGGTGGTTACTGGCGCAGGTGCGCCCAGAATCGCAATCCGAGCGCGAAACCGCGCGTTTTGCAGGCGCGCCCAGAATCGCAATCTGAGTGCGATTCCGCCGTTACTGGCGCAGGCGCGCCCAGAATCGCAATCCGAGCGCGAATCCGCGCGTTCTGTCGCAGGCGCGCCCAGAATCGCAATCTGAGTGTGAATCCGCGCGCTATGTCGGAGGCGCGCGCGCCCAGAATCGCAAACTGAGCGCGAATCCGCGCGTTCTGGCGCAGGCGCGCCCAGGATCGCAATCTGAGCGATTCCGCGGTTACTGGCGCAGGCGCGCCCAGAATCGCGATCAGAGCGCGAAACCGCGCGTTCTGGCGCGGGCGCGCCCGGAATTCCGCGGTTACTAGCGCAGGCGGGCCCAGAATCGCAATCTGAGTGCGATTCCCGCGTTCGGGCGCCGGCGCGCCCAGAATCGCAATCTGAGTGCGATTCCGCGGTTGCTGGCGCAGGCCCGCCCAGAATCGCAATCCGAGCGCGAATCCGCAGCGGCTGCGGCCCAGGTGTGCCCAGTACGCGTTGCGTGGCTGCCCCGGGTGTGGCAGCGGGTCGGGCCCAGGCGTGCTCGTTTCGCAGCAGCTGCGGCCCAGGTGTGCCCATTACGCTTGCATGGCTACCCCATGGCGAGTTTCGACTGCGGCCCGGGTGAAAATCGCAATCCGAGCGCGAAACCGCGCGTGCTGGCGCAGGCGCGCCCAGAATCAGCTGTGTGCAATTCTGCGTTTACTGGCGCAGGCGCGCCCAGAATCGCAATCCGGATTCTGGCGCAAGCACGATCGCAATCTGTGCGCGATTTGGTGCATGGTGCATTGGTGCATTGGAGCGTGAAAGCAACCCAACCCGAGAGCAGCCTGCACCGCGGCAGCGGCAGCCCCACGAGAAGCGATGCGCACGCGCACCCCCTGACCCCGCAGGCGCTGCTGCGTCCGCGTGCTGACGCAGGGTCCACAAGGCCCCTGGTGACCAACGACAGACGGACACGGACGGACGGACACGGACAGACGGGCAGAGAAGGAAACCGCACCCTGAACGGGCCAGGCGTGAGCAAGAACTTCCCTCCAACTCCGCAGCCTCCGTAGGAGGCTACCGGCCATGAGCCAAACGCACGAAGCTAGGAGGCCAGGAAGCCAAGAGGCTAAGAGTGGACAAGAATCCTGCTCCTCAAATTTCACTGCCCCCCAAACCACTCGTGCCTCGTGATTTAGGGGCGACGTTTTTGGCTGTTGCCAGAAGGATTCCAGAGCATCGCGACCCTTGCCCAGGCCCCTAGGCGCAGTTCCAGCTGGTTGCCTCGCGAGTTTTCCAGGGCAAGAGCGGGCCAGCATTCTTCTCGGACTTGGGCCGAACCTGGCGGCTGGCTGCCAGCCTGACTTGCATTCGCAGCGCAACTGCGCGCTTTCTGGCCCTGGCAATCCAGATTCGCATTCTGACGCGCAGGTCGCGCATTCTGTGATGCCGTCCTCAGATGCGCAGTCGGTGCGTGGATCCGCGGAGCGGTGCGGTCACCATGAATTGCACATGGAACGAGAATCTGCGAATTCCGGCCGCGCCTAGAAGTCAGCGCTGAAACTGTCAGCGCGTGGAAGGCGGATAGCAGTTTGTGCTATGTGGGCCTCGCGAGTGTTGTGCTTCGCACAATTGGGGTTTTCGGGGTCGGATGTGTGCAGGCGGCAGAAGCTAGTCCTTGATGGGGGGGCATTGGCTAACCCCCCACCTGCACACAACGGGGGCGGGTGTGTTTGCCCGCCCCCGACCGACCCCGAGACCCTGCGTACAATGGCGCACGTGGTCTAAAGTCCATGCTGACGCCTTTTCACTAGCGTACTCGGAATTCAATTCTGGTGCAGCTCGTGGAAATCTGGCCCAGGAGGCTAGAAATTGATGCAGATTCCGGCGGGATTTCATCCATGTCGGATTTCGCAAGTCGGCCGTCCAGGCCGGCGGATTTCTCAAGACTGGCTCTAATCAGCCATTCTGCTGAGCTGCAGTCCACCGCCGAGGGCTGCAAGTAGCGGGGAACGTGCGTAAGCCTTCCCGCGAATCGTCCAGGAGGACAGCATCGCCCAAAACGGGCGCTCTACCATCCATCAATCAGTTACCCTCCATCCCCTCTCGTTGACTCGACAGCGAATGTGTGGGCGCAGCGAAAGCTGCCAACGAAGAGGGGCTTGCTTTGCAGAGGCCCTGGGGTTTGCTTGCAGTGACCCCGCAGCGAAAGCTGCCAGCGAAGTTTCACGTGCTGCAACGCAGCGCACGACGCCCGACAGGACGTGAAGGGCCCGACAGGGCCAGAGCACGCTGCAAGCGTCTCCTCCTTGCGCCCGACAGGACGCAGCCAGCCCGCCTGGGCAATTCAGCCGCCGGTACTTGGTACCCCGCCCCGGACGCGGGCGGCCACGCGGCACGGCACGCCACGACTGCCGGCACGGCAGACAGCACGGCACACTGCACGGCAGACGACGCTCACAGCGCACGGCACTGATGAGCACGGCACCACAGGCACAGCACGGCGCAGACGGCACCGCACACGGCAACCACACTAGCACGACACGACGACGACGAGAGGCTGAGGAGGGAATCGCCAGAATCTACCTTGCGGCGAAGACCTTTAGAATCCTCCTGCCAATCGACAAGGGCCCATGGTACATCTGTTTCTGTCGCGCCCTGTTCGCTCTTGTGGCTGCCCCAGGTTTGGCAACGCTGCGCGCCTCCCGTCGCCGCACTTGCCTTCGGTCCCTTCTTGCCGGCGCTCCTCGTCGCCAATTTCGCCGCCGCTCCTCATCGCCACTTCAGCGCTTGTTTCACAGCAGCTGCGGCCCAGGTGTGCCCAGTTCGCTTCCGCGGCTGCCCCAGGTGGCGGCGCGTTCGGGCCTAATTGGGGTCGTTTCGCAGCAGCTGCGGCCCAGGTGTGCTTAGTTTGTTTCCGTGGCTGCCGCAGGTGTGCCGTCGCCTTCGGGCCCAGGCGCCCCGCAGGACGGGTAGTCGCCCACAGCACGGGCAGTGCGCCCGCACGGCGGGCCGCTATCCCGCAGGGCGGGAAGCGCACTTCCAGGATGAGGCCGCCGGCTAGGCGGGCAGCGAACCCGCAGGACGGGTCGCCATGCCGCAGGAGGCCTCAGGGGGAGCAGGGCGCCCACAGGCCGTCCGTGAGCGGGACAGCCGCCCGCGCGGTGGGCAGGACGCACCCGCGGGACGGCGCGGGTTCCCCAGGCCGGGGAGGGCTCAATTCCGCGTATTCGGGCGAGCCAGGACTTGCCATCGGTGCGCGATTCCACGTCTGCGAGCGCAGGCGCGCCCGGGGGCGCAACTAGTGCATAATTTCACGCGCTCGAAGCTGCGGAAGTGCGGGCGCGCACCGGCGTAACCGGCACGACCGGCGCGACCGGCGCGACCGGCACCAGCAACCGGCGTGGCAGGCACGACCAGCGCGACCAGCGCAACCGGCACGACCGGCGCGACCGGCACCAGCGCAACCAGCGCGACCGGCGCGATTGGCGTGACCGGCGCAACCGGCGCGACCAGTGCGAAAGGCGCGACCGGCGCAACCGGCACCGGCGCACCCAGCGCGACCAGCGCAACCGGCGTTGCCGGGCGACCGGCGCGACCAGCGCAACAGGCGCGACCGGCGCGACCGGCACCGGCGCAACCGGCGCAATCTGCGTGACCGGCACGGCCGGCGCGACCAGCGCAACTGGCGCAACCGGGGCGACCGGCGCGGCCTGCGCGACGGGCACCGGCGCAACCGGCGCGATTGGCGCAACCGGCGCGACCGGCACGGCTGGCGCGACCGGCGCAACTGGCGCGACCGGCGCGACCAGCCGGCGCGACCAGCGCGATCGGCACCGGCGCGACCGCCGGCACGACCGGCGCGGCCATAGCCACCGGCGCAACTGGCGCCGGCGCAACCGCGCAACCAGCGCAACCGGCGCGACCGGCGCGGCCGGCGCGACCGGCGTGACCGGCGCGACCGGCGCGACCGGCGCGACAGGCGCGACCCGCGCGACCGGCGCGACCGGCGAGACCGGCGCCGGAGTGACCGGCACCAGCGCGACGCGCGTAATCGGCGCGACTCGCGCGACCGGCGACCGGCGCCACCGGCGCGACCGGCACCGGCGCAACCGGCTCGACCGGCGCAACCGGCGTGACCGGCGCGACCAGCGCGACCAGCGCAACCAGCGCGACCGGCGCGGCCAGTGCAAATGGGGCGACCGGCGCATCCGGCACCGGCGCACCTGGCGTGACCGGCGCAACCGGCGTGGCCGGGCGACCGGCGCGGCCAGCGCAACAGACGCGACCGGCGCGACCGGCACTCGCGCAACCAGCGCAACCGGCGTGACCGGCACGGCCGGCGCGACCAGCGCAACCAGCGCGACCGGGGCGACTGGCGCGGCCTGCGCGACGGGCACTGGCGCAACCGGCGCGATTGGCGCAACCGGCGCGACCGGCACGACCAGCGCGACTGGCGCAACTGGCGCGACCAGCGCCACCAGCCGGCGCGACCAGCGCGCCCGGCACCGGCGCGACCGCCGGCACGAAAGCCACCTGCGCGACTGGCGCCGGCGCAACCGGCGCAACCGGCGCGACCGGCGCGACCGGCGCAACCGGCGTGACCGGCTCGACCGGCACGACCGGCGCGACAGGCGCGACGCGCGCGACCGGCGCGACCGGCGAGACCGGCGCCGGAGTGACCGGCACCGGCGCGACACGCGCAACAGGCGCGACCCGCGCGCAACCGGCGCGGCGCAACCGGCGTGACCGGCGCGACCAGCGCGACCTGTGCAACCGGCGCAAGCGGCGCGACCGGCGCGACCAGCACCAGCGCGACCGGCACACGACGTGATCGGCGCGACTGGCGCGACCAGCGCAACTGGCGTGATTGGCGGGACCGGCGCGCCCGGCGCCGGCGCAACCGGCGTGACCGGCGCAACCGGCGTTACTGGCGCGACCGGCGCGACCTGCGCGACCGGCGCGGCGAGGTCGTCACCGTCGGCGCCTCCGACGTAAGCCTGGCCGCGGTCGGCGGCAGCACGGCCGGCGGCTTCCCACTTCGCGGCGAGCTCCTTGGAGGGCAACGCCTCCGAAGGGAAGTCCTGCAGACCGACCTCGCGGATCCGGTCTGCCAAGCTGAAAGACAAACCTTTCTTGGGCTGGGTGCTTGCCTGTTTCACGAAGTCACGCATGGCCTCCGCCAGGGCATCGTTGCTGGAAGGCGCGGCCGTCGCAAGTGCGCCGCACGAGCCCGAGCTGCCGCTCCCAGGGTTGGACACCTGCGCGACGCACTTGCCTTGAACGCGCAGGGCGTACACGATCTGTGCCGGAGTGAACTTCAGCGACTTCCACGACTCAGGGAAGGCCTCGCCACTGAAAGGGAAATCCCCTGGCTTGAGGCCCTCAGTAATCATCCCGCGGATGACGACGTCGCTGTAGTCGCTGGGGTGGATGCTGCCGACCAAGTCGGCGAGAACCCCCGCCACGCTGGAGTAGAAGCGCAAACCGTGTTTCGCCCGTGGAGCCTCGTCCACCTCCAGAACGAACCGGACCCAGTTCAACCTCTCCAAGCTGGTGGCGCCTGCGAAAGCTGCATCCGGCAGGCCTTCGAGATCGGCAGCAATCTCTGCATCAGTGAAAGACACCTGCGCCATGCCTTTGGAAAGCACAGTGGAACACGGCAGACTGGCGAGCTTGGCCGAATAGCAGCAAAGGACTTGATCCGCCGAGGCTACAGATCACAGGCGCACAACGCACGTGCAAGGCAGCGAGCGAATCCAGCCAAAACATGTGCGACGAGAGCCCCCAGCGATAGCAAGGGCTGTTCGCGACTGGAGCCGCCCAGCGTTTGCGAGGGCGCCCCAGAGGAACCCGGCGTTAGCAAGGGTTGTTGGCCACTGGAGACGCCCAGCATTAGCAAGGGCGCCCGAGAGGAACCCAGCGTTAGCAAGGGTTACGGGCAACTGGAGCCGCCCAGCGTTAGCAAGGGCGCCCCAAAACCCAGCGTGAGCAAGGGTTGTTGGCTACTGGCGCCACCCAGCGTTAGCAATGGCGCCCCAGAGGAACCCAGCGTTAGCAA
Organism: Prorocentrum cordatum; assembly: GCA_963575745.1. Lineage (NCBI taxonomy): Eukaryota > Dinophyceae > Prorocentrales > Prorocentraceae > Prorocentrum > Prorocentrum cordatum. The sequence goes on from CAUYUJ010014895.1 coordinate 90,243, forward strand.
GGGTTGTTGGCTACTGGAGCCGCCCAGCATTAGCAAGGGCGCCCCAGAGGAACCCAGCGTTAGCAAGGGTTTCGTGCTCTGGAACCGCCCAGCGTTAGCAAGGACGCCGCAAAGGAACCCAGCGTTAGCAAGGGTTGTTGGCTACTGGAGCCGCCCAGCGTCAGCGAGGGCGCCTCAGAGGAACCCAGCGTTAGCAAGGGTTGTTGGCAACGAGAGCACGGGCAGGGCACAGAGTGGCGACGAGAGCACCAGCGACACGCAACGGCACCACCCGAACAAGGGGGTGGCCAGCGCTGAGGCGTCTGAACGGTAGCCGGCGCCAGGGCGAGAATGAGACCCTCCTTTTGGCACTGCACCAGGCACGCGCCAAGACCCACGCCGAGCGGCCACGCGCGGCTGACACGCACGAGAGCGCGCCAATCAACCAACCAACCAGCCAGGACGAGGGAGGAGGAGGACGCGGCGTGGCATCCCCACGCCGACTACCACCGGCCGCGCCGCAGCCCAAGGCGCGGAGCACAGGAAACACCCGACAGAGACCAACAGGGCGCCAGGGAGGCCTGCGGAAACCCACGGGGACCCCCCCGAATCCGCAGCCCCGCTTTGGGAGCGCCCACGACAGCAAGAAGGCCAGAAGGCAATAAGGCAACAAGTGGCAAAAACAACATCCCCGCTCCTCAAATTTCCCTGCCCCCCAAATTGCTGCGCAATCTAGGGGCGACGCAAAATTGTCTAGCCACGACCCAGGACGCCCCGACGTCCGCGAAGCCGAACGTCGAGCACCATCTCGCCAAAGCTTTTGTTTCAGAAGCTGTCGCCCGAACACGAGGGCGCCTGAGCGATCTGCCGGCCTTCTCTGCTCCTCGGACTACGCGGGATGCGTCCGCAAGCGGCCCCAAAGAAGCCCGCAACCAGAGAAGCACTGTCCGAAGATGGGACAAGTAACGTGCCAGCGTGGCTGCACTTCTGAAAAGCCCCACATAGACATCGATGATGAGTTGGGTCGGCGGCCACGCGGCGCATGCGCACAGGAGCGCTACTCTGCCGCATAGCGTTACGGCGGAAGAGTGGCCACGGGAACTGGTTCTCCAACCACAAAACTCCAGCCACACTGCTTGTTCTGCCATGGGAAGGACGTTGCTACGTTCAGCATCTCTGCGAAGTATTTCCCCCAAGGTGGAAGGCAGGGCGAGGCGAACATATCCGCTTCGGCCTTCGCCAAAGACAGAATTGAATCTGCCAGCACAGCCGGTTCAGGGAGCTGCCCTGTGCTCCGCGCAACAGTGCACAGCTTCAAAGCGGCCCGCGCTGCTGCCGCGCCAGGTCGCGGCATAGCCGTTGACAGAGATGCCGGCGCCGCTTGTGGAGCCGGGGTGCTTCGCAACTCTTCAATGGGTGCTTCTATGCTGGAACTTGCACCCAGGGAACTGGCATGAGCAGCGCCCTCCACGTGATGGCGTTGACATAATCCCAAGAAGATTTCCAAGAAGTTGGACGGCGCGGACGCCAGCGAGGCCCAGAGCCCCTGCGCCTCCATTGCTGTGATGCCAACAAAATCTGAAGGAAATAAGCCGCCCTCCAACCTCAAGCTTTCTGCGATCTTATCGACGGGCAATTCCACGTGGGCAATCCCTCCTGCTCGCTGCAGAAGCTGTGCCACTTCTGTCGCTGCGGCTTCGGCGGCTAAACCAGAGCCTGGAAGAGAGCGCACCGCTGGCGAGGCACCACCGGCATCCGCCGCACGGGCCCGGCTTTGGTTGATGAAGTTTAACATTCGAGCCAAACCGCTACGGTACATCGTGCACTCACCAAGATACAACATTCTGACCTGCTGACAACAAAAGAAAACGCTTTGCCTGCGCAAAGCAACATTTTTTCACAATCCGTCCGCTCTGACCAAGGCAGTGCAGCAGGCCACGCCCACTGAATCTGGCGAAAGCCCCGTTCTTGAAGGTCAGCCACACTGGCGTCCCAGGTGTCCCACCTTGTTGGACCGTCTGCAACGTTCAATCTGCTCGGAACGCGAAATGCATTCAAGGTAACGCCAGATCTCGCGACCAAGAACCAAAATTCCGCAATGATCGCATTCAAGTCGCTCTGCCTGCTTGCACCGCGCACGAGCGCGTGCAGCGCAGGATTGCAATCTACAAAAAGAACGACTTCACAGTCTTCGAGACCACGCCCAAACAAAACTCTCACCGCACACACAGCCGCCACCAATTCCCAAAGTATTTGCGTGCGCCGTGGGCGTGCCCACGCCCAGCATTCTGTGGCACCCAGTCGCGCTCCAGAGACGGAATTACGGATGCACAACGGCAAATGCCATTGCTCCATCCCCGGCGGCGTTTGTATATACAATGCAATGCTGTGTTGTGTGCGAGGCCAAGGAATCCGTCTTTTCGGTATATTTTGCAAGAAGCGCTCCGCCAACAAAGCGCTGCCCGGACCCGCGCTGTCAAAGACGCAGCGCGGCGATTGGCCTGCCAGTGGAGCGCGGCAAGATACGCGCGAAAGGATTTTTGCACTCTGCCTCCTCACTGTCAGCGCGTGCTTGGGCCAAGCAAGAATCTGCATCTCTTGGCAGAAATGGTGCATTCTGTGGGCTGGGGCGACAGTCGGCTTGTTCACGACTTAGCTTTCGGCTTTCCGCTGCTAGGAGCCCTGCCCAGAGCTGGCATTTTGCCAGCCGTTCCTTTTGCTGCCACGTCTCACAATGCAGAATCGTTGCTGGCGCACTGTTCGCAATATAATGCGGCAGCGCTGGATAGGGCGAGCCGAGCCGCCCAGAGCATGTCCAGCAAGAGGTGTGCGAGGCCTTCGAAACGAAGTGTCTCCAGGAAGTCGCCAAGAGCAAGGCGTGGTGGATTAGGCTACAGCTGGATGAGTCAATCATCTCGGCGCGCTTTCCTGCCCTGGAGGGGTGGACAGATGACGGCTCGGGAGTTTTAGTTCCAAAAGTGCGGTTGATCGATGATTTCTCGGCTTCATTGGTGAATTCAGCGACGTCCGTAGGCGAACCGATGCCCGTGGACACGCTAGACACGCTTTTTCAGATTGGCCGCGCGCTCGCCGGAGACAGCCCAGATGAGTGCGAGCTTCTGTTCCTGAAAGAAGATTTTAAAGGAGCGTTTAAATCGCTTCCCCTCCGAGCCGACCATTTGCCATTTGTTGTCGTTACGTGGCAGAGGGCTGCCGCGCAAGGCAAAGGATTGCAATTGATTTGCTGTCCTTTCGGTTCGTGCGCATCGATCTGCAGCTGGCACCCAGGCGCTGTTGGCACGAGAGCTCTTGGTTCACTATCCGCGGTTTGTGGATGATTTATTTTCCGCGGATCGTGTGCGCACAGGCCGCGACGCGCATGCCGAGGCGGAAAACGCAGCCAAGAGTGCGCAGGAGTTACTTGAATTGACTGGCTGGGAGCTTGAACCAGCGAAGCGTGTGCGGTGCGCCACTGAAGCCACCATGCTTGGTGTAGAAGTTGTCTCGCGCCCTGGCGAATTCGTGTTCGAAATCGGAGCTGCTAAACGAGAATAGTGGCTAAACACAATTCGCGCCGCGCTCCGGAGCGATTGCTTACGCCCTTCAGAGGCCAAGCGTTTGGCTGGCCGGCTTAATTGGGCAGGTAGCGCAGTGTTTGGCAGAGGCTCCTCAGCTGGCGCTCCTCGTCGCCACTTTCGGCGTCTTTCGTTGCCAGGCTGGTCTGCCCGCGCTCTCGTCGCCAAGCTCGCTTGCCGCGGTCCTCGTGGCCACTCTTGGGTCCCTGGCCTTGCTGCCGCACCCTTGGCCCGTGCCCGTGCTGGCCAGTGCCTCCTTTCAGTGGGTCCCTGGCCTTGCTGCCACACCCCGGCCCGTGCCCTTGCTGGCCAGCGCCCTTTCTCTGCGGGTCCCTGGCCTTGCTGCCATGCCCCGGCCCGCGCCCTTGCCGGCCAGCGCCCGTCGTCCGCAGTCGCCATACCCCACACCGCCGCGCTCCCTCGTCGCCACACACTCGGCGCTCTCGCACCATGCTCTCGCGCGTCGCCAAAGTGCATGGCCCTGCCGCTCCCTGCGCCCGCTGGCCAGTGCTGTGCACAAGTGGGTCCCTGGCCTGGCTGCCATACCCCAGGCCCGCGCCCTTGCTGGCCAGCGCCTTCCTCGTCGCATGCTGGTGCGCCTCGCAAGCGCTGGGGTCGTTCTGGCGCCAGCACGTCCAGAATTGCATCCTGCGCGCGATTCTGCACAATCTGGCGCCGGCGCGTCCAGGAGTGCAATCGCAGCGGATCCCTGCAATTGCGGTCAGGGCGCAAACTTGCGCATTGCACTCCGAATGCGCTCATTCTGGCGCCAGCCTGCCCGGAGTGTACCTGCCCTGGCTGAAATACCTGGTCTCCTGCCCTTGCAGGCCGCACCCTTGCTGGCGCCTCCTCGTCGTGTGCCCGCGCATGTCTCTCCTGCGGGCCTGCTGGGCTGGCTCGCCGGCCACCCTGGCAGGGCTGCCCGTTTCTCGCTGGTACAGCGCCCGTATCTGTGCGCACAATCGCGCATTCTGGCGCTAGCGCGCCAACAGGTGCTGTCCAGCGCAAATCTGCACACCTTTCGCGCTGGCCCGCCCAGAATTGCAATCGGGGCGCGAACCTGCGGAATCTGTCGCCAGCTCGCTCAGAATGGCATTCCGAGTTCTAATCCGCGCATTCTGGCGCCAGGGCGCTCAGAATTGCATTCGGGCCCCGACTCTGCGCAATCTGGCGCTCGCACGCCCCGAATTGCAATCAGAGCTGGACTCCGCGCAATCTGGCGTTGGAGCGGGCAGGATTTCAATCGGAGCTCGAATCTGCGCAATCTCGCGCTGGCGCGCCGAAGAGGCGAACAGGCGTTTTCGACGCTAGCGCGCCCAGAAATGCATTCCAAGCCGAATTTGCGCACTCTGCCGCCAGCGCACCCCGAAGTGCATTCTGGGCGCGACTTACGCATTCTGACTCTAGCGAGCCCAGGGACGACGACGCGCATGCGATCCTCCCAAGACCCGCCGGGAGCGACCACGTCGATCTCCGGAGTGCGGCTCCACTGGGGCCTGTGGGCCGCCTGGAGGTCGTCACCGTCGGCGCCTCCGACGTAAGCCCGGCCGCGGTCGGCGGCAGCACGGCCGGCGGCTTCCCACTTCGCGGCGAGCTCCTTGGAGGGCAACGCCTCCGAAGGGAAGTCCTGCAGACCGACCTCGCGGATCCGGTCTGCCAAGCTGAAAGACAAACCTTTCTTGGGCTGGGTGCTTGCCTGTTTCACGAAGTCACGCATGGCCTCCGCCAGGGCATCGTTGCTGGAAGGCGCGGCCGTCGCAAGTGCGCCGCACGAGCACGAGCTGCCGCTCCCAGGGGTGGACACCTGCGCGACGCACTTGCCTTGAACGCGCAGGGCGTGCACGATCTGTGCCGGAGTGAACTTCAGCGACTTCCACGACTCAGGGAAGGCCTCGCCACTGAAAGGGAAATCCCCTGGCTTGAGGCCCTCAGTAATCATCCCGCGGATGACGACGTCGCTGTAGTCGCTGGGGTGGATGCTGCCGACCAAGTCGGCGAGAACCCCCGCCACGCTGGAGTAGAAGCGCAAACCGTGTTTCGCCCGTGGAGCCTCGTCCACCTCCAGAACGAACCGGACCCAGTTCAACCTCTCCGAGCTGGTGGCGCCTGCGAAAGCTGCATCCGGCAGGCCTTCGAGATCGGCAGCAATCTCTGCATCAGTGAAAGACACCTGCGCCATGCCTTTGGAAAGCACAGTGGAACACGGCAGACTGGCGAGCTTGGCCGAATAGCAGCAAAGGACTTGATCCGCCGAGGCTACAGATCACAGACGCACAACGCACGTGCAAGGCAGCGAGCGAATCCAGCCAAAACATGTGCGACGAGAGCCCCCAGCGATAGCAAGGGCTGTTCGCTACTGGAGCCGCCCAGCGTTTGCGAGGGCGCCCCAGAGGAACCCAGCGTTAGCAAGGGTTGTTGGCCACTGGAGACGCCCAGCATTAGCAAGGGCGCCCGAGAGGAACCCAGCGTTAGCAAGGGTTACGGGCAACTGGAGCCGCCCAGCGTTAGCAAGGGCGCCCCAAAACCCAGCGTGAGCAAGGGTTGTTGGCTACTGGCGCCGCCCAGCGTTAGCAATGGCGCCCCAGAGGAACCCAGCGTTAGCAAGGGTTGTTGGCTACTGGAGCCGCCCAGCATTAGCAAGGGCGCCCCAGAGGAACCCAGCGTTAGCAAGGGTTTCGTGCTCTGGAACCGCCCAGCGTTAGCAAGGACGCCGCAAAGGAACCCAGCGTTAGCAAGGGTTGTTGGCTACTGGAGCCGCCCAGCGTCAGCGAGGGCGCCTCAGAGGAACCCAGCGTTAGCAAGGGTTGTTGGCAACGAGAGCACGGGCAGGGCACAGAGTGGCGGCGAGAGCACCAGCGACACGCAACGGCACCACCCGAACAAGGGGGTGGCCAGCGCTGAGGCGTCTGAACGGTAGCCGGCGCCAGGGCGAGAATGAGACCCTCCTTTTGGCACTGCACCAGGCACGCGCCCAGACCCACGCCGAGCGGCCACGCGCGGCTGACACGCACGAGAGCGCGCCAATCAACCAACCAACCAGCCAGGACGAGGGAGGAGGAGGACGCGGCGTGGCATCCCCACGCCGACTACCACCGGCCGCACCGCAGCCCAAGGCGCGGAGCACAGGAAACACCCGACAGAGACCAACAGGGCGCCAGGGAGGCCTGCGGAAACCCACGGGGACCCCCCCGAATCCGCAGCCCCGCTTTGGGAGCGCCCACGGGCGTGACAGCAAGAAGGCCAGAAGGCAATAAGGCAACAAGTGGCAAAAACAACATCCCCGCTCCTCAAATTTCCCTGCCCCCCAAATTGCTGCGCAATCTAGGGGCGACGCAAAATTGTCTAGCCACGACCCAGGACGCCCCGACGTCCGCGAAGCCGAACGTCGAGCACCATCTCGCCAAAGCTTTTGTTTCAGAAGCTGTCGCCCGAACACGAGGGCGCCTGAGCGATCTGCCGGCCTTCTCTGCTCCTCGGACTACGCGGGATGCGTCCGCAAGCGGCCCCAAAGAAGCCCGCAACCAGAGAAGCACTGTCCGAAGATGGGACAAGTAACGTGCCAGCGTGGCTGCGCTTCTGAAAAGCCCCACATAGACATCGATGATGAGTTGGGTCGGCGGCCACGCGGCGCATGCGCACAGGAGCGCTACTCTGCCGCATAGCGTTACGGCGGAAGAGTGGCCACGGGAACTGGTTCTCCAACCACAAAACTCCAGCCACACTGCTTGTTCTGCCATGGGAAGGACGTTGCTACGTTCAGCATCTCTGCGAAGTATTTCCCCCGAGGTGGAAGGCAGGGCGAGGCGAACATATCCGCTTCGGCCTTCGCCAAAGACAGAATTGAATCTGCCAGCGCAGCCGGTTCAGGGAGCTGCCCTGTGCTCCGCGCAACAGTGCACAGCTTCAAAGCGGCCCGCGCTGCTGCCGCGCCAGGTCGCGGCATAGCCGTTGACAGAGATGCCGGCGCCGCTTGTGGAGCCGGGGTGCTTCGCAACTCTTCAATGGGTGCTTCTATGCTGGAACTTGCACCCAGGGAACTGGCACGAGCAGCGCCCTCCACGTGATGGCGTTGACATAATCCCAAGAAGATTTCCAAGAAGTTGGACGGCGCGGACGCCAGCGAGGCCCAGAGCCCCTGCGCCTCCATTGCTGTGATGCCAACAAAATCTGAAGGAAATAAGCCGCCCTCCAACCTCAAGCTTTCTGCGATCTTATCGACGGGCAATTCCACGTGGGCAATCCCTCCTGCTCGCTGCAGAAGCTGTGCCACTTCTGTCGCTGCGGCTTCGGCGGCTAAACCAGAGCCTGGAAGAGAGCGCACCGCTGGCGAGGCACCACCGGCATCCGCCGCACGGGCCCGGCTTTGGTTGATGAGGTTTAACATTCGAGCCAAACCGCTACGGTACATCGTGCACTCACCAAGATACAACATGCTGACCTGCTGACAACAAAAGAAAACGCTTTGCCTGCGCAAAGCAACATTTTTTCACAATCCGTCCGCTCTGACCAAGGCAGTGCAGCAGGCCACGCCCACTGAATCTGGCGAAAGCCCCGTTCTTGAAGGTCAGCCACACTGGCGTCCCAGGTGTCCCACCTTGTTGGACCGTCTGCAACATTCAATCTGCTCGGAACGCGAAATGCATTCAAGGTAACGCCAGATCTCGCGACCAAGAACCAAAATTCCGCAATGATCGCATTCGAGACGCTCTGCCTGCTTGCACCGCGCACGAGCGCGTGCAGCGCAGGATTGCAATCTACAAAAAGAACGACTTCACAGTCTTCGAGACCACGCCCAAACAAAACTCTCACCGCACACACAGCCGCCACCAATTCCCAAAGTATTTGCGTGCGCCGTGGGCGTGCCCACGCCCAGCATTCTGTGGCACCCAGTCGCGCTCCAGAGACGGAATTACGGATGCACAACGGCAAATGCCATTGCTCCATCCCCGGCGGCGTTTGTATATACAATGCAATGCTGTGTTGTGTGCGAGGCCAAGGAATCCGTCTTTTCGGTATATTTTGCAAGAAGCGCTCCGCCAACAAAGCGCTGCCCGGACCCGCGCTGTCAAAGACGCAGCGCGGCGATTGGCCTGCCAGTGGAGCGCGGCAAGATACGCGCGAAAGGATTTTTGCACTCTGCCTCCTCACTGTCAGCGCGTGCTTGGGCCAAGCAAGAATCTGCATCTCTTGGCAGAAATGGTGCATTCTGTGGGCTGGGGCGACGGTCGGCTTGTTCACGACTTAGCTTTCGGCTTTCCGCTGCTAGGAGCCCTGCCCAGAGCTGGCATTTTGCCAGCCGTTCCATTTGCTGCCACGTCTCACAATGCAGAATCGTTGCTGGCGCACTGTTCGCAATATAATGCGGCAGCGCTGGATAGGGCGAGCCGAGCCGCCCAGAGCATGTCCAGCAAGAGGTGTGCGAGGCCTTCGAAACGAAGTGTCTCCAGGAAGTCGCCAAGAGCAAGGCGTGGTGGATTAGGCTACAGCTGGATGAGTCAATCATCTCGGCGCGCTTTCCTGCCCTGGAGGGGTGGACAGATGACGGCTCGGGAGTTTTAGTTCCAAAAGTGCGGTTGATCGATGATTTCTCGGCTTCATTGGTGAATTCAGCGACGTCCGTAGGCGAACCGATGCCCGTGGACACGCTAGACACGCTTTTTCAGATTGGCCGCGCGCTCGCCGGAGACAGCCCAGATGAGTGCGAGCTTCTGTTCCTGAAAGAAGATTTTAAAGGAGCGTTTAAATCGCTTCCCCTCCGAGCCGACCATTTGCCATTTGTTGTCGTTACGTGGCAGAGGGCTGCCGCGCAAGGCAAAGGATTGCAATTGATTTGCTGTCCTTTCGGTTCGTGCGCATCGATCTACAGCTGGCACCCAGGCGCTGTTGGCACGAGAGCTCTTGGTTCACTATCCGCGGTTTGTGGATGATTTATTTTCCGCGGATCGTGTGCGCACAGGCCGCGACGCGCATGCCGAGGCGGAAAACGCAGCCAAGAGTGCGCAGGAGTTACTTGAATTGACTGGCTGGGAGCTTGAACCAGCGAAGCGTGTGCGGTGCGCCACTGAAGCCACCATGCTTGGTGTAGAAGTTGTCTCGCGCCCTGGCGAATTCGTGTTCGAAATCGGAGCTGCTAAACGAGAAAAGTGGCTAAACACAATTCGCGCCGCGCTCCGGAGCGATTGCTTACGCCCTTCAGAGGCCAAGCGTTTGGCTGGCCGGCTTAATTGGGCAGGTAGCGCAGTGTTTGGCAGAGGCTCCTCAGCTGGCGCTCCTCGTCGCCACTCTCGGCGTCTTTCGTTGCCAGGCTGGTCTGCCCGCGCTCTCGTCGCCAAGCTCGCTTGCCGCGGTCCTCGTCGCCACTCTTGGGTCCCTGGCCTTGCTGCCGCACCCTTGGCCCGTGCCCGTGCTGGCCAGTGCCTCCTTTCAGTGGGTCCCTGGCCTTGCTGCCACACCCCGGCCCGTGCCCTTGCTGGCCAGCGCCCTTTCTCTGCGGGTCCCTGGCCTTGCTGCCATACCCCGGCCCGCGCCCTTGCCGGCCAGCGCCTTTGTCGTCGCAGGCCGTCCTGGTGGCCACACTCGCCGGCGCTCCCTCGTCGCCACATGCACTCTCTCGCGCTCCTCGTCGCCAAAGTGCAGGGTCCCTGGCCTGGCTGCCATGCTCTGGCCTGCGCCCTGGCGGGCCAGTGCTGTGCACAAGTGGGTCCCTGGCCTGGCTGCCATACCCCAGGCCCGCGCCCTTGCTGGCCAGCGCCTTCCTCGTCGCATGCTGGTGCGCCTCGCAAGCGCTGGGGTCGTTCTGGCGCCAGCACGTCCAGAATTGCATTCTGCGCGCGATTCTGCACAATCTGGCGCCGGCGCGTCCAGGAGTGCAATCGCAGCGGATCCCTGCAATTGCGGTCAGGGCGCAAACTTGCGCATTGCACTCCGAATGCGCTCATTCTGGCGCCAGCCTGCCCGGAGTGTACCTGCCCTGGCTGAAATACCTGGTCTCGTGCCCTTGCGGGCCGCACCCTTGCTGGCGCCTCCTCGTCGTGTGCCCGCGCATGTCTCTCCTGCGGGCCTGCTGGGCTGGCTCGCCGGCCACCCTGGCAGGGCTGCCCGTTTCTCGCTGGTACAGCGCCCGTATCTGTGCGCACAATCGCGCATTCTGGCGCTAGCGCGCCAACAGGTGCTGTCCGGCGCAAATCTGCACACCTTTCGCGCTGGCCCGCCCAGAATTGCAATCGGGGCGCGAACCTGCGGAATCTGTCGCCAGCTCGCTCAGAATGGCATTCCGAGTTCTAATCCGCGCATTCTGGCGCCAGGGCGCTCAGAATTGCATTCGGGCCCCGACTCTGCGCAATCTGGCGCTCGCACGCCCCGAATTGCAATCAGAGCTGGACTCCGCGCAATCTGGCGTTGGAGCGGGCAGGATTTCAATCGGAGCTCGAATCTGCGCAATCTCGCGCTGGCGCGCCGAAGAGGCGAACAGGCGTTTTCGGCGCTAGCGCGCCCAGAAATGCATTCTAAGCCGAATTTGCGCACTCTGCCGCCAGCGCACCCCGAAGTGCATTCTGGGCGCGACTTACGCATTCTGACTCTAGCGAGCCCAGGGATGCATGCTGAGGCCGAATTTGCGCAATCTGGCGCCCTCACGCCCAGAAGTGCCGTCGGAGGGAAACCTTCGCCTTTCGGGACTGGTGCGCCGAGAATTGCATCTGGAGGGCAAACCTTGTATTCTAGCGCAAGCGCGCTCAGATTCGCACTCTCAGCGCGAATTCGCGCGCCTGGGCGCCAGCGCGCTCAGAGTTGCAGTCTGAGCTCATTTGTGCGTTCTGGCGCCGATGCGCGCCCAGATTCGCACTCGGAGCGCTCGTGCTCCGAGGCGTCCGCGCGCCCAGAATTGCATTCGGGGCACACTTTTGCGTCGCGGCACTGCCCAGGTTCGCAATCAGCGCAAATTCGCGCTCCTGGGAGCACTGGAGCATCTCAGAGGACGGCTGCGCGAGAATCGTCCTGGGCGCGATTTCGCGGACCGCACGAGCTAGAAGGAGTGGCTGCGGACACTCTGGGGCACTCGGGGTCGGATGTGTGCAGGCGGCAGAAGCTAGTCCTTGATGGGGGGGCATTGGCTAACCCCCCACCTGCGCACAACGGGGGCGGGGGTGCTTTGCACTTGTGCAGCACGCCCGTCCTCGACCGACCCCGGGGACCCGCGCCCCAAACGGCACGTAATCGAAATATCGATGCTGACGCCCTTTCACCAGAGAACTCAGAATTGAATTCTGGTGTAGCTCGTGAAAATTGGGCTCAGGCCACTGGCCATTCGTTCCGCTACGGACGGATTTCTTAGGCGCAATTTTCGGGCAGTCCGAAAAATCTCAGGGCGACGACGCCCCCCTGCATTTTGCGTGGGATGAGCGGAAGCCCCTTCGCGTGCTGTCACTTGGCCAAACTAGGCCTCGGTACGCTGAAAATAACTCCCTACTCACTCTGGCCTGGCGGAGGGGGAGGAGCAGGGAGACCCATGTAGTTCCCCTGGCCGCTGAGCGGTCAAAGGGGTTCGACTGGGATCGGCGTGGCACTGCTGTAGCTTGCATGGTTTCGCCCCAAGCTGACCCGAGTGGCCCCCCTGGCCGCGATGGAAGTCAAAGGGGGGTCGCCGGGATGTGCGGCAGCGAGAGCTGTGCGAATTTGCATCCAAGGAAGGCGGAGCGGAGCGGAGGACTCTCTCCCCTTCCTTCCTTCGTGCTGGGGCTCAAGCGGCCGACGTGCCGTTGCGACAGCTGGGCGCGATCGGAAAACTGGCTGCTGGACGCAGGTGGGGGGTGCTCAGGAGCTGAAACGGTGGTGCGCCCATGTCCCACAGAAAGAATGGCCGTGTCAGTCGCGTTGCATTCCGGAGTCGTCTGGGCTCAGAGTGATTGGTTGCTCTTTGCGTCCACGCTCTCACACACCACCTGCTGTAGCATTCGGGGACACCGCATCATGCCTCTTGAGTCAGGAAAGGTGCAGTCTTTGATCGCTAAGGTTCCAGAAGGCAAGTGGCTGAAGTTGTCGAGCAGTGCCATCGAAGAGTGGATCCACTTCGTTGCGGACGCAAACGAGCCAATCAGCCACGACGAGGTGTTTTATGCCAGCGTCGCCCGAGTGATGTCCGAACAGATGGGCTCAGCAGCGCCGTCGGACTTCGCGGACCCACAGATGCGCACTTTCATCATTGAAGGCATCCGCGCAAACACCACGCCGTTCCAAGACGACCCTGAGGGATCGGAGTGGAAAGATGTGCGGCTCACCCCTGCGCACATCACGGCTGCTCTTAAAGTGCAAGCTCGGGCAGCAGGGTCTCCGAGCAACGGCCCGGCTGGCAGCGTTGAGCGTGGCACCGGGACCTCGCCAGAGCACCTGGCGAAGGCGATCGAGGCGCTTGCAAAGACAACGCAAGAGCGAGACCAGCCCAAGAAGGAATACTTGTCTTTCAACTTGAAACAGCGCCTGGACGAGCTCAGTCTCGGGAATCTCCCAAAAGATATGATGCCCTCGGAGGAGGCTATGATTCGGTTGGAGAAAGCCAGCAAGGTCGCTAGGGACCAGGGCCGCCTTTATATTGGGTCGGCAGAGGGAGAGGACCTCCAAGTCTCCTTTCGCCCGCCGTGGTCGCGGACACCCAAGATCGACGTGACCGTCGGCGACGGCAGCTTCGAGGAGAAGCTGCGCAGCGCGGTAGAGGCGAAAAAAACGAGGAGCTTGGAGGACAGGACCACTTTTGTGGGATTCGCTACGTTCTATGGACATATCCTGGACTGGGGCGTGAAGATGGTCCTCACGAAGGCAATCACCTCCACGCAGTTGCTCGCGTACCAGATCGTACTCACCCGGGTGGCAGAAGAATACGGCGGCTTCAGGGTGTGCACACGCTACGATCTCTTGCTCAGACAGAAGCTCGCCCGGGAGCTTGAAAGGGACGAGCGGTCGCAGATAGAGACGCCCCTGTGCACTCTGGACCGCGACGTGCTGGCGGACGCGAAGAACAGCGCTGAAAAGCGCGTGAAAGAGACCGCGAAGGCGGCCACGAAGACGGGCCAGGCCTCTGGCTCCCAGCCGTCGCGGCCGGCACCCGCTTCCAGCAAGGGAGGCGGCAAGGGACCCTCCAAGGGAAGCAAGCTGCCCGCCCAGCACCCCAAGGGGCGCCGGGTCTACTCTCCTGTGCGTTCGCGCAGCCCCAAGGGGAACGGTGACTGGTATGCCAAGAAGTGGGACAACACCAAGAAGGGCGACAAGAAGTGGTGAGCTGGTTCGCAAAGCGCCAGCGATGCGTCTGGGGATCATCCAGAAGCTCCTCCCCTCGCGCAAAAGACTTGCGAAGATAGTCTCGACGGGTCCGTCGGTTTTGCCACGGATCTGCATGAATTACACGCTTAAGTGAACAGCTTGTTGCAAGATGTACATAGACTTGCTAACATGTCGCCTGTAAGCCATTTCAAGTGGGCGTTTGCCCTGCCTCCTTGCTTAGGCGTCTTCCGTGTACCTGCCAGCGCGCGCAGCTCAGTTCTTCATGAAAGTGGGGACAGGAGCTCTTTACACAGCTTCCGGGCGTCTGCCTTAGCTTTCTGGCGCGAACGCAAGCGAGTGACAGATTTTGAATGGCAGCGGGAGTTCAAAACACTCCCAGCACACGTGCAAGCCGTTCTAGGTCCGGACAAAAATTTGCTTTTGCTGGCAGAGATGCTAGAGGCATCGAGTAGCCCAGACGCTCAATTAGTTAAAAATTTAAGGCGTGGTTTCAAGCTCGTTGGGGAGATCCCCCCCGAGCGGCACGCTCCCCGCATGCTCACCTGTTCCGCCCTTGTCGTTAGAGGAACTCTGGCGACGCGCCCCTGCGAACAACGCAGCGCTGATTTTGAGAGCGGCTTCTTCTACCCTGTCGGATGAAAGAAGCGGCAGCAGCACTGCGGGCGCAGACGGCAGCCGAGGTGGTGGCAGGTAAAGCTAGATGGACGCCGTTGTCGGCGACACTCAGCGAGGCGGTGTGTTCTCCACGTTTCGGAGTAGACGAGGGGTGGAAGTTTAAAGGTTCATCTTTTGTGCGCGCTGTCCGCGCCATTGATGATTTTCACGCTTCCAAGGTGAACGAAGCCAAGGAGCGGGTGCGTCACGAGCACCTCGACGCACTAGTAGCAATTGGCCAAGGCATCTGGGAAGCAAGTGGGCAAGATAGAGGCCCAGCAACACTTCGTCTTCGCAAGGATGACGTTGTAGGCGCATACAAGACTTTGCCGATTTGCGCGGATGACCTGCCTTGCGCTGTGGCCGTTGCAGAGGACACGGCGCGAACGGGCTTCGCGTTGCAGCTCTTTTCTTGCCCGTTTGGGGCTGTTGCAAGCGTGCATGCACGGCGCCGCGTCGGTGCTGCGCTCCAACACGTGCTTGTAGAGCTGTTCCGCATTTTATACCCGCGTTTTGTCGATGATTTCTTCGGCGTCGACCGCGCGACGCCGGGAGATGCTGCCCTCGCAGGACCACCCACTGCTTCCGCCGCGGTTGGGCCAATGACGCCCTGCGCCATGGGGGAGTGCCAGCCTTGTTTTATTCAGGCGGCTGGCGTGGCTTAGCTGCGTTCGGCTACGCCGCGGCGCAGACGAAGGGGGAAGTTCTGGCTGCTAAGTGGGCAGCAGAGTTCTCCGATTCGTCAGACGATGGATCAGGCGTAGAGAGTTGAGAAAAACGACAGCAATATGCTATCTGGCTGGCGCTATTCCGAGCGAGCCCTGCTTGTCTCAAGTCCAGGAGGTCCGGGATTTAAAAACGGAGCGATGCTCCAGAACTCACGCGGGGATCCGGGCCCGAGTCGCCTACATTGGGAGTGTTATGGACAGGGCGAGTCGAGCCCTCACCATTGGGGCGCTTCTCTCGGGGCTCTCACTCGCCTGTCGCGCCGGCAGCGTCCAGATTCCTGGCCCACTGCAGGCGCGCCCACTCCACCAGAAGGCGGGCAAATAGATTTTCATACCCCCTAAACCAAAGGTTTCGATGGGGAGGAAAATCTAAAGCCCCGCCTGATGTAAACCGGTTGGTGGATTCATCGGTTGATGGCTTTAACCGTGTACGTAAACTCGTGGGCAGTCACGGCTTGGGCTCCCGACGGAGCAGCGGATTTCTTCCAAGGCCTGGTTGGCTCCAACTCGGAGCAGCGGTGGTCTTCGACAATTCCGGAGGCCGATCGGGGCGCCGCCCGGCTCGGGGGCGGGATAGCAAGTTCCCGGCACCACGGCCGCCGCGGAGCAAGCGCCCTGCGGGGTGCACTCGCTCCACCGGGGGGTCTTTGCAAGCCCCCAGTGGTCCACGTAGTGGGCCAGGTGCTGTTCGCAGCGCCCGTGGTGTTGTTTGTCATCGCCTTCGTCGTTGCCCGCCCGCCCGCCCTTATGGCTTGGTGTGGCTTGTGGGGAGTGTGGGGCCGGAGCGTGGCGGGGCGCTTCTCTCGGGGCTCTCACTCGCCTGTCGCGCCGGCAGCGTCCAGATTCCTGGCCCACTGCAGGCGCGCCCACTCCACCAGAAGGCGGGCAAATAGATTTTCCAGGTAGCGCAGTGTTTGGCAGAGGCTCTCTCCAAGAGGAATCCAAAACGCGTTTGCGTTCGGTCCAATGCCGAATCCTCTCAGCACGATGCGCTTGGAGCTCGGAATCGCTCAACGATTCCGCCCCACGCAATGCCTCAACTATTATTTCTGGCTGCGACGGGCCCTTCGCCGGAAGGAAGGGAAAGAGACCAATCGAGGTGATCCCATGGATCCATGGAATCGAACAAAACTGGATTGGCGAGTAGATCGCTCGCAGCGGCGCTCAAAGCGGCAAAACCGCCAAGCAGCCGCTGCTGGCTGTCACTTTCCACGCGCGCTTGAACCTTGTCCTCCAAGGAGCCATGCCCTGCAATGGCGTCGATCTTGGGAGACCGGCTCCAGAATGGCCGGTGCGCCGCCCGGTAATCATCGCCATCGAAACAACCGACGCACAGCCGGCCCCGGTCTGCCGCAGCCTTCCCTGCCGTCCCCCATTTTGCCAAGAGCTCTTCGCTGGGTAAGCCCTGCTCGGGGAACAGGCCCAGCCCGACCTCGGTCGTGCGCTCAGCGAGACTGATGGGGCCAAGCAGGTTTGCAAAGCTCTTCGGGTCTTGTAAACCTGCGTTTTTTGCATCAAAACCACCGCGTAGCTGATATAAAGAATTTTGTGCTGGTGAACAAGACCCTGCAAGCGTTGTCTGATCAGGCGCGGCCAGGATTGCAATCGAGACCCGCCTTCGCGCTCTCCCCAGCAGAGGCGCTCGGATTGCGCTCTGAACCCGTTTCCGCACTCTTTCGAGCAGGGGCGCCCGGAATTGCAATCTGAGCTGGTTGTCGCGCCCGCCCGCGCAGGCGCGCCCAGTAATGCAATCTGAGCTCGTTTCCGCGCTCTTGCGAGCAGGAGCGTCAATAACTGCAATATGAGCTGGTTTTCGCGCCCGCCCGCGCAGGCGCGCCCAGAATTGCAATCGGAGCTCGTCGTCGCGCTCCCCGCCGCAGGCGCGCCCAAAATTGCAATCTGAGCCTGTTTCCGCTCGTTCGAATGGGGGCGCCCAGAAGTGCAATCTGAATTAGTTTTCGCGCCCCCCGCTCCCCGACGCAGGCGCGCCCAAAATTGCAATCTGAGCCCGTTCCCGCGCTCCCCGACGCAGGCGCGCCCAAAATTGTAATCTGAACCCGTTTCCGCGCTCTTTCGAGCAGGCGCCCAGGATTGCAATCAGAGCACGTGTCCGCGCTCCCCGACGCACGCGCGCCCAGAATTGCAATCTGAGCCCGGCCCCGCGCCCCCCGACGCAGGCGCGCCCAGAATTGCAATCTGAGCCCGTTTCCGCGCTCCCCGACGCAGGCGCGCCCAGAATTGCAATCTGAGCCCGTTTCCTCGCTCGTTCGAGCAGGGGCGTCCAGAATTGCAAACAATACTGGTTTTCGCGCTCCCCGACGCAGGCGCTCCCAGAATGGCAATCTGCGCTGGTCTTCGCGCACGCCCGCGCAGGCCCGCCCAGAATTGCAATCTGAGCCCGTTTCTGCGTTTGCCGACGCAGGCGCGCCCAGACCTGCAATTTGAGCTCGTTTCCGCGCTCTGTCGAGCAGGCGCGCCCAGAATTGCAATCTGAGCCGGTTGTTGCGCCCGCCCTCGAACGCGCGCCCAGAATTGCAATCCCGCCGAAAATTGCAATCTGAATTAGTTTTCGCGCTCTCCGACGCAGGCGCGCCCAGAATTGCAATCTGAGCACGTTTCCGCGCTCCCCGACGCAGGTGCACCCAGAATTGCAATCTGAGCACGTTTCCGCAATCCCCGACGCAGGCGCGCCCAGAATTGCATTCTGGGCACGTTTCCGCGCTCCCCGACGCAGGCGCGCCCAGAATTGCGACCTGAGGCCGTTTCCCCGCTCTGTCTCGAGCAGGGGCGCCCAGAATTGCAATCTGAGCTGGGTCTCGCGCCGAACTGCGCACGCGCCCCCAGAATTGCAATCTGAAGTTGTTTCGCGCTCTCTTGGAGGAACGCTTCAAAACAGCAATATGAGCACAGACACGCTCCGAACGGCAATCTGAGCATAGAAACGCCTAGAACAGCGATCTGAGCACAGAAACGCCCGAAACAGCATTCTGAGCACAAGCTCGAAATGGCATCTGAGCACAAGAACGCCCGAAATGGCCATCTGAGCGCAGAAACACCGCAAACTGCAATCTGAGGACGGAAACGTCCAGAACCAATCTGGCACACAAACGCCCAGACAGCAATCTTGAGCATGATTGGTATATGCCCTCACGCAGTCACGATCTAGCAAAAGTCGGATTGAGCGCCAGCTCGAGTAGAATTTGTTTTCAGAGGCTGGCTGAGAAAATGCAAGCAGTCACCACAATCATAATATGTATTCAATCTAAATCGGGAGAATATTCATTTCGATTCGTTATGGTTCCTAATGAAACTCAGGAGACCTGGTGTGCTGCCGCTGCTGCGATCCACCACTCTCTGCGCAGCTGCGCGGGACTCGAGATGCGGTCCAGAAATGTGGTCGTCATTGAGATGTGGGCAAGGCTCCGCTGTTGGATGCAATAGGTGAATCACGAACCATTTGGTGTCATCTAAAGCAAGCGCGCGCTCAGCCGTGCTAGGAGTGGCTGTTGGTCCTACACTGTCTACTTTCTCCCAGGATTCAACAGCAGTCGACCTGTAACATATATAATGACCGAGTTTGCGACCACGTGATTGTGGACGACACAAAACGCCAATCACGCACTCTGAATCACCAAGTTCGCAGCTTGCCGAGTGCTGCAAGCGGCAGCAAGGCAGGTGATGCTGAAACCAACCAGTAGCCGTTTCGATCAAATATCCATCTCGGTCGTAATAGCTTTCACCGTCGCCCTCGTTGCGCAGCGTGTCCTCGTCTGTTTGAAGCTGCTGTGCCATTTGCAAGAATTGCTCTGGGCTTGCGGTAAGTTTGCTGCCACACGAACGCAATATATTATTAATCGCATGGCGCAAGCAATCCACACCTGTCTGAGACTCGATCCGAGCCAGACTATTTATTCCTGATGCTGGTGTGTCCGGCTGTTTGGGGGCAGCAGCTGGCCGTTTCCTTGCTCCTGGCTCTTCGGAGACCGAATCAGCAGCCGTCGGAGCAGCTGGTCGTTTCCTGGCCGCCGTGTGCTTCCTGCTTGGTTTCTCGTCCACGCATTCAGAGGATGCCTCTGAATCACCCTCTTCGCCATCAGATGTGGCGTCCTCCTGGTCGTCCTCGCCCTGAATGCGTACTTGACGGCGAGAGACAGTGCGGCCACGAAAGAGAACAAGAACACGGTTCGGATCGGTCCCGCTCGATACGTGCGACATGCCCACCCACGCATTGCACCAATTGTGGCAGTATGCTCTCTCCTGCGCATTCAAGCCTGGCAATCGCAGCTCTTCTTCAGCAGATTTAATCCACGCTCGGAGCTTGCGCCATAACTCCCTCAGTTTACTGCTCGTTTTTCTGGGAAACCGCCGAATCCGAACAGGAGCCTCGGGCACTCCAATGTTGTCCAAAAGAACGCTTCTACGTGGGAGAGGGGGCGCAAACGGATCCTGTGTTCCAGATGCCCGCTGCTCGTTCAAAAGTAAACTCAAGTACACCAACAATTTATCGCCGAGAGGCGTCGACCTTCTATGGATGCCTTCGTTCACCCGCCAGGCAAGCTCTTGCCAGCGTTTGATCATTTCATCTAAGCTGACTTTTCCGCGGAATAATTGCAATTGTGTGCCCACTGTTTTCAGAATACCGTTGTATGCTTCGCCGAGATTACTGCTGACGCCCTCCTCTGTCACCCACTCCACGGAATGGTTGACGGTCTTGACGCAAGAATATCTGCGTGGAAGCCTGCTGAATTCTGAGCCCTGATCGCACGTCGGCACGAATGCGCAGCAACCGTCCCAAGTACATCCGCGTTGAATGTTGCGTTCTTCGTTGGCACGTGATTTGTTCGAAGAGTTTTGGGTGAGAAACGCCTGGCACCATTTTCCCAGCGAAACCCAATCACAATCTGAAACGGAATAGCATCGATCTTTCTGGGCCGCGCTGGCGCACCGTAGTGCGCGACGCGCCGGTGTGGTCCGAATGTCAGGTCAACAACAATGTCCATATCTTCAAGGATTGGGCGGTTCATTTCATACCGAACGACTGGTTCTCGCAGCTTTCTGAAAACATCTGAAACTGTCCCGCGGAAGATACTCTCAGCATGAGCTGCAGCAGCCATGGTTGTGCCGTCAAGCCAGTGGCAAACCAATCGAAGATACGTTTTGAGTGATAATTTGTTCTTCTCGAGATCGAAAGGAGTGCCGGTGAATGAAACCGACGGCTTGTTATCGCAACGGGGGCACCGAGCACATGCTATTGGTTTTGAGTGTTTTTTGCTTTGGCTCGACCGAACTCCTGGTCTCAAGACTGGGCCCGACGAATGAAATCCGCACATACCCAATGGCCTCACAATTCCAAAAGATAGTAGGTCCGCGAGGCATCCTGCCTCGCCCCGTCTGTCAACCCACGTCAAAACCTGCTGCATGGTCTTGCCCGTGCATGTGTGGAATCCCGGAGCTACTTGATCCACTGCTGTTGGACATTCCCGGTCTGCAAGAGGCAAGGGAAGCGCTGTCGGAGGTGCGACCGGCGATGAGCCCTGAATCGCACCGATTGGTTGTGGAAGTGGTGGTAATTGAATCGCAGCGACTGGCTGTGGAACAACTGCTGACGTTGACGACGCGGATGTGCTTACCATGAATTGCTCCATGTATCCTGGATGACGCGCCAAATGTGTCATTACTTGCGCGTCGGGGACCCATAATTGACAGTAGGGGCAGTGCGAAAATCCATTATTCGGCATATCAATTCTCAGACCAGCAGCGGGTGCACACAAAAGAAGAAAGCAAATGAATACAAGCATGTGGATATGGAAAGTGCAGTAGAATATGCAGAATTAGCACGCAGCTGATGCAAATGGCCATGGATGAACGATTCAAGTAAAGCAGAAGAATGGTGTCTGCGTGGAGTTGGCCCGGAATCGTGCTCTCAGGCGGTCTCAGGCGCTCCCAACCGGTTTCAGGCGGTCTCAGGCGCTCCGAGGCGTTCTCAGGCTCCCAGGCGCTCCCAGGCGTTCCCAGGCGCTCTCAGGTGCTCCCAGGCGCTCCGAGGCGTTCTCAGGCTCCCAGGCGCTCCCAGGCGTTCCCAGGCGCTCTCAGGCGCTTTCTCAGGCGCTCTCTCAGGCGCTCTCTCAGGCGCTCTCTCAGGCGCTCCGAGGCGTTCTCAGGCTCCCAGGCGCTCCCAGGCGTTCCCAGGCGCTCTCAGGCGCTCTCTCAGGCGCGCTCTCAGGCGCTCCCAGGCGCTCCCTGGCGTTCCCAGGCGATCCCTAGTCTCTCGTAAGACATGCCAGGGACCCAAGCAGGTTTACAAGACCCGGTGTCTGGATCAATCGATGCAGGTTTAAAAAACCCGATTGGGTCTTGTAAACCTGCTCAAAAACTTGTAAACCAACCAAGAAGTAAAAAAACGTGTTAGAAAGCTGGTTTACAAGACCGAAGCTCTGCGTAAACCGCAAAATAGCCCTTTTTGACATGTTTTGTGGCCTGTTCGGTGTGTGCCTTCACAAACTCTTTGACCGCCTCCTTGAAGCCATCGTCGGAGTCACCAGCGCCAGAGCTCCCACCAGCGCGGTGCGCCTGCAAAGTGCTCCCAGCGCACGCCGCCTGCACGCGCAGAGCACAAACGACCATCGCTGGAGTGACCTTGAACGCCTTCCAGCTCTCTGGATTGCCCTCCGAAGCGAAAGGCAAATCTCCAGGTTTGAAACCTGTTTTGATCACTTCGCGCTTATACTCGTCGGCGAAGTCTTCGGGCTGCGTGCTGTGCACGGTGTCCGCCAGGAGACGGGCCACCCCAGTGTAGAACCGAACGTCGTGCTCGCTGCGTGGATTGACCTCGACACCCAGCACTGCGTCCATCCACTGCTGGCGCGATGCCTCGTCAGCCCCGTTGAACGCAGAGCTGGGCAGGCCCTCGAGGTCAGCACGGATCTCACTGGAGGTGTACGATGCCATCGCGTGCACCGGCGAGCGAAGTTGAAAGTTAAGACACGCAGAGTGCCGAAACTGAGCTGTTGGAGGTTTGTCGAAACACAGCCTGTGAATCTGAGCCTGAGCAGCAGCAGCGCGGATGAGCGAGGGACCTGCGGCAGCCAGTGAAGACCCACACAGACGACAAAATCCTGCCGCATAGCGAACACCTTGCGGGAGCCAGACCGCTGACCGAGGCCAGCGACGCTTGCAGGAGACGCACGAGTGCCCTTCTGGGCCTGGCACGCCTCGGGCGCATCACACTTTTGCCCTTCCGGGCAGAACCAGACAGACAGACAGACAGACCGACCGACCGACGGACGGAGACAGACCACGGACAGACCGACGGACCACCGCCCCCGAGAAGGGCAAGGCGCGCGGAAAGGGAAACTTCCCTTCACGACCCCAACACACGAATCCACCGTTGGTGAGGGTGAGGCACTGAGGCAAAGAGGCCAGGAGGCGTAGAGCACAAACGCTCCTCAAATTTCACTGCCCCCGAAATCGCTACGCAATTTAGGGGCGACGAAACCAGAACCCCACCGAGGAGGAGTTCAGGCTCCACCTTGAAAGCCAGGAGGCCAGCCGCGATTCCAGATGCCCCTCTCCTTCCAGCTGGACCACCACAGCGGGTTCTTTCGAGCCCGGGTGGTGTCCCGTAAGTCTTGGGAGCAACGGTCCGCCCTGTCTGCCCTCTCGCGGACGAGCAGAGCAAAGGTGCCCCCGGCCCCGGGAGCGGAGCCGGGGCGCCACCTCGGAAAGCCGGGGGAGGGGATCACCCTCCCCAGTCCGGGCCAAGAAGGGCCCCCCCCCTGCGGCTCAGGACCCACCCGGTGCGGGAGGGGAGGCGAAGCCCTTCCGAGGGTCATCGAGGAGCAGAGCGTCGGAGGCGGCCAGCACAAGCGGATCGCTGTCACCCGGCATCACGTGGAGGCGGCAGGCGGCCAGGCGGGAGGGACCGCGCCCAAACCCCGCGCGCGGCGCGGCATGGGAGTCATGGAGGTGCCCTGTGTCCACGCGCGGGTGGCCCCCCACTTTTTATTCGTCGGGGCCAACGGGACCTCCCGCTACATCTGCTGCCACCTCTGCAGGATGGGGGCAGGCGCGCACCTGGTGGTGGCCAAGAAGCAGATGGAGGAGATTTGGAGGTTCCTGGTGATGCGCCTGATCTTCACCATGGAGGGGCGCAGGGCGCGGGCCAAGTTTCAGATCCGTGGAAGACGGGACTTACGGAGGCCCCCTTGCCCCCGCCCCCAGACAGCCGCCTCGTCCGGCTGGTGATCGGGGAGGACCGAGACCCTGCCTTGGTCGCCGACCCTCGCGACCCGAGGCGGCCAGTCCAGACGAGGGAGCGCGCGGGAGCCGGCGCACTCACGCAGCGGGTATCCGCCTTCCTCGGAGGGCTCTGGCCCGCGGGGCCCCGGGAGGAGGACGAATCCCCGCGGGGCCGCCGAGCGGTCGCACACCTCGACCGCGCCACCCTGCGCGTCCCCGAAGGCGTTCCCGGGCACCTAGACTGGGGCGGCAAGACCTTCCTCACCCTCCTCCGGGAGCACCCCGAGCGGCGCCGCCAGCTCCGCCGCCGCCGGCAGGAGCCCCGTCTCCACGCGCTTCACAAGTTTCGGGATTGGCTGTGGGAGGAGTCTGCCTCGGGGAAGGAGACGGAGGACGAGCCGGCGGACTGTGCAGGAGCGGGGAGCGACAACCCCGATTACTACGCCCTGGACGTCAAGCCCGACGCCCACATCGCGCGGATCTACTTCCCCGCGCCGCCGCCGCGCGAAGAGGGACCCCCGGAAGCGGATGCGCGCACGACGGTGCCAGGCTGCAGCGTGCGCTACAGTCCTCTCCTACCATCCCAGGTCCCCAGCGGGAGAGGAAAGGGGGAGGGAGGCCCGGCAACGGGTGCTCCGGGGAGAGGGGCGCCCAGTGGGCCCGGGGGCGTCCCCCCACCGGCGGGGCCCCCACTCCCGAAGGAGAGAGGTCGCGGGGCGACCGCAGGAGGGGGCGCGCCAGCCCAGGGCGCGGGGGGCTTCAGCTGTGCCACACAAGGCCACCCCAGCGCTCCCGGCGGCCGGGGCTCCCACGCCGGGCAGCGGAGAGAGGAGCACGGCGCCTGCAGCGGGCGCCGAGCCCCAAGGCGCCACCCCGCCCCCGGCGGAGCTCCCTCCACTTCGGACCGCATGCGTGATCGCAACCATGCGGGGTCCACCTTCCTCGGTCTTGGCCCTAGTGGAACTCCGCTCAGATGGGCACGGGATGCGGGGAGGCGTCGGCCGTGGTTACCGCTTGGAGGGCCCTGGACGAGCAACTCGGGGTCGCCTTCTTTCTGTCCACGAACTGCGACACCGTCCCCCGCGTCTGGGAATGCCCACAGCACCCTGCGGAAGAGACCCTGGGGCTGCTCACCCCTACGCCTGGCGGCTCCATCCACCCAGGACAGAGCCTACTACCACCACGACCATTCGGCGGTACAAGAGAGCCTGCGGCAGTGGAGGGGCACGCCGGGCAGGGAGTACGTCCTGGTGTCGGTGGATGACTTCCGGAGGCTGCACTTCCCCGCCGCCAGCGCATGATCTGGAGGGCCCTGGAGCAGGCGGAGAAAGTGGAGCGAGTCCGGGCGCGTGCCCAGCCGGAGCCCCCGCCGGAGGGAGCGGCGGGCGCCGCACCCGCATCGGGACGGCGGGGGGAGCGGCAGGCGCCGACCCATTCGCCGCCCGGCCCAGCCTCCGGATCACGCTCCAGGGGATAGCGGCCCCCCAGCACGTCGAGGAGCGTCACTGTCTCCTCCGGGCGCGCCTCATCACCTTCTTGGGCGTCCTCGACACGCCCAGCGACCGGGAAGCCCGGGGCTGCACGCGCGAAGACCTTGTGGCCTCCCTGGAGGAGTCGTACTCCGAGGTTCACCTGGTGTTCTTCACGGAGTCGCGGCGCGCCCTCGCGTTCGCCTCCGGGGTCGGGCCCCCGGAGCTCACCCACAGGCCCGAGGCCGCAAAGAAGCTACTCGAGGAAGGAGATCATGAGAGGGCCCTCCATGCGGCCCTGGGGCCCGGGGTGGCCCCGGTGCAGCGACGGGCGGAGGGGGACCTCGACCCCGCGCGGGAAGCGGAAGAGCCTCCCCCGGAGGAGCCACCCCCGGCACCCGCAGACCTCGGGAGTCGCCCCCGGCCCTGCTGGACCGGCGCAAGGAAAAGCCCAGGACGATTCGGGTGAGTCGGGCGGGAGCGCAAGAGGAGCGCACGAGGAGGACCCCGACGAGGACCCTTACGACTGGGTGGCCAGCTGGATCCCAGAAGGGATGGCGGCGGACTGGGTGCGCACCCCCATGCTGCCGACGGGCGGCAACACCCCCCCCAAGCTGGGTGGAGCTGTGGAAGCCCGAATCCTGCAGGAGATGGGCCACTTCCCCCTGGAGCTGACGGCATGGCTGGACTCCACCATTCGGGTCGGGGGGATGGATGGACCCAGCTGGATGGGTGCCCACGGAGCCTGGACACCCACCGCACCCTCCTGCTCTGCTTGGAAGAGGGAGGCGCGGAGACGGTCCACTACCACCCGAAGAAGATGCTGCTGTTCTTCGTGGAGGCGCGGGAGGTCTACAGGCTGATGCACCTGGTCCAGGGCCCAGTCCCCCAACATCTCAGGCCGCACCGGGATGAGCAAAAGCTCCGAACGGCACGCCTCCCCCCCCCGCCGCTTCGGAAGACCGCGGACGCGTCGCCGGCGGGGAGGCGGACGAAGCCGCGGGGGGGCACCCCGCTGGCGCAGAGAGTGGGGGCCGGAGACCCCTCCCAGATCAGGGCGCGGAGCCGCCTCAGGAGGCGGGAACGCGGAGCCGGGAGGGGGAGCGGACCAGAAGGGCGAGGCCGACCTTGTCGGGGCCGCGCTTGGCTTCGCTATCCGGGTTTTTCCCGGATAGCTCCTTGAGCGCAGATGGTTTCAGATAAGAAGCCCGCTGTGGGTGGTGAGGAGGACACGCCCACCTCCGCCGGTCCACGATCGTCGCAGCAGCTTGCCGGAGCTTGCAGCGGGTCCGGGAGCGTGGCTTCCTAGCGGTTGCCTATACGCGTGGCTCCAGGGTGCGCGAAGCGCTTCGGCAGAGCTTCGGAAGAGCTTCGGCAGTTCTTCCAGGCTCCTAGGCAAATCTTCCTTGCGCGCTTTGCAGGGCCCCACGCATCGTAAACGGCGCCCCTGCAAGCGTCTCCTGCGAGGTTTCCAGCGTCCCGCGCATCGTTTCAGGCAGCCAGGCAGAGGTCCCCGTGCGGCGTTCCGCGCTTGGCTTCGCTATCCGGGTTTGGACGCTTACAATTGGACGCTTACAAGTTGGGCTACATAGGGTTGTTAGAGGAGAAGCCGGCGGGTGCGCGTGCATCGCCGCACTCCCACGCTCCCGCCAGCCCGGCTCAGGGCGCGGCGGAGGACGGGTCTGGGCTGGAGGGGCCGGCCGAGTCACCCGAGCCCCCGGAGAGCGCCCAGCCCAGGCACCCGCGCTTCCATCTGCCGGAGGAAGGGCCCCCGGGGCCCGAGCCGGCACCCCGGGCCGAGGGCCAGGGGCCCCAGGAGGCGGAGCCGGCGGCGCCGGCCGATGGCACCTTCGAGAACCGGGAGCTTTTCTGGTCGGACGCGTGGCTGCAAGCCCCGATGGGTGGCGGCTTCCGCAGCGTCCTGCAGGTCCTGGTGGAGATCCTCGTTGACGAGCAGAGGGCGGGGGCCTCCTCCTCCCCCGGGGGAGAGCGCCTGTTCCACTTGGGGGACTTCAGCCGCAGGGCCCAGGCGAGACTGGGCCAGACCAACGGGCGGATCGCGGAGGAGTACCTGAAGGACGCGTTCGGGGAAGGCGTTCAGACCAACACCAACCCGTCCACCGGGAGAGAGTACAGGATCCCCGAGGTCATGGAGAAGTTGCAGGAGACGAGGGAGGCAGCCCTGCGGAGGAGCCTGGAAGTGACCCGGCCGGAGGCAGAAGCCCCGAGACCAGCCAGGGGCGGGCTACCTAGTTCCCCCCGCGAGGCTGGGGAGACCGACGCACGGGGCAAGGGGGGGACCCCCGCCAGCCGTGCACGGGAGGCGATGCCCCCGGCGGGGGCGATACTGCAGCTGGAAGAGACGGATTGAGCCGGACCCGGCTTTGCGCGGACGTCCGGGAGGCGGGTGGCCCTCTCCATGAATTAATTCGTCACGGACCCCCCTCCCTCTGGAGGGGTGGCCCCGAATTTTTGAGCCCCCCTGCACGCACGCCGGCCGCCGAGTTATGAACGTGTTCAGCGGCTGCGCAGGATGCGGGCAGGGTGACCCTGCGCGGCCCCGGTCACTTTCCCTTCCCCGCTCCACGTGGCGCACTGCGCGGACATGCCCCGGTGCGCCTGGAGTGGAGTTCCCCGTAGGCGGGGCTCGGTGGCGGAGTTGGCCCACGGCCCTTTTTTTAATCGTTTCGTGGGGCCCCGCCCCCTGCCTGCGAGCAGTTTGTCCACTGGAGGTCGGCGGTTGCTTGGACTTTTACCGGAGGGTGGAGCCCGGGACGGGCGTGGGCGGAATGCTTGCGGCTGTGCTCGCGGTCGTCGCCAAAACAGAATCCCCTCCTCTCTTGACAGTCAACGGAGCTTGGGGGGAATATGGTCTCGCTTGGCTATGCCTGAACGGTTTCATTCCCCCTAGGCCGCAGTGTCTGGCTCACTTCTTTTTTTTCCCTTTCCCCTCTTCCGCAGCCGTCTGTCCTTCGAGCTGTGCTTTTCCACTTCCCACTCCACAATTTTAATTTTTTCAAGGAGCTGTTCCCTGGAGTCCCTTCGTCAGTCGGAAAGCTCCAGGGCGGAATGCCCGCGGCTGTGCTCGCGGTCGTCGCCAAAACAGAGCCCCCTCCTCTCTTGACATAAAATTATTCCTCGCATGCACATTCGGGAAGCAACCCAACCCGAGAGCAGCCTGCACCGCGGCAGCGGCAGCCCCACGAGAAGCGATGCGCACGCGCACCCCCTGACCCCGCAGGCCCTGCTGCGTCCGCGCGCTGACGCAGGGCCCACAAGGCCCCTGGTGCGCGCGACGACCAACGACAGACGGGCACGGACGGACGGACACGGACAGACGGGCAGAGAGGGCAACCGCACCCTGAACGGGCCAGGCGTGAGCATGAATTTCCCCTCCAACTCCGCAGCCTCCGTAGGAAGCTACCGGCCATGAGCCAGACGCACGAAGCTAGGAGGCCAGGAGGCCAAAAGGCTAAGAGTGGACAAGAATCCTATTCCTCAAATTTCACCGCCCCCCAAACCACTTGCGCCTCGTGATTTAGGGGCGACGTTAACGGAGTTTGGGGGGAATATATGCGGTATAATTTTTGTAGCGTCGGCAAGAGGAAACCGTGGGCAATTCATCAAATAGAAAAAAAAATTCTCGTGCGGCCGCTCTCCTTTGGGATGGTCCTGTGCGCTCGCACGGACCGTTGGGCGACACACAGCGCGCAGCCGGGCAGGGGAGCACGAGAGACCCCAAGGAGCCCTCGAGACCCAGCCCGGCTAGCACACAAGACATCCCAGGGAGAGCGGGCGGGAAAGCCGGCCGCTCCGGCGAAAGCGACGCCCCAGGCGACCAGCGCCCGCGGCCCGCAGCAGGGCGCGCCGGCCCGCCAGAGCGTCGCCCCGACGAGGCCGCGCGAGCCCAGGCCACACTGCACAGCCGTTGGCCTGCAGCGTAGCCACGCGGCTCCCACGGGAGCACTGGCCGATATTTGCTATCCTGCCTCGGGCCCAGGCGGCAAGGGGAGCGGAGACGCCGAAAGGCAACCGAATCCCCGAATGGGAACAGAAGCGGCCTGCGAGAATCTTCCTATCCAGAACCAAAGCTTGGGGATGATGAAAATTCTCGTGCGGCCGCTCTCCTCTGGGATGGTCCTGTGCGCTCGCACGGACCGTTGGGCGACTCACAGCGTGCAGCCGGGGAGGGGAGCACGAGAGACCCCAAGGAGCCCTCGAGACCCAATGCTGGGGCTCTCGGAACCGGACCCCAACCCCGCTGCTGACGACGAGAGCACAGCAGCACTGATGATGGCACTGACCCGACGATAATTTTCACAGTCTCCACCGCTCACGCAGATCGCCCGCGTGGCGCTCGTGGGGGCTCGCGACCGGGGCCGTCCGCAGGACGCTCGCGCGACGCCTGTGGCGCGCCCGCGCTCGCAGGACGCTCGCGGGCACGCGCGCGGCGCGCGCGCAGTGTCTGTGGAGGCGTCCCGCAGGGTGCTCGGGGCACTCGTGCGGCTCACGCGTGGCGTCCGCGAGCCTCGCGAACCTCTCGCGGGACAATCGCAGGACGCTCGAGGGGCGCTCGGGCGCGCCCGTGGTACTTATGAGAACGCTCGCAGGGCACTCGCCAGGCACTCGCCGGGGCGCCTGGCGGAGCGCTGACGGCGCGCTCGCGGCACGCCTGCGGGGCAGTCGTGAGGCGCTCGCGGGACGCCTGCGGGGCGCGCGCGTGGGCGTCATTTTGGGAAATGCGCCAGCTGCGCGTTTGTTCCAGGAACGGTGGGACGCAATCGCCTGTCCGCAATCTTACTGCGGAATGCGTCAAAGTCCGCGTTGGTGCCATGACGGCGGAACGCGCCCAAAAATTTTCAATTGCACGCGGAATGCGTCGGTTAGCGCGTTTGCTCCGACACGGCGAAACGCGGCGGGGCGTGCAGTTTGAGCGCAGAATGCGACGAAGTACATGCTGACGCCAGGACGCGCGCCCGCATCTGTAATTTTCAGCGCAGAATGTTCCAGACTTCGCGTGCACCCCGGCGCGGCGCGCTCAACGTTGGAATATCAGCGCGGAATGCGCCGGTTTGCGCGTTTGCGCCTGGCCGTGGCGCATCGTGTCGGACGCGCAATCTGAGCGCACTTGCGCCAAGTACGCGTGCGTGCTGGAGTGCACGCAACTGCGCTGGAATCAGCTAAGTGTGCCCAGCCCAGCAGTGCGTTTTCGCCACCACGGCAGCGATAGATTCGCAATCTCGGCGCGAAACGCATGTTTGTGGCAGAACACAAGCAATCTGGGCGCGAAATTGCAAGCCGAAGAGGCGAAGAGCGCGGAACGCGCCAGATTGCAGTGGTGCTGGAACCAGTGCAAGCGCGCCGAGCTGCGGAATCTGGGCGTCGAACACTTGAGGGTGGAGGTGGACGCGATTGCGCGGCCAGGTTGCGCATTTGAGCGCAGGATGCACAGCACTGAGCGTCCGGCCCGATTGGAATCGAGGCGCGTATTGCGCTGTAAACGAGAATTCTTGGAAAGTGCGGCCGCGCGGAGACGCGCACATCGCTTCAGGCGAACAGGCGGTCGCCTGAGCAGCGCGTCGAGCGCGAACGCGCCCACAAGCAGGCCGCAGAAAGTCAACGCAGTTGCGATTGCGTCTGGTCTGTGCAACGGGGCCGCTTCCTTCCAGACACTTCCGCAATGCAGCTGTCCGGACCACCTGTGTGCATTGGGCGTTTGGGTGTATCCCAGGATGTCCCCTGCCAGCTGCACGGAAGCTGGCTGCCCATTGCGCGTGCGGAAACGCAACGCCAGGGAGGGGCGACGCTGAATTTTAGTCGCCTCTAAATCGCGCAGCGATTTGGGGGGCAGTGAAATTCGAGGAGCACACGGGACCCATGCCTCTAGGCATCATGGCCTCTGTTCCTCTTAGCAGCAAGCTCGCGGCAGCGAGCGCTCCCTACTGGGAGTTCCCTAGCTTGGCTCCTCGGGGGATCTCCTGTGGCCCCAATGGTTGTTGTTTTTCCCACGCTTCACTGCGGGGGAGCGTCGGCCGGTCGGGGTCTGTCTGTCCGTCCTGTCGTCTGTCTGTCCGTCTGTCTGTCCGTCCGTCTGTGTGTTTGTTTGTCTGTCTGTCTGTCTTTTTGTCTGTCTGTCCGCATCGCTTGGGCGTGGTTTTTCCCGCCCACCCTCCTGTGCGTTACGTTTCGCTGGCTGGGGCGTCTGGGTGAGTCCCAGGATGTCCCCTGCCAGCTGTACGGAAGCTGGCTGCCCATTGCGCGCGCGGAAACGCAACGCCAGGGAGGGGCGACGCTGAATTTTAAGGGCGACGACGTCTGTCTGCAGAAGCGTGGGGTGTGCGGAAGCCCCTCGCGCGCTGCCACTTGGCCAAAACAGGCCTTGGCACGCTGAAAATGACTGCCTCTATTCATTCGGGCCCGGCGGAGGGGGGGGCGCAGGGAGACCCATGTAGTTCCCTGGCCGCTGAGCGGGCAAAAGGGGTTCGACTGGGATCGGCGTGGCACTGCTGTAGCTTGCATGGTTTCGCTCCAAGGTGGCCCGAGTGACCCCCCGGCCGCGATGGACGTCAAAGGGGGTCGCCGGGATGTGCAGCAGCGAGAGCTGTGCGAATTTGCGCCCAGGGAAGGCGGAGCGGTGCGGAGGTCTCTCTCCCCTTCCTTCCTTCGCGCTGGGGCTCAAGCGGCCGACGTGCAGTTGTGACAGCTGAGCGCGATCGGAAAACTGGCTGCTGGACACAAGTGGGGGTGCTCGAAGCCTGAAACGGCTCGCCTATGTGCCACAGAGGGAATGTCAGTTGCGTTGCCGAAAGGTCCAGGCGTTGTCGACAGAATCCCGTGTTTCCTACACACGCCCGTTGCTGTGATGGCTCAGAAAGACAGGTGCTGCCAAGTTCACTCGACCCCTCCGGCCCAGCAAAGGTGTCCCAAGTACTCGTTCTGAGGGCCGCACTCAATATGGTTTTCGCGGACAGCGACGTCCGCGCCATGGTCTCTGCTGAGGGCGCTTTCGGCGGGAGCGGGAACGACGAGGTAGCTCAGTGGGTGCAGTTCGTGGCGTCTGTGCAGGATGCCCCAGCAGATACTCACCCGCTCATCTTCTACGCGGGCACGGCCCGGGCGCTCGCCGAGTCCATTGGGTCAGTGGAGCCCACTGATTACGCAGAAGAGAAGATGCGTGATTTTGTCATCAGTAGCTTGCAAGTGAACGCTGTTCCTTTCGACCAGGACCGAGATGAGCAATGGGAAAACTTCGAGCTCAAACCTGCCCACATCACCTTGGCCTCAAGGTCCAAACGAAGGCGATGCGTGAGTTCCCGTCGGGCCGCCCGGGCTCCAGCAGCGCCGCGGACCAGACTGCCCAGGCCATTGCAGTGGGCCAAGGTGCAAAACGCCAAGGCGGAGAAAGAAGCTGAGCGCGGGATGTTGAGCTTCAACTTGTAGGACAGGATCGCTGAAGTGGGGCTCCGGTGCGTCCAAGAAGATTTACCCCCCACAGAAGAGGCTCTATGGAAAATCTCCCGTCGGCAAAGATTGCCAGGGATAAGGGCCGGAAATGGGTGGGCTCCTCTGAAGGAGAAGATGTGCTTCCGCCCAGGGTTTTCGAAAACGCCTAAACTGGACGTCCTCGTGGGCAACGGGACCATCGGTGACGAAGTCACGGAGGCCCGGGAAGCGAAACGGGCCCGCACCATGGAGGAGCGGATCGGCTTCATGGGCTTCGCGAATTTTCTCGGTCACCTCCACGATTGGGGCACCAAAATGGTTCTCTCCAAGGTGATCACGCCCGTGCAGTACTGGGCGTACGAGATGCAATTGGCGCGCTTGTGTGAGGAGCGCGGCGGCACGAGGGTTGCGTTCTACTACGACCTGCTTCTCCGCCAGAAGCTGGCCCGTGCCCTCGAGCAGGGCCAGGGCGACCAGGTCGAGGTCTTGCTGTGCAGGCTGGATCGTGACGTGCTGGAAGACGCCTCGCACAAGGTCAAACAGCGCGCCGAGGAGGTCAACCAGGCCAACTCGAAGCAGACGAGCGGCCCGGCGTCATCGCAGGGGTTCGCGCCTTCGCAAGGAGGCAAGCCCCAAAGGCAAGGGCGCAGCTTCTGCGCAGTGGCACACCAAAGGCCAGGAGAAGAAGTGGTCCAGCTGGTGAAGTGAACCGGCGTTTGCCTCCAGCGAGGCGCCTTCGGAGAAGGACAACCCCTCGGCGATGCCTCGGGCGTGTTTAGCGCCGGCGAAGGCTTCTCTGCTCTTTGTGGCGCTGTAGAGCACTTTTTAAGTGATCCTGTTAGATTAGCGGGCATGGGCCCGTTTGCTCATTTTGACTGGGGGCTGCACCTGCCGCTTCACCGGGGAGTTTTCCATCCCTGAGGCGTCTAGAAATGCAACTAATTGGCATTCAGCCGACCCTAGCGCACTGTGCGAGTTCAGGTGGCGCCAGTTGAAATACTGGAAAATCATTGCGGCCGCCAAGCCCTCGTGCGTGCAGACAAATGGCCGGCGCCCTCGTGCCAGCAAGGGGCTTGAGGGAAGCGCTGCCTGGCTGGGATCTTCTGGATCTCAATCCGAGACTCCCAGCCAGGACAGGGCACCGGCGAAAGCCGCGAGGGTGGTATGCGGGTGGGCCAGAGACGGCGCACAGGCGCGGTGAGCAACAGCCCTTAGAGCTTGGGTATGTCCGCGACAAGACAGGGACCCTGGGTTTGCCCGCGAAAAGGCAGGGGCCCATGCCAGAGGCCCCCAAGTCGGCGGGCGTAGCGCCAGAGGCCTCCAAGTCGGTAGGCGTGGCAAGCCAGAGGTCCCCAAGTCGGCGGACATGGCTGAGGATGCCCTTTCGGCGGGCCAGGGTGGCGACGAGCGCGGGCGCGCCAGACAGAGCGGTCCCGCCAGAGAGCATCACGCTCTTGAAGCAGCACTTGTCCGCGAGAAAGCAGGAAGCCTAGGTTTGCCCGCGAAAAGGCAAAGGCTCGAAGGGGAACGGCCCTTAGGGCTTGGGTTTGTCCGCGAGAAGACAGGGACCCTGGGTTTGCCCGCGAAAAGGCAGGGGCCCATGCCAGAGGCCCCCAAGTCGGCGGGCTTGGCGCCAGAGGCCTCCAAGTCGGCAGGCGTGGCAAGCCAGAGGTCCCCAAGTCGGCGGACACGGCTGTGCAAGAGCGGCAGGACGACACTCTAATCGACTAGCCTTCGACGCTGCTTCCTCAGGAAGCTCAAGCGACGAGGACAACGGACGCGCCTAAGCGACGAGGAGCGCGGGCTGCGGCGACGAGGAGCGCGGGTAAGCCTCGAGAAACCCCACGCCAGCACAGCCACGCCCAGGAGCTTACTTCCGCCGTTCCACGGAATCGCCGGCTTGCCGAGGACTACTAGCCCGCGAGGCAGGCGAAGAGGCATAGAGGCGAGAAGCAAGGAGAAAACAATGCGAGGGCTTGCTTCTGATGATTTTCCTGTGGCGGAAACAAGTTTACGCGCCGTGAAACACCGCCGACAGGTGACGGCGCGAGCGCGGCGCGACCAGTACGCGCGCTTGCCGGCGCACGCCCGTGCCATATTGGGGCCTGAGAAGAACTTGGCGTTGTTGTCCGAGATGCTGGAGGCCTCGGGCTCTCCAGACACTCACCTCGCAGCATCGCTCGCGCAGGGTTTCCCTCTAGCGGAGTACATCCCCCCGAGTGGTACCATGTGCTTGAGCGACGCCGTTAGCCACACATCGCCAGAGGAGCCGTTGGAGGCAGCGCCAGGCGCCAACGCTAGCATCCTGCAAAGAATCCGAAACGCACCCGCGGAGGTGGCGGCTGGAAAGGCCGAGTGGCGCGATTTGCCATCGGATCTCTCGGGCGTGGTGTTGTCCCCTCGGTTCGCTGTGGACGAGGGCTGGCGCTTTCGCGATGCACAGTGGTCTCTCAAGGTCCGCGCCATCGATGACCTCGCAGCTTCCGGGGTCAATGGCGCGACCACGGTCTCCGAACGCGTCGCCCACGAAACTCTCGATGATTTAGTGGCGGCGGCGCAGTGCCTCGTCGCTGGTGGAGCCAGCGCAGCGGACGTCCGCTTCCACAAGAATGACGTCTGTGAGGCCTACAAAACTCTCCCGCTGCATAGTGAGCACCTCCCGTTTGCGGCCGCTGTGACGGCGGAGTCCGTATCGCAGGATCAGTTCCTGCAGCTGTTCTGCTGTCCTTTTTGGGGGGAAGGCGAGTGTCCATGCCTGGCAGCGCGTGGGCGCGGCTTTCAAGCCATGCTTTTGCGCTTGTTTAGCATCGTGTATCCACGTTTCGCGGGCGATTTTTTCGGCATTGATGCAGAGCAAGCGCGCGAATGGGGTGATAGCGCCATAAGCGCCGCTGGCTGGGCTGGCGTCTTGATTCACATAAAGCAGTTACGGCATCTTTGAGTTTTGTTGCGCTGGGCGTTCGTGTGTGTGGGCGCAACCGCAGAGTGTTTAAACTTTGTCGTGCCCAACGACAAGTGCGCCAAGTGGCTTGCGGAAATCGCAGAGGTGCTCCGTGACCAGCGATTAACGCCAGCGCGCGCGCAGAAGCTGGCCGACCGGCTCAGCTGGGGGGCCACGGCAGTCTTCGGCAAGGGCGCGCGTGTCTATTTGGCGCCGCTCTTCCGGCATTCGGCCGGGAGAAGCACTCGCATCTCCAAGCGTTTGCGCTTTGCGCTCCTGTGGTGGCGGCGGTTCCTCAATTCGCCGCCAAGCAGGGCCGTCCCGCTGTCGCCATCGGTGAAGCCACGTTTGGTGGTGTACACTGACGCCTCGGGAGCAGGCGTGCTGGCTTGGGTGGCAGTGCTGGCCGGGCGTAAGTTTTTCGCTTCAGCGCCAGTGCCGGGCTGGCTTGCGAGGTGGGCCTGCCCGCGTCAGCAGCAAATCCACACCTGGGAGCTAGTAGCTGCAGTGTGTGCACTCTGGCAGTTTTTCAGTCTGCCCGAAGGCGTAGCGGGGCTCGACGTTGCGATTTCGACTCGACAGTCGCACTCGGGACGCTGCTCCGCGGGTGCTCCCGCCAGCGTGACTGGAATGCTATGGTGGCTGGCGTGTGGTTTGCTGCGGCAGACCGCGGCCACTTTTTAAGTGCATTCCGCGTCTGGCCAACTCGTCCAGAGCAAGCAATTTGCTGAACTGCAAAGCCAAGCACTGCAGAAAGGCAAGCGGAAAGGCCTCAGCTTCAAGCTGCAGGACAGGCTGGTCGAAACAGGCGTGCAAGATTTCGCCAGGGGCAGCCAGCCTCCCATCAGAGGAAGTGCTGGCCAAGTTCGAGGCTTCAGGCAATATTGCTCACGACAAAGGCCGCCGCTGGGTCGGCTCCGCAGAGGGCGAGGACTTACGCGAGCACCGCCGCCCGCAGTGGAGCCGCACGCCAGTCGTGGATGCCATCATCGGCGACGGGTCCTACGAGGACAGGGTGAAGCAGTCTGCTGCCGCAAAGCGGTCTGGTGCATGGGGGCGAGATTGACTACATCAGTTTCGCGACGTTCATGGGGCACCTGAACGAGTGGGGTTTCAAGCTGATCTTCACCGAGGCGTGCAAGATGTCAGATTTCTTTGCCTACTCTAACAACATCATCTGCATTGCCGAAGACCTCGGCGGCGTCAGGACAGCGTTCCTGTACGACGTCCTTCAGCGGAAGGCCGTGGCGCAGGCCCTCGAGAGAGACGAAAAAGACCTGACATTGTTTTTCACGGAAATCGACAGGAGCATCCTGAAGGACGCCAGACACAAGGTGGAGAGGCGCTTCGCCGAGACCGCCAGGGCCGGCGGAGCGCAGAAGGGTTCGCACAAGGGATACCCCAAGGGTGGTCCTGACGTCCGAGGCGCGAGCTCCGGCGGCAAGGGCGCGAAGAACGACAAGGGCGGCGATGACAGGCGCCCGCGGTCGCCCGAGAGGCGTCCCAAGGGCAGCGCGAGCAAGGGCCACCCCCGCTCCAGGAGTCCGCGCGCCACCGCCCACAGCAGCAGCTGGGAGAAGCGTTGGTGGAAGTGAGTGGGTTCGGGGCCACCCGACGAAGACGGCAGCTCTGCGGGCGAGGAGGACAGCCCCTCGCCCTCGCCAGGCAGCCCTGGTTGCGCAGCGGTTCCTTTTAAAACTGGTCTCGAGGAGATTGTGCCACTGCGCGTAATTTTCTAGCTCGCGATGATCCTCGTCGCCTGGGTCCATGGGGCCACTTGCAGTGGGCCAGTGCTTTGCCCGTTTGCGCTGAAGCCCCCCGCCCACCGCAGTTTTTAGAGGCGGGGTGCGAGCGCATCGCTAAGATGTCTAGGTCTGAGTTGCAGCGCGCTCGCACGGAAGCATTGGAGTTTTGGGCTGAGAGAAAGCGAGTGACGGAGCCAGTCTGGCAGCGTGCCTACGCGCAGCTTCCAGCTCACTGCCGAGCAGTTTTGGGGCCCCGGAAAAATCTTCTCCTCCTAGGCGAAATGCTTCACTCCATCGCGTGGCCAGATTCGGCATTGGTGCAACATTTGCAGCACGGCTTCCCCTTAGTAGGCCTGTTGCCCTCTAGTGGGGTTCGCGCCCAAACTGTTGGCGCAGCCCTGTCTGTGACAAAAGAATCCTTGCTTGCGGGCGCGCGGGAGCAGAACTGCACCATGCTGCGCCGAGCGTCGGCGCCTTTTGAGGTTGATGCAACAGTGGCCGCTGGTTTTGCTGCTGCCTGCGATCGTGAGATCGGAGAAGGCAAAGCGCGAATTCGGCACTTGAATATCGATCGTTGCATCGTGACACCGCGTTTCCCAGTCACACAGGGCTGGAAAAACACTAGCGCTGGCAGAGTTCCGAAGGTCAGGTGCGTGGACGACTTTTCGGCTTCCGGCGTCAATGCTGCCACAGGGGTGTCCGAAAGGATGCTCCCTGAAACCTTAGATTCTTTAGTGGCTTCAATTTGGAAGCTTCCGCCCCGCGTGCCGTTCCGCATTCGCTGGCGC
Organism: Prorocentrum cordatum; assembly: GCA_963575745.1. Lineage (NCBI taxonomy): Eukaryota > Dinophyceae > Prorocentrales > Prorocentraceae > Prorocentrum > Prorocentrum cordatum. Next base: position 128,075 of record CAUYUJ010014895.1, read on the forward strand.
AAAGACGACATCGTGCAGGCATTTAAAACGCTACCCATTTGCAGTTCGCATCTGCCTCTGGCAGTGGTGGCCTGGCCGGAAACACTGGCGAAAGACCAGTGTCTCCAGCTTCTTGCGATGCCGTTTGGCGCGTCGGCGTTTGTTTCCGGATGGGGGCGATTCAAGCTTGCAATTCAAGGCGTACTGATGCAGATTTTCGTGAATCATCAAATCATTTCTGCAGCAGGAAAATCATGAAGCGCAGTACCCATTGTTTACGCTTCTACGCCTCTTTGCTTACACGCCTTGCTGACGCGCCTCTGCCTGCGGGCGCGTGGCTCGCGCGCTTCTGCCTGCTTCGCGGGGGAAGCGTTTCCTTGGCAGTGCGGCGGAGGAGTTCTGCGCGAAACGGCGGAAGTATTGATGTGGCAGGGGCGGCAGCTTTGCAGCTTGCCGCCCCGGTGTTCCCTCCAAGATGGTGCAACCGGGGCGTGCTTGTCGCCCTCAGTCGCATGCGGCCTGGGGGCCACGCCTCGCCCGCGGCGCCTGGGGGCTGGGACCACGGGCGCCCCTGGCTCCTCTGCGTCTCGCGGTGGCGTCTGGGAGCCAGAGTGTTTGCTGAAAGGGGCTGCGCCTACTGCTCCTCGTCGGGAGCTTTGCCCACCCTCGCCGCCCTTTGAGGCTTGCGCCGGCGCCCTGTCCTGGCTGGGAGTCTTTGGGGGGAGACCCAAACGGCTCCGGCCAGGCAGCGCTTCCCAACGTTCCCCTTGCTGGCGCAGGGGCGCCGGCCATCTCTGGAAATGGGCTGGCGCTGTTATTATTTTCCTAGTGCTGTACCTCCGCTTCGTCGATGACTTGTTTGCAGGCGACGCAGCCGATGAATCGAATGGCACAGCCGATCAGAGCTTGACTGGCCCCAGTGGTACAGCGAACCTAGCCAGGCAGGTGATTTCAGACCTCCTTGGCCGGGAACTAGACGCCGCGAAGGCTGTCACAGAACAGCCTTCCGCGACGATTCTCGGAGTTGACGTTCACTTTGATGACGTCTCCCAGGAGATGCATTTTCAGATCCGTTGGGAAAAACTCGAGTTGTGGAGTGCCCAAATCAGCGACGCACTGCTCACTGGTTTCCTGTCGCCAGCGCAGGCGCAGAAACTTGCATCGCGGCTCAGTTGGGGCGCGAGCGCTGTTTTTGGCAGGGGCGCCAGGGCGCCTTTGGCAGCCCTTTTTTACCACAGCACTGGCAGCACGAGTCGAATCGCAGGCAGAACCAGGCTCTCTCTCGCATGGTGGCATAAGTTTTTGCAATCGCCACCCTCGCGGCGCGTGCCTGTGCATCCACGCGAGCGGCGCAGGTGCATTTTGTACACTGACGCCACGGGGGCTGGCAAAATGGCATGGGTGTTGCACGCGCCTTTTGCCAAAGTGTAGGCTTCCACAGATGTGCCCGAAAGCGCCCGCAGATGGGCGCACTGGCGGAAAAATCAGATTGGCACTTGGGAGCTAATGCAGTGTGCGCGCTGCGCTGGGTGATGCAGCTCGGCCACGCCGATTTAGAAATCATCTGCTTTGTCGACAACACCAGTGCTCTAGGCGCTCTCGTGCGGGGTTGCTCGCGGGAGTCCAATTGGAACTGTCTAATCGGCAATCTGTGGCTTCTCGCGAGCCAGAAATCGTATTTAATGCATCTCTGGTACGTGCCGTCTCATTTGAATTTGGCAGATGCGCCCAATCGGCCATCTGAGAAGGCGCAAGAAATTGCCGACTTGACTGCGCGCGGTTTTCAGTGCATCGATTGGGTTTTCCCAGACGACGCACCCTGGGGCATGTGAGACGAAGAAAAGCATCGACCGCCGAGAAAAACAACATGCGTGCTTGCGTGTGCGGAAAAGTGCGTGTGACACGCTTGCCTTGCTTGGCCTGCTACTCCGTAGTGTGATGGCTCAGAATGCTCAACTTCATTTCTGATAGCCGGAATCGAACCTTCAGCTCCTCTAGTGCGCCACAAGAACCAGCATCTGCAAGACAGTCAGAGTCAATTTTTGAGCAGGCTCTGCGGGCTGCAGCTGGCCAGAGCGCGCTGGACGTGTCGGCTTTGTGCGAAGCACTCGCCTGCAATGGTTTTTGCCACCATTCTGATCTGAGCGGCGTGTGCGCTCAGGATCTTCTCGGTCTCGTTCCTGCTTTTGGCGGCCACAGCCTCGGATTCATCAGCAATTTCCTTTCGCATTGCCAGCGCTGCGCTGACCGCGAATTAGCATCGCAGACGCGCCGGGGCCGCAATGATGTGGAGAGCGGGGTGCGCGCCCTCTGCAGCCCAAAGTGCAAGCAACACGCCCACTGATATATTTGGCGCTGCAAGTGTGCCAGATATGGGCGCGCACAGCGAGGCGAAGGAGCGAGCCGCACTGATTGTTCTTGGCAACGCCAGGCGTTCCCAGAGTGTTCCTGCGTGTGCCGTGTTGGCCGCCGCGTTGGTCGCTGTTTCTCAGTGCCAATGCTTCCCAGGGGGCGAGCCTTCTGGCACCCCGCGCGAAGAAGCAAAGAAACCGAGGCTCGAAGGATCCACCAGTGATCACCTCAATCTGCATGTTTTGTGGATAGAGTTCGCGGGATGGAAAAAGAACGCCCCGCAGTATGCTTCAGCTGTCAGGTTGTGGGGCCAGGCGGCCAAAAGCATTTCCGGCGACGAATGGCCGCCGGCAGAATCGATATTGAACGTGTTCGTTGGTCTCTTCCGCAATGGCCATACTCTTCAAAGGTATCTGTCGCACATGCGGAGTGTGTTGCATCTCTTGAATGCTCCTTTGGGCATCCTGGCAGACACGCAAAGATTGGCACGTGGTGCGGATAAGATCAGGACATATTCAGGAAAGAGAAGACAAAGATAATCCACAAATGGTGTTGCGACGCAGGATATTCTTTCCTGGCAGCATCCTGGGTTATCTCTCGGCAATTTTGCTTGCGATATTCTGAGTTGTTGAATCGTTTCAGCATCGGCGATCGCAGGGCATGCGTGGTCTGCTTCGCCCACCGGAAGTGTTACAATGAGCCGTGCGAGACAACCGGGCGCTGCATTTGCAAATTGCAGGGCCGGGCGCTGTGCGGCGTCTGTTCGTTGTTCTCCCTAGGAGAGCGCGAAGCAATCCCTTTTGCTCAGATTCGCTACGCCGACGCCCTGGCTGTTTTGAAGCTGGCGGCTGCGGCGCTGCGTTTGCGGAGCGCGCCTGCCTGGGGGGCCCGCGCATTCAGGCGTGGTTTTGCAGATGAGGCGCTTCAACAAGGAGGGCCAGCTGCCTTGTTCTTCAGCGGTGGCTGGAGGGGCGTTGCAGCTTTCGGGTATGTCAGTGCCCAAAGCCGAGGAGCGTTGACGGCCGCAGAGTGGCTCGTCGATCATTCCGATTCTAGCGACGGCGAGCAGGCCTAACTGTGCATCGTGTGCGCAGGGGCCAAAAATATGCCACGACATTCTGTTCGGCGCTGCTGCGCGGTCCGTCGCCTTCTGGTGCAATGGGAGTCTTTGGGGGGAGACCCAAACGGCTCCGGCCAGGCAGCGCTTCCCAACGTTCCCCTGGCTGGCGCAGGGGCGCCGGCCATCTCTGGAAATGGGCTGGCGCTGTTATGATTTTCGTGAATCATAAATTTATTTCTGCAGCAGAAAATCATGAGGCGCAGTACCCATTGTTTACACCTCTACGCCTCTTTGCTTACACGCCTTGCTCACACGCCTCTGCCTGCGGGCGCGTGGCTAGCGCGCTTCTGCCTGCTTCGCGGGCCAAGCGGTTCCTTGGCAGTGCGGCGGAGGAGTCTCTGCGCGAAACGGCGGAAGTATTGATGTGGCGGGGGCGGCAGCTTTGCAGCTTGCGGCCCCGGCGTTCCCTCCAGGATGGTGCAACCGGGGCGTGCTTGTCGCCCTCAGTCGCATGCGGCCTGGGGCTTGCGCCCCACGCCTCGCCCGCGGCGCCTGGGGGCTGGGGCCCCAGGTGCCCCTGGCTCCTCTGCGTCTCGCGGTGGCGTCTGGGAGCCGGAGTGTTTGCTGAAAGGGGCTGCGCCTACTGCTCCTCGTCGGGAGCTTTGCCCACCCTCGCCGCCCTTTGAGGCTTGCGCCAGCGCCCTGTCCTGGCTGGGAGTCTTTGGGGGGAGACCCAAACGGCTCCGGCCAGGCAGCGCTTCCCAACGTTCCCCTTGCTGGCGCAGGGGCGCCGGCCATCTCTGGAAATGGGCTGGCGCTGTTATGATTTTCTCGCGCTGAAAACGCTACGCGTTTTCGCGCGGAGAAAACGCTATCGACGACCTCCGCAGGAGCAGTGGGACGCGACAGACCCCGCTGCCTGACTGGGAGACTCTGGGACAAGTCCAAATCCCCGCTGCACCCAGACCTCCCAGGCGGAAGCTGACTACGCGTTGCCCGTGAAGCAAGAGAGAATCTTTTTGGAACCACAGCCAGGCCCAATGCACCAAGAAAGTTCACTCGCCGTCTGACGAGCTCGAATGCTCGACCAAAAATTCAGCTGCCCGCAGGGCTCCACGTGCCCGGGCACTGGCGTACGCAAAGGCAGTCAACCCACGCCAGCCTCCACTGTAGAAGAGGGCAGTCGGACCTCCTGCTTTGAGAGCATCCGAAGCCCAACCACGCCTGAAAGCATGCGTGCCCCACGCCTGCGGGGACCTCAGATTGCACGCAGCCGCTGCTAGTTTTAAGAAAGCCAGCGACTCGGCTAAGGCGCACACGCCGCACAAAGACGGCCCCTGCGCTCCACATATGCAGCCCCTGACCATTTCAACTGGCTCCTTGTAACATTTCCGCCGCAGAAATGTTACGATCACCTGCTTCTTGCCCTTGGCCTCCTTGATTCTTAGTGGGGCCAGGCTCGTACCAATAACCAAGGTTTCACTATAGCGCAAGGTGAAGTGGCGCGACACAACCCACGATCGAGCCACGTCCGGCCTGGATGCCGTCTCGGAAGCCCACTTTGCCAGGGCGCGCGTGTCTCCTGGCGGAGCCCTCAACTTCACCCGGCGAGTCGCCGGATCCGTGGCCTTCTCAGCGCCCCGAATCAAGCGGGAAGTGTCCGCCAAAGGCCCTGGTGAACTTTTCATCCAAGCCAACGCTGTTCGAAGACGAGACACATACTGCGCTAACGAAGCGCCGCTCCGAAAGAGAGACACGAAGCAATCCAAGATGCACTCCTGAGGCGGCCATGGCTCCGCGCGCACCGTAGTCGCTGCCTGTCCCCACAAGACCACAGCAGACGCATAACCCGAGGCACTTTTTCGCCAGCCTTGAAACTCAATCCAGCATGCCCGCTCCGCGAAGACGGCGGCGGGAGCGGGGCTTCGTTGAGCTTCGCGAGCTTCAGCTGTTGGCGCCTGGCCAGGCATGTCCACGGGCGGCTCTGGCACTTTGTGGAGCACGCGCATGGCGTGTGCCAGTGCCGGCGGCGGGGGGACACAGCCCGATTGCCTTGCAGCCGCTGCCAGTCGCAATGCTGCGAGCGCTTGCGCCATCTCTTCGGCTGACGCCAAGGCTGGCGCAGCTGGACCCGCCAATGAACGCTCACGGCTGTGAGCCTGGCGGTCCGTCTGCGATTCCTGCGCCGCTGGCTGCTGCATCCCCCTATCCGCTCGACCACAGAACAACAGAAAAACTTTGACGATGGCAACGTCCAGCTGGCCCAGAGCAGGCCAGACCTCCTGCGCCTCGAAAGCGTCCAACGAACCAAAATCACTGAAGGAAGTCGCGCCGTCGCGCTGCAGACTTGCTGCGCTGCCGTCCGCGTCATGGACGTCCTGCTTCGCGGCGCCGCCGGCCCTCTGAAGCACGCTCGCCAGTTCGCCGCGCCAGCGATCCGCAGGGTGGCCAGGACGTGGAAGGGAAGCGACAGGCGGCAGTGCTGGCTCGCTGGCCTCAGGAAGCCCCTCTCGTAAGCGCTGCCATCGCGCCCGCTCTGCGTTGACAAAACTCAGCGCCGTGCGCCGGCCTGCAAATGAGCCGAAGGCTACGGAAGACAAAGCAGAAGTGCCAGGCAGAAGCCGCGCGTGGGAAACTGACCGCGCCTGCGCTGCGCACATTTTTCTTCCGCGGACACCCAGCCATTGCCGCCTTAGCTGTCCCGGGGGGGCGCTGGCCAACGCCAAGCCGTCTCCCGGAAAGACAAGCTGTCTAGGTCAGCGCGGCTCTGCTCTGCTTTACTTACGCGAGTAGGCCCATCTGCCAGATTCAATGCAGAAGGGACATAATGAGCGTGCATAAGCACACTTGCTGCAGCTAGATCGAACCAAATGGCGCCCAAAACTGTGTTGAGATCGGGCTGCCGGGAACTGCCGCGCAAAAGTGCGCTCAACGCCGCTGTGTTGTCGATAAACACAATGAGCTCTGGTGACTCGACTCCTTGCTCCAAGAAAAGCCGCGCGCCGCACAATGCTGCCACTAATTCCCAGAGGGCCACCTGCGTGCGCCTGGGCCGAGCCCAAGCCCAAGCTCTAGACAGAATCTTTGCTGCCGCCCAGACACGCTTTGACAGAGTTTGAAGCGCTGCAGCCAAGTTCCCTCCGCCAGTGGCGTCAGTGTACAGGATGCACCTCTGGAGAGGAGGTTGGCTGAACCGCACGAAAACGGAAGGGTCAGAGCTTAAAAACCGCTCCCACCACTGCAGAGCATTGCGCACGCGAGCTGCCAGCGTGCGTTTCCGTTGGCTGCTCTGCCAGAAGAGCGGTGCCAGAAAAACTCTCGCTCCGCGGCCAAAAACAGCTGTGGCCCCCCAGCTAAGGCGACCGGCAAGTTTAGCAGCCTCTGCTGGCGCCAACGCGTCACTACGCAAAGCATCGCGAATTTGCTGGAGCCACTTATTTTTCTTCTCGCACCCAATCCAAAACCAAATGCCCTCCAGGCAAGCCTTCGCCTCTACGCCTAACACGGTCATTTGTGTCGCCTCAGCAATTGCTCTGGATTCATCTAGCAGCCAGCCAAGCAAGTCCACGATCACTGTGCGCGCAAGCCCCGCCGACCCTCGCGGACCCACCAAAGATCCGGGATCCGCGGTGCTCGCGCGCGCGTCTGCGCCGAACAAATCGTCGACGAAACGCGGATAAGCAAGCAGAAATATACGGGCCAAAATTGCTTGCACCGCGCTACCGAATCGATGCCACGCAAAGACAGAAGCCGCCGCGCCAAAAGGACAAGAGAGCAACTGCAATCCCTTGTCCTGCTGCGCAGCACTATTCCACGTGGCAACTGAAAACCGGAGATGGTTTTCCTGCGCAGGCAGCGTCTTGAACGCACTCTTAAAATCATCCTTGCGGAAGAGCAGAGGCGAACCCCCCTCTGCAGTGTCAAAACAAGCCCGGGCCACACCAACAAGTGTATCGAGCGTGTCGTGACGCATTTCCTCTGGAATGCAAGTGGCAGAGTTGAGACCGTTGCCGCTGAAATCGTCGATCAGACGTACTTTCCTATTCCTCTGCCCGGCGCGTTCCCGCCAACCTTCGTCGACAGGGAAGCGGACTGCAAGCAGAGCATCTACGGCGAAAGCTTTACCCAAAAAGCTTTCCTCTGCGCGACCTCTTCTTTGAATTTGTTCTCAAACGCCTCCTCTACCGCGGGGCGCAGCGACGTGCGGGCCCGCACCTTGCGCAAAGTGTTGGCGTTGATAGCGCCCACCGAAGATTCCAGCGCACTTGCGGCCACTGGTTCGGACACGTGCCGCTTCGGAGGCATTATACCGGAAGGATTCAACCTACCTACGATCGGAAATCCGAAAGCTAAGTTATGTACAAGCTCTTTATCTGGCCACGCGATGCTCTCGAGCATCTCCGCGAGAAGCAGTAGATTCTTCCCCAGCCCTACCAGCTGCTGCACGTGCAGCGGTAATCCCTGCAGAATTTGCTCCCAGGGACAGCCAGGTCACGTTTCCGCCCCTGCCAGTACTCTAAAGCGTCAGCGCGCCATCTATGCAAATCCACCGGGCTGAGGGCCGAGGGTTTTTGAATTGCATCCTGCAGCAAAGGAGGCAAGCAGCCCTCGCGCGCAGACCGGGCGCCACGATCCTGTAGCAGAGCATGCGCGGCCGAACGGATCTCGACAAGAAAATCCTTTCCACCACTACCTGGAAACTCGATTATTTCCTCTGTACCCTGAGAAGAGCTCTCGTCAGAAACTTCGCTCAGTTGTTCCTCCACGTTTGTCTCGGGGAATCGTCCTTCCCCTCACTTGTTCCACCACTTGTCCTGCCAGGACTTGTTGCCCTGGTTGTTGCCATGGCCGCCCTTGCCTCCCTTGCCGTTGGAGTTGCCGCCGTTGCCAGAGCGCTTTGGCGACCTGGACCTCTTCCTCTTGGGTGCTCGGCGCGGGCCCAGCCCCTTTGTGCGCCTTGCCCTGGCCCTTCGGCGCCGCCCCGCTGGAGCTGGAATTGCCCCAGCCTCCGTAACCAGAGCTGCTGCCACCGTGGGTCCGGGAGCCTCCGCCGTGCTGCGCCTTGCCAGTGGTCGTCCGGCCGGTGGTCTCCTTCATCTTCTGAGATACTTTATCTTTGGCCTTCCGGGCCATGTCCTCGTCGAGCACGTTGAAGTAGTGCGAAAGCCGGTCCTCGCCCCGCTCGAGCGAGCGCGCCATCGCCTTACGCTGCAAGATGTCGTACTGATAAGCCGTCCGGACCCCGCCGTGTTCCTCAGCTATGTGGGTCAAATTGAACAGGTAAGCCAAAAGCTCCGTGGGCGAGCACGCTTTCATCGGCGCGCACTTCATCCCCCACTGGAAGACGTGACCCATGAACGTAGCGTAGTTCTGATAATCGAGCTTCAACTCGTCCGCTCGGGCTTTCTTGTCGTCGAGCACATGCTTGAGCTTCTCCTCGATAGATGAACCAGTCGGTGGCGCAGCCGCGACAGGCGTGCGCGACCATTCCGGTCGGTGGTGCGTCTGCAGACACTCACCGTCCGCGCTGCCAATCCACTTGCGCTGCTTCTCGGCGGCCACTTTGCCAGCGTGCTCGAATTTGGCCAAGGTTTCTTCTGAAGGGGGCCCATCCGACGGGAAGTGCGCCGAACCCATTTCTTGGATCCGCTTGGCCAAATCGAGAGACCCTTCTTTGCAGAGCCCGCCGCGGCCGTGTGGGACGTCGCCTGGACGAACTGCTGCGTGGCATTGGCGAGCGCCGAGGCCCCTGCAGCATCCGAATCCGAAGCCATCTTCATCTTGGTCCGCGGGCACCATGGCTGCGAGCACGCGGCCACCGAGCCCCCGAAAGGGAACTGCGGCGCCACCGCCCCCAAGGGCAAAGACGACGACGCCGACGACAGACAGACAGACAGACAGACAGACGGACAGACAGACAGACAGACAGACAGACAGACAGACAGACAGACAGACAGACCAACGGCCCAGAGAGACCGACGGACAACCGCGACCTCACCGAGGCCCCCAGGCGCGTGAGAAGCAACACCGCCGACGGGAAGCGCCGCCAGGCACCGCCAGCTCCACCAGGAGCACCCACTTTGGGATAAGGCGAGTGAGCAAAGAAGCGGAGGAGTACATTGACAACTCCGGCCGCTCGCTGTTTCCTCGCGCTGAAAACGCTACGCGTTTTCGCGCGGAAGCAAAATTCAAAACAACAAATTGACACCGAAAACCTTCACACCAAAACGAAAACTGATTTCCGTTTTAATCGCTTCCCCTGCCCCTTCCGGGGGCACTCCAACAGACGACCCCGTTGTCTGACCCCCGGACAAACCCAAAAATATAAATTCAACCTCGGAGAAAATTAACGTCTTTGACATCTCGAGTTCGTTAGTGAAAAACGCATTATGTAATGTCAAAAGGTTCGCCGTTGAAAAAATGTGGACACAGCAACATGCATGGGATACTTCAATATTCATGTATTATGTTTGCACGAGACACGTCAGAACCAAACGTGATCTACGATTTCAATTAGGTAGAGTTCAGCATTGGACTCGGATTCGCTTTATTTCAAGTGCTTCCGAAACGCAACCGGTAGCGCAAGCAATTATTACATATTAAGCATAATACTTTGCATCACGCCTCTATAAAATATGTTTTGCATATTTAGCCGTTCCATATCGATATCCATATGGAATATAGAAAGCGTCATGCCGGTGAGTTTACCGCCGATTTTATAGGAGAGACTACGGAAAACCATAGAACGTAATTATCACATCGTCTGCATCTTGTAATGCAAACTTATAGAAATTTCACGAACGATAACGCGCAGGCGTGGGGCGACAAAGAGCAATTGAAATGCAGAAGAATGTTCGAAAACAAAAGAATATTTCAATTATCGTTTACAAAGATAAAACATGTAGCAAGATCGAAAAACGCATAACTACTGCCACCGCGGATCGGGTTTCCGGATTATGACGGGTTTCCTTACCACCATGGGTTTTCATATTTCTTTTCCCACAATTACCGCTAAATAAACGCGCACGCCCGCAAACGAAAACCGCAAATTGATATTGCCAACCATGTTTTTCCAGCGCATACACTGGTAACGTTTTATTCAAAAACCGACCTGCAAAAACCGCAATAATTATTATTAATGTTAGTTATATTGGGTGATCGGTAATATCGTTTGCGCTGATATGTATGTTTTCGTTAATTCTTCGATGGAAGAAGAAAATCCAAAGAAAAAAACGATATGATAATTGCCAATCAAAGCCACACGCTAAAAACCATAAATTATTTGTCCCTACCGTCTTTCGATGCAATTATTTATTTTCGTGCATGGGCGATTTGCCAGACCACAGCGAAATCATTGATAATACTGCAGGCTCACACTAGGTAGCGCTACCCGTAATGATCTGACTGCAGTGGTGTACGGCAAGCACGTCAACCCTTAGCAGCTAACAACTCATATTGCCGGCCTGCCCGACAACTGCAAAATTCTCCGGCCATTAATTTTCACACGTTTTTTTTGTTTTTTTGTTTTTTTTCCCGAATTCTCTGTTATATTTTTTCCTTTCGCCCAATTCGTTCCATCCTTTTCATTTGTGTTCTCATCCTTTCCTATCCTCCTGGATTTATTTCCCTCCAGACCCCTGCTTTTTCTATTGTTTTTTTCAAATTCAAGCTTTCTTGCGCCGATCAGAATTTGCTTTTCATCGGCGCGCTTGCCGGTGCGTAAATTCTTCATATTTTGTTGCGTTGTGCGAAGAATGGAAGGGGGCGTGACTGGAAAGAGTGGAAAAGAAATCAGCTTGAATTGATGCAGCGGGAGCCAAAATGAGACGGGACACGCCGTGTTGCAAGGGTGTGGCGATGAGCGGCACGCGTTCGTGCCAACGAACTACCGCCGGGATGCGTTTTTCTGGCGTGCCTTGACGACGTTGTCGTTGTTTATGACACGGACGACGTGCTCTATGCTTGGGGGGTGACGCGCGACGCGCTCCAGCCCATCTTCCACGTCGACACCGACGAAAGAAGATTAGCAAAGTGGATTCCGACGCGGCAGTCGCGACCGCGCCGCTTCGGCGCAATACGGTCGGAAACGTGGAAATGAGAAATGAGATATCAACGACACGGCACACGGTATCTCATTGCTTGGCGCACCGGTCGAGACCGATGCGTATGTGCAAGCAAGCATATGCGAGAAAACTGACTTGGGAAACAGAGGAACTATCACGGATCCTTACCGCTTTTCCTATTCTTGCTTCCTCCTGGACGAAAAAATTACGGGCGAGAAAAAAAAAACGGGGGGAAGAATTAGACAATCTTTAAGACGTGCAGTAGACAGGCTGTTCAGCGAGCGTGGTAGTCCCATGCTAGGTACGTAAGACAAACATAATCGGAACGGGAAAAGCGGGAGGGAACCGGAATGGGAAAGAGTGATAATGTGAGGAATGGGAGACAACCGGAATAGGAGGAATGGGGAGGAGCCGGAATGGGAAAAGAAGAAAAGAGCCACAATTGGAGGAATGGGACCTCGAATGGGGGAAAGTGATCGCCGTCGTCGTTCTGTTCCGGCCATCATCGCCGTTCCGGCTGCCCGGCCAGACGGCCACGCCATGTTGGTGGCCGGCCATGCTGTGCCGGCCGGCCGGCCCCACCGGGACTTCCGGGGCGACCCCTGGTGTTCTCAAACCCCTGGTGTTCTCAAATCCTTTCTCGGCCGGCCCCGCCCCGTCCCCTCAACTTCTTTTTCCTCTTCATCTCCTCCCAGGTAGTGATGGAAACTCGTGGTGGCAGTTATAGAAACCCATAATTACGGGAAGTCGAATTGACAATTATGAAAACCCGTGATGGCAATTACTGAAACCCGTGCTGGTAATTATGGAAACCGGTGTTGGCAGTTATGGGAACCCGTGTTCAGTGATGGAAACCCTTGCTGCCGGTGCAAACATAACGCAACAGCCCTTTGGGCGCGAGTGGTTTAGGGAACCCTCTCTGTTCTCAACTCCCGTTCTTCCCCTTCGGGGAAGGGTTTACCCCTTTCCCTGTTCCCTCCCCCTGGACCTGGAGAGGGACGCGGGTCGTTGGAAGGTTTTTTTTCCAACTCCTGTGAGGGCTAAAAAAACGATACCCCTCACGAGGATTCTGGCCCCGACGAGGGGAGGGAGAAAAAACCCTTCCTCTTCCTTGAAGCCAAAATCATTGATTTTACTACGGTTTTGGCCCCATTTGGGCCTTCATTGCTTTTACAAAGGTTTTGGGCTCATTTTGCCCTTCCGAGGGAGCAGCGCTCATTAAAGCTCCCCTCTTCTTGGATCCATTCCCTCCCAAATGGCCCTAAAAAGCGCCCAGGAGGCACCAAGAGGCCCCAAGATGGCCTCAAAAGGTTCCCAGGAGGCACTCAAGAGGCCTCCAAGAGGCCACCACGATGCCCCCAAGAGGTCCCCAAGAGGCCTCAAGAGGCTCCCCCGAGGCACCCAAGATGCTCCTGGAAGCCCCTGGGGCCGCCAAGAGGCCCCCAAGACGCCCCAAACGGCCTCCAAGAGGCTCCCAAGCGGCTCCCCAAAGGCACCCAAGACGCTCCTAAAAGTCCCGGGGGCCGCCAAGAGGTTCCCAAAACGCCCCAAAAGGAGACGAGGTACCCAAACGCCTCACGCCATGAGGAGCCCGAACGACTCACGCCACGAAGAGCCCGAACGACTCACACCAAAAGGAGGGGCCTAAACGACTCACACCAAGACGAGGCGCCCGAACGACTCACACCACGAGGAACCCGAACGACTCACACCACGACGAGGGCCCCGAACGACTCACACCACGAGGAGCCCGAACGAGTGACACAAGGAGGAAGGTCCTGAACGACTCACACCAGGACGAGGAGCCCGAACAACTCACACCCCAAGAAGCCCGAACGACTCACACCAGGACGAAGAGCCCGAACGACTCACACCACGAAGAGCCCGAACGACTCACACCAGGAAGAACGGCCCGAATGACTCACAACAGGATAGAAATCCCAAACGACTCAAACCACGAGGAGCGCTTTCTCTCCCTCCTCCTCCGCCTCGTCCTCCCGCTCCCCCCACAAAGAGGATGTACAAAGAGACGGGAAAAAGGAAAAACAGGGGAGATATGCGGGGGCAAACGGACACACGTCTGAAAAACACGACTGTCGGCATGCTTCGCAAAATCTGCTCTTGTGAGATGGGCTGGTGGGGATACGCGAAGCGTAAAAAATTATGGAAACCCGTGTTCAATTATGGAAACCCTTGCTGCCGGTGCAATCATAACGCAATAACTAGGGAAAATTACCTAACAAAAGCCAGAAAATGAATGAAGACTGCTGAAACGAACGGCATTCCAGCCGGCCCAAACACCGGAAATATATAATGACTTTGCGAGAATATGTGCAACGCGCAAAAGTGCGAAGATTGGCCGCGCTGTATAAAAGCAAAAAATTCCTGCACATCTGCGACAACTACATACGAACCAGTCTTGTCTACGTAGCATTCAACATGCGGCAAATTTTTATGATATTAGGATTGCACGATACTGGCGCAAAAATCCAACTCGATGCAACCCGATTTGGCTTCGTAAGAGCACGGCGCAGCAGATGCGATACGTGGGACGATGATGCGCTGCGTTTGATTCAATCAATTTCGTAATGCGATTCTTCGGAAATTTGGCATTCTATCGCGTGTCTGGGCAAAAACATATAAATTAAAAAGAAAATCTGCGTCGCAAATAATGGGCATTAGTCAACAAAAAGAGGTGCGTACATGTGGGTGTGTATTTGTGCATGCCCGGTAGGTCGCATATCGGATTTATTAATGCAATATTTCGCCACTGCGCAAGGCCAATTGTCGCAATCATGCAATGTCCCATTGCGAAAATCGAATTTGTGGCCGTGGTTATGCACATGCTTTTTTCCCCGCCCTACAACACAACCATTATCGACAAACCTCTTTAACAACGAACAAGCAAAGTACCGAAACTTTGGGAAAATAGCGTTTGAGCCAAATAACGTGGAGCTGCACTAGGATAAATTTCAAATTGTGCAAGTAAACGACCAGATGAACTTCTACTATACGCCTTGCGGAGAAGAAATACAGGCAAAAGACGGTGTACCTGGGGGTACAATCAAAAATATTAGACACATATGCAGAATTCAACAAACGATTGGGGCACATTTTCTTGGGGGGGGAATACTGCAGATTTGCGAAAATATGGAAACACATTTCAATGAACGTTAAAATGAAATAAGAATCTACCAAGCGATGGTGACCTCAGTTCGGCATGGTTTAACAAAACTGAGAAACTACGGATGGACAGCTTCCAAGCGAAATGCCTCAGGAAAATATTGAATATCCCCCATCCCTTCATGTCTAGATCTGGAGAGTAGCCATACATCTACCTTTCACATGGCAACTACTGTGTCAATAAGTTCAGCTATTTGGAAGATTGGCCGGAGCCCTAACACCCACGCGCTACGTGCGGCCACGTTTCAACCTGATAGTCTCATGTCGGTTACGCTGACTCGCAAACGTGCGCGGGGGAGACCTACAAGAGAATAGGCAGCTTAATGGAGCTTGAATGGGCACGCTCCGAGACAAGAATACATGACTTAATTTCAACATCAAACTTTCCAGGCCAACTGGATGTGGAGAAGACGGATACTTGTGATATGCATTGCATGGCTTGTGCGTCTTGGCAGATAAAACACATGTTTCATCATCTTCCCCCCCCCCTCTCGCCCTCGCGGCGCGCATTTGGCGCATCCAGCCACTTGGGCACGCGTTTGGCGTGTAATCGTTTGCCCTTCGTCGTCCTCTTCTTTCCCCTCCTTGCGCGCTCCCGGCGCGCACTTGGCGCATCCAGGCCCTTTGACGCGTTTGGCGTATAGTCGTCTGCTGCTGCACGCGTTTGGCGCGTCGCCCCTTCTTTCTTTTCCCTCGCGCATTTGGAGTATGGCTGCTTCGTTCTTCGTTGCCATTCACCCAATAATGGGTGGGTTGCCTGTTACAAATGGTTCGGGGGATGTGCTCCAGCAACAATATCAATCCAAGTCGGTCTTTCTCTCCTATCCTTGCACATTGCACTCAACTCCCCTTCGTTCTGCTGCAGCAAAACACGCAAAGATATGCTGAGCTCGTACTCGCAACTTTGAAATGGAAGAAGACATTTCGACCTAAAATCGGAAAACACCTTCCAACCTAAAGATAGCCAACACAATACGGGATGCAATCATTATAGGGAATTCTACCGATAACCTTAATGCCATCTTTTGCGCGCAAGCGCTGCCGGGATTTGCCAATGCGCATATGCCGAAGCACGACAATGGGACTATTGCAGCGATGGTGGGGCATTCTGGGAATAGCCCTACAAAAATCAATAGTCCATGCTGTGGTGCACGAGCACGCCGACCTGCCTATCACGCAGGTCGAACCCGTGTGCCCGTAAAATAACTCTCCTCCTCCTCCTCCTCCTCTTACCCTGCTTTGGGCTACGCTGTTGTACCCGCGATGCTGTTCACCTCCGGCATTTCACCCCGCGCTCTGCGTGCAGTCTTAGGTCTGGTGTCGGCGGAAGAAACACATTTTTCTAGGTGGGCTGGTGAAGATACGGGCAGCGTGGCGCGTGCGCGCTGACTTAAAGCCACTTTAATTTCATCAGTCGTGTGACTACCACGGATAATACAAACTAATATGCGGAATTCGTTTCGATAAGACCATCTTCATTGTTATCTCCCTCCTCTTTTTTTTCGTCTTCCCGGCGTGCATGTCCCACGCTGGACTGCGTATGGGGGGAAATACTGACCTGGAATACTTTCGCCAACAATGTCGGAACTATACTGTTTTCTGCGATCTCGGCTTCAATGCTTTTTACGCGACCATTCTGGTCCAGACATCCCAATCCTCGACTACCGTATTGTTGCACCATCCCTGGTTATCCGAGATAATATTTCAAATGGACATTACATTCACAGAAACTGACACGTGGAAACTGTCCGCGAACTGACACATTTCACTCACTGCAAACTGGCACGGTTCAGGAATGTGATTCTAAATTTCAGCATCTGTGGCTCAAATTTCCGGAATGTGTGATTCAAGGTTCCGGAATTTGGGATTCACGCTTTGCGGTCTGTGATTTGGAACCTCCTTCTTGAAGTAGCCTGAGGACGACATTATGTTGAGACGTCACGATCATTTCTCGATGGGCTGATAATTCTTGCAGTCGCCTGCGTCGTGCGAAGCGAGCAGCTGACAGCGCAGGTGGAGCCCCATGCCAGCTACAGCGCTGAAGTCAGCAGGGATCAATTCGGGCAAGGCGGGGGCGACGCATCTTCAGCTACTTGTGACAAGGTGCGCTCGTGCGCGAACCAACCGTGGGGGAAGATAGCTCGGGCCAAACGTCCCCAGCTACAAGTTCGGTGCGCCAATCAGGTCCGCAACTCAAGAGGCTGGCCGATGGCGGCCAGGAAGGCCCTAGGGGATGGATGGGTGGGCTCCTTACAGTCGCCTCCGCTGGCACGCACACGATCAAGGGGATCAAGCAGGCGAAACCTCCTCCTCATCCTCCTCCTCCTCCTCATCCTTCCTTCCTCCTCCTCTCCCCTCCCCCTTCCCCCCTGCTCCTCTTCCGCGTCCTCCTCCTCTTGCTAGGCGCAGTCCCTGCGCACGTTGCCCCCAACTCTCTGCGCCTTTTTGGTGCATCCCAAAAATAATTTCGAGCGCCTGGAAAAGTTTCGAAACAGTGTCGAAACAATGTCGGGCGAGTGTCTCCCAGGGCCCGAAACGTGAAAACCATTGAGTTTCGGTACTTTTTTGGGGGTTCGGCATGCTTTCTCGTGACCATAGAACAGGGGACCGTCCAGAAACAGAACCCAAACTATCAAGTGAAAAGGAAAGCCGAACAACATGCGGCGTCCCGCTGTTTGTATCTAGTGCTTGCGCAAAACAAGCACATCATCAAGCCGTAACGGGCGACGCGGGCGCGTCGCCCGTTACGCGGGCACTGTTCCCTCCAGGCCGGTTCCGAGTGGCCACGGAGCCCAAATCCTTCTCCCAATGTGAGGAAGCCATGTAAGTTGTGTGTGCATTCTCGCCTTTTGTTTCCGATGAGCTCCCAAAGCCTCAAGATGGCTCCAAGACGGGCCACGGGTGCCAAGAGGGGCCCAAGGCGGCTCCAATAGCGCCACAATATCGCCACTCGACTTTTCTGGCGCAAGGTGGGCCTCCAATGTAGTCCCTGCGCACGCGCGCGGTGTCGCGCGCGCATGCTCCCCAAATGACCCCAAGGGAGCCAAGAAAGTCCCAAAGGCCCTAAACGTTAACCAACATGGCCCAAACAAACTGCCACGAAACTTTCGTACTAAAAGACCAGCGAATCCATTTTGGTTGACTCGTGGGTCTATCCAAGCTGATTCCAGTCTAACGGCTGCCACCATCATTGTTCCTCTGCTTGCTCTTACGCTTCCCTGTAGAAAACAAATCGCCTGGGTATTATGCTCGTACGGGCTGGAGGGGATCCGCGAAGTCTAGAAATTGCGCGATGATGCCGCGTGTTTGTTCGGTGGTCCTTGTTTACTATCATCTGAGGCGCAGTGATAGTACCTACGGAGTTTGAAACGCCAACCATCAGACTCAAGTGCACAGTGTTCGTGCACAACAAGTACACTCGTATCGCGTCACCCAAGGAACACCCATCTTGAGCACACGTTCAACATCAAATTCGTCAATTCTTGCACCAAAGACTCGGCCAAAACCAGTGATCATGCTTTGCATAAGCCAAGAGGACGCCGCACCGAACCCGATATGGCCCAGAACTATTCAAACATCGCATCAGAGAGGCCCCGAATCGACACAGTAATCGTTTTGCCCGATGGTCGCGAAACGCTGGGCATCGCAGCATCTTCACTGCCACCGCTGGCAGGGAGCAGCAACTGAACCAACCAGTGTAAGTTGAGCGTGTGCGCTCAACGCTGAGAGCATCCTCTCCTTTTCAGCGCTCCTCTCCCCCCTTGCCCTATCCCCCCCCTTTCGTCCGGCCCGAGAACAGGGCGCCCCGCGGCCGAGGAGGGAGGAGGAGCAGGAGGAGGAGGAGGAGGAGGAGGAGGAGGAGGAGGAGGAGGAGGAGGAGGAGGAGGAGGAGGAGGAGGAGGAGGAGGATGCTCTCCTTTTCGGCGCTGGCATCGCCAACTCAATGGGTACGTTGGCCTATGCGTTGTGCCCGGGTCGGCTCAGACGGTGTGCCCCATCCTGCGCTTGTACCAGGTGACCTCCTGCGTGGTCAGCCTGTCCTGGAGGGGGGGTTGGGCGTTCCCCTCCCCATGTCGCATGACCCCCTTTGTCTCGCCAGTTCTTCAACAACCACCTCTAACTCCTCCTCCTCCTCCTCCTCCTCCTCCTCCTCCGCCCCTTACTGTTCTCCCTCCTTTCCGAAACCTCAGGGCACGTAATGAGAGTGTAGATTCAACATCCGCCCTACACCCCAGAAGCCTCTGGAGGTCTTCAAAGGCCCCCCGCTGTTCCCACGTCAGCAAAGTCGCGCCACGCGCCCCGCGATGCGCGATTACTCTCGCGCTCTCGCGCCGACACCTTGGAGAAAGGCAGGCATTCTCTCGCCCAGACCGCGACGCGCGAAGCGCAACTATCTTCCCCTCCACCCCACGGGTGACGCAGGGTTCGAGGCCGCTCGGATAGCAGGAGAACCACTGCACAAACGTTACCTTTCGGAGCCCCGCGCAGAGTTTCTTGGAACGGCGATGGACCCCCCTCCCCAGGGCACGGAGCGCGCGAGGGGCCCGCCAGAGGCACTGTTACCGGGGCCCAGCGCCGATCCACGAAAGCCACGCGGAGCCCCGAAAGGTTCTTCGATTCGAGGCCCCCCTCCCTCCTTCCCTCCTCCCTTCGACTCTTCGATTCGAGGCCTCCCTCCTCCTTCCCTCCTCCCTCCGACGATTTGAGGCTGACCTTTCGATCCGTCCAAAGGTAGGCAACAGGAAGGCCATCCTCTCCCCCGTTCCCTCCTTCTTTCCCCCCTTTCTGTAACGTGTGGAAGGCAGCGGAGGAGGGATGAGGAGGAGGAGGAGGAGGAGGAGGAGGAGCAGGAGCAGGAGGAGGAGGAGGAAGAGGAGGAGGAGGAGGAGGAGGAGGAGCAGGAGGAGGAGGAGGGAGGAGGAGCAGGAGTAGGAGGAGCAGGAGGAGCAGGAGGAGGGATGAGGAGGAGCAGGAAGAGGAGTAGGAGCAGGAGGAGGAGGAGGAAGAGAACGAAGGAGGAGGGCGGAGGATGGGGGGCACCAGCGGTGTGCAGACCGTTCTCCACGCGACTCGCCGCGAGACCACAGCTGCGGGGCTCCCCTCGCAGTCGACGCAACACGTTGCCGTCCTTCTCATCTTTGCTCGGAGCGCAGCTTGCAGCTCCAGACGCCGTGGAGGCGGCAGAGCGAAGACAGACGCGAGTGTGCCGACCGGCCCAAGGTGGGGCTGGACAGATGGAGAGCTGCTTACCCAGCAATTCCAGCCCAACGTCCTTATGCTGTGGGAACCTGCTAGGGCTTCTCGCATCCAGAACAGGACGGGACCAGAGACACCCTGCGTCAATTATTATACGAACTAGCTACTCTGGCTATCCAGGTCTTACAGCGTATATGCATGCCATGTATGTATATTTACATGTATATACATGTATGCATCGATGCAGGTATGGCCGTATGCATACATGTTTGTATGTACATGTGTATGAGTATATGTCTGGATGACTGTATGACTGCATACATGTATGACTGTAAATACGTACGTACGTATGCTTGTATGCCTGTATGTATTCATGCATGTATGCACGGCTGTTTATGCATGTATGCATGTCTGGATATATGTATGAATGTATGACTGCATGGCTGTATATGCGCACGCATTTTTTGTATATATATATATATATATGTAGATATGTGTGTGCGTATGTATATGTGCATGTATGTCTACCTGCATGCATGTATGTACGTACGTATGTGTGTAGGTATGTACGTAGGTAGGTACAGATTCGTGCATGCATGTAAGTATGCATGTATACCTGTGTGTTTGTAATTATGTGAGCATGTCTATATATAAATATATATAAAGAGGGGAGAGAGAGAGAGAGGGAGAGGACAAACAAAGAGAGAATGGGCTCCCCAACGGACCCCACCCAATGAGGCCCTCATCGACAGGGCCCAAGAACACCTCTACTTGTTCCGCGTTCAGGACTTTCAAGGTGTGGCCTCCCAGCAAATTCCATGGCGTATCAGACGTCCCGAAGTGTTCACCCAGAATCTGTTCTGTGGCCAGCGTAAGGAGGGGGGATGTTCACAGCCACATCGAGGACACGAGAGAACGCGCACGTGTCGTATGCACGGTGCTCTCTACCGACGACACGACAGATCCCATACGATACGACCTCGCACGCGTGGCGACGTTTGAGAGAAGGGCGGTACACACACGTGCACGACGTGTGTGGACGTCTGGTGCCCTCCCTCCTGCGAGACTTCGTGTGCGGCCGGGTGGTCAGAGGGAGGCCCCGCCCCCACGTGCAAGGCAATCTCTCACCACGGGGGAGCACCTCTGTATACGATGACACAGGCCGATCCAGTGGACACTGGAAGTGTAAGGGAAATGTAAGCTCCTCCACTCCCTCCTCCTCCTCCTCCTCCTTCTCCTCCTCCTCCTCCTCCTCCTCCTCCTCCTCCTCCTTGTCGAGCACATGCGTGCAGGAACATGTGGGCTGCTGGAACAGCCACAGCCAGCGGTTTGGAGAGCCCAGGCATTGAGCAACTTTCCTTTGGCTCCCGTTGAGGGCACTCGAATGAGACTCAATAATCAGCACGCCAGTGTACTCTAAACAACGTCCCGCCCGAGACCGTAGGACGGGCACCGATCAAGATCCTAGCATTGCGCCTGTCTGCATGGACTACTTCCTAGTACGGACAGGGTAACTGTTGCCACCGCAAAAGGATATACTGCAATGTCTTAGGGAAAATGAAAACAAGACATGCAAAACCGGTGCCGAAGATACGCGTCCGATCAAGATGCGTGAGGCCCTATATTGGGGCCCTGTTGAATGCTGTTCAGAGTGCCGTGCCAGGGGAATCTGACGACGAACATGAGGCCCCAGCTTGCGTGTCAGATGATGTGCGAGAAAAAGGAGGAGGCTCCTCCTCTTCCTTCTCACCCTCCTCCTCCTCCTCCTCCTCCTCCTCCTCCTCCTCTTCCTCTTCCTCCTTGCAAGAACAGTTCTGGCTCAACTGCGCCGCGGCTTTTGAGCCGCGCTCCGCACCTTTGCGAGGTGTTCCTGACGACGGGTTCCGCCGCCGCGCTGTGCGCCGTGGCGGGCCCCGACTGAGGCGGAGCAGAGCAACCAATGAGCTGCTGACGTGGGCCCTCCCCTGCGGCGGCCGCCGGTGCTCGTGCGGGGCGCCATGCTGGCAGGCGCCCTCGGGCCCGCCGCCGGTTCTGGAGGTCGTCCACAGGTGGGCGGATCATCGGCGGTGGACAGACGTCCCTTTAGCAAGCTTCCCTTTCGTGAAAACGGCCTAGGGCCGAAACCGACGGACCCAGACCCGCAAAAATGACGGCCGCGACGCCCTCTCGCGAACCGAACACGTCCGATTCCTTAATCGGCGTGTCAGGGTAGTGAAGGGGCCCCAGGACACACAAATAAATACACACAAATAAAACATATTCCCAATATTTTCCCATATCTTCTGGGTTTCTGTCTTCCCCCCCACTTCCCATATTTTCCAATATTTTCCTGGGAATCGACGATTGATTGTGTCTGTGTGTTTTTTCCCTCCTGAGATAGGAGGTCTGTGAACCTCCGAGATCCGGGCCGACCGCAGGCGCCGGAGGCGCTCGGCGCCATCCTGGCCCTCCGCGCCGACCTCGCGAGCGTGGCGCGCGGAGAGCGGCCAGTCCGGGCGGCAGCGGCGGCGGTCGGGGCCCCGGAGGAGCGAGGTTGACGATGCCCTTGCCATCGCTCGGACGCCCATTCCCGGTGTTTTTTTCTGCATCGCGCGTGGTGTTTTCGCCAAATGGTCAAGGATGCTCCTCGATGGTCCTCGCCGAAGGAAGAATGCACACCTCCGGGCGATGCCAAGAGGTGCAGCCAAAGGCAGACGAGGTCGACGATGCCAGGCAGGGCGGCTGGCAGAAGCCGCGGCGCCCTGCAGCCTGCCAGGTGCGCGGTGCTGCCGCAGCTGGGCCTTTCGCGTCGCCCACGCGCATCGCGGCGCCGGCGGAGGAGGCGGACTGTGAGACGGCGAGGGCTCGCCAGGTGAAGGGCGGAGTCAGCGAGTACGAGTGCTACGTCCTGGACCCACTGCGGGACTTCGTCGCCGCTGGAGGTGGGAAGAGGAGGGGGCAGCCCTTTGCTCCACGTCCGTGTCGTAGCCCGCGCGCTGCGTCCTCACGGGCGAGCCGCTGATGGAGCTGATCTTCGAGGGCGTCGGCGGCAAGACGGGCGCCGGGTCGCTGGCAGGGGACGGCGTCGACGGCACCTCGCGGCTCAGCAAGCTGGAGAGCATCGACGGGCAGCAGGACGTCGACTACAGCGTGCCCCTGCGCGGCGAGGGGTAGGCCACTGCGACGGTGAGAGCAAGCTGGAGGGCCTTAACGTGAAGAAGGACTGCGACCACCGCAAGCCCCTGCGTGACGAGGGGGTAGGCCACGGCTAGGGCGAGAGCAAGCTGGATGGCATCGACGTGTCGAAGGACGTCGACCACGGCGAATCCCTGCGCGGCGAGGGGTTAGGCCACTGCGTTTTCGATGGCAAGCTGGAGGGCATCGACGCGCTGCACGACGTCGACCATGGTAGACCGCTCCGAGTGCGAGGGCAAGCTGGTGGGCATCGACGTGCTGAAGGACGTCGACCACGGCAAGCTGCGTGGCAGCGACGTGCTGAAGGACGTCGATTTCGTCGGACCCCTGCGTGGCTAGGGGGTAGACCACGGCGAGTGCGAGGTCAAGCAGGAGGGAATCGACGTGATGAAGGACGTACCACGGTGGACCTATGTGCGGCGAGGGGGTCGACCACTGCGGCTGCGAGGGCAAGCTGGAGTGCAGCGACGTGCAGGACGTCGACCACGGCGGACCCCATGCGTGGCGAGGGGGTAGACCGCGGCGACTGCGAGCTCAAGCTGGAGGGCCTCGACGCGATGAAGAGCAAGCTGGTGGGGCATCGACGCGCTGAAGGACGTCGACGATGCGGTGATTGAGGACGCGCCCGAGCCCGGGAAGGGCAAGAAGGACAGGCCGCGGAAGAAGGGCAAGGCCGCGCAGGCAGCGGACAGCGCCGCAGGCCTGCCCGCCGCGGACGACGCCGCCCCAAGCGGGCCAGGCAGGCGCTCAGCCTGGCCTCCGCCGAGTGCCGCGAGCTGGAGGCCCAGCTCGCAGCCTGAGACCGCTGGCCTTCCCCTGCCACGGGCGCGTCGGCTTCGACCGACTCGTTTCCGCTTCGCTCTTGCTCTTGCTCTTGCTCCTCCTCCTCCTTCTCCTCCTCCTTCTCCTCCTCCTTCTCCTCCTTCTCCTCCTCCTCCTCCTCCGTCGAACCGGCGGATCTCACATTCTGGGAGGCACCTGATTTCGCAAAATCCAACCCGCGCAGACCCAGGACCCGAGGCGACCCGGAGTCTCCCCGCTGGCAGCCTCCCTCCTCCCCGAAGAAGCCTCTTTGCACAGGACCGGCGGCTGCCCCGCAGGAATCGAGGCCAGCCGACCAGATCGGCCAGCTGCCGGACCCTCCTCTGATCAGTACCGTTCAACGGACCCCCATCCCCATCCCCTTCGAGACCACTACCAAATTACCCCCCCAGTTGGGGATACACCCCTCGAAACCCGAAGGGAACGGCAGGTATGCCCATCTAGGGGGGGAAATCGGCTAGCGGGGCCTAGCCCACGCTGGTGGATCGGAAAAGCGATGGTCATCCGAAGTTGGGGATGTTGCCCCCCCCTCCTCCCTCTGATGCTTTTCGTGCCAAACAGGTTGCGGAACTGCCACACTGCCTGACGTGTTTTTTCCAGATGAAATGCTGGGCTACACGCTACACAGTACCTTAACACCCTCTCTCGTTTGCCCTTCGTCCCCGTCACCTCTCCTCCACCCGCCCCCTCCGCCGATCCTCACACATGCCCAACTCGATCGCGTCCGTCGGAACCGAGCTGAAGCCAGGGAGAGGCGCAGACGACGCATCGCCCCTAGGTCTTTTGGCTTCCATCCTGTGGCCCGAATAGGCTTGAGCATCCCACTCCTCGTGAGCTCCCAAAGGCCCACGTGTGAGCAGAGAGAGAGAGAGAGAGAGAGAGCACGTCTACACGACACAGCCATCGTCCGCCGCCGCCGCCCCCCCTCCCTCCCGTTGCCCCTCCTCATTCCTCCCCTCCTGCTCATTCCTCCTGTCTCCCCTCCTCTCCCCTCCTGTCTCCCCTCCTCATTCCTCTCCCCTCATGTCTCCCCTCCTCACTCCTCCCCTCCTGCTTCCCCATCCTTCCCCTCGATCCGCCACCGTGCCTGCGAGGCGCGCGCTGCATCGCCGATGCATTGCCGACGCGGCGCGATCCTCCGACCCCATCTTCTCTACTCCGACCCCAGGAGGAGGAGGAGGAGGAGGAGGAGGAGGAGGAGGAGGAGGAGGAGGAGGAGGAGGAGGAGGAGGTGGAGGTGGAGGAGGAGGAGGAGGAGATGGAGGATATTAAGGAGATGAGGAGTAGGAATCGTCGTCGTCGGAGGAGGAGCAGGAGGAGGAGGAGGAGGAGGAGGAGGAGGAGGAGGAGGAGGAGCAGGAGGAGGAGGAGGAGGAGCAGGAGCAGGAGGAGGAGGAGGAGGAGGAGGAGGAGGAGGAAGAGGCAGCCTGGAAGGCCCCCTGCCGCCCTCCCCTGCGCGGTCCTGCCGCCACTCGCCGGACGAGCCGCGCCTGCGGACGGGGCGCTCCTGCGGCGCCCCCGCTGCCGCTCCGAAGGGGGGGGCCGCGGCGCGCGGCCGCTCGGAGGCCACCGGGCGGCCCCGCTGGGGCGGAGGCAGGATGGGGCAGGGAGGGGGGGGGGGGAGGACGAGGGAGGGATGGAGGGATGGAGGAGGATGGGGAGGACGGGGGGGGGGAAGGAGGACGGAGGGATAGAGGATGAAGGAGAGGAGGAGGGATGGAGGGTGCTGATGGTCACACCGCTCCGACGGGAGCCGACGGCCAGAGCAAGCTGGGCCATGGGTCCCATGATGATGAGGGAGGCGGAGGTGGAGGCGGAGGCGGAAGCGGCGGATGATGATGATTCTGATGATTCTGATGACGAGGAGGAGGAGGACGAGGAGGAGGAGGGATGAGGGCAAAGTAGGAGAGGGATGAATGAGTGGGAGGTGGCAGGAGGAGGAGGAAGAGGAGGAGGAAGGATGATGAGGAGGCAGAGGGGAAGGAGGCCAAGCTAGATACGCTCGCGCCACAGCCGACATCCTATTCCTCCCTCCCATCCCTTCCCATTGAGCTATTGTTTACTGAATCCGCGGGCGCATGTCATGGCCGACCTGCAACTCCAACATAAAGACCCGATCGTGTTATGCGCGACTGGAAGAAGCAAGCTGCGTCCATCCGCCACCGTGCCCTGACGCACGAGTTAGAGCGTCCTCAGGTCCTTGACCCAATCCCTGGAGTCCAATCCTCAGTCCTGAGGATTCAAAGGGCCCAGACTCAAAAATCTGAAATCTCCCGTGGCTTGTGGCGTGCCCCCCGGGCCACGAGGGCCCCAACGCGACGGGCCAAGAGCGCCCTAAGAGGCCCCAAGACGGTCCAAGAGGGCCCCGACTCGCCGAACGATCGGCCAAAGACGCCCAAGATGGCCCGAAGACGGCTGAAGATTCGCCAACGACGCCTCAAGAGAGGCCTCCCAAGAAGGCCCAAAGACAAACAGTCGTTCAATTCCATCAGGAAAACGTGCTTCTTAAACACATCGACTTCTCAGCCTCACAGGGCTAAAGACTGCCCAAGAGGCCCCCAAGATCGCTCCAAGACGCCCTAACAGACCCCCAAGAGGGCCCAACCAAGAGGGCCCCCAGACGGCCCAAGGGGCGCCCCAGACGGACCAAGATAACTCCAAGACGGCTCTAAGTGGGGCCCAAGAGGGGGAGCCCGCACCGACAATTCGAGCTTTCCGCCCGAAGATACCCCCAAGAGGCCTCAAGAGGCCCCCAAGAGGCTCCAAAATGGCCCCCGAGGCCCCCCAAGCCATCACAGCGAACATCCAGGAGGCCTAGGACTCGCAACCCGAGCACGGTGGGAGGTGGCGAGTCAGCACGAGGATGAGAAAAATGAGAAGGAAGAGGACGTGTCAGGAAAAGGACGATGACGAACAACAACAGGAACTGGAGCGGAAGAGGGAGGAGCATAAGGACCAGTTGACCGTGGAGGAGGGGAAATGAGGCGAGCAACAACGATGAGAAAGGACTTGGATCCAGAAGAGTGGCCCACGCACGGGCGAGAGTGCCATTTTGAACGCGCCGATCCGAAAATAAGGCCCATGCTGCAGCGGGAACACCATTCTGAAACACCGAGGACGGTCGGATGGAGCAAAAGCCATAAGGACAAACAACCTTTTTGCCCAATTCTGGATGCAAAAACAATTCGCGGGTAGAATCGGCCGTCTTCTGGACTGAGTCAGGGGAGGGAGGAACACAATGCGGTAAATTCATGCGGCGTCGGTGCGCGCAATTTTTTTGACTCTGCGTCGATCGTTCCACCTTGAACCGATCGTGGCCCCGATCGTTCAAGGTTGGATTCCGTCAAATCCTGTGGTGTTACCGTGCCCCTGAGTGCTTCCGCGTCATTCTGTTATGCGGAACTCAACCTTGAACGCCTGCGTCGGCGTCGCCAGCGTGCCATCGCAGCATGGACCTACCGTATCCAAATTGTGTAACTGTATGGGGGGGGCTTGGAATACCATGTGGGACGTGCTCTAGAACAATAACATACGTAGACGGATCTATCCGTTGTCCGACCTTTCACCGCGCCGAACGCAAGGGCCGCGGTGTGCATAGACGTATCCACCCTGAAAGTGTCGATGGACGTCACGGCACCCAATGTGCCCATAGACGCTTTTGGCTAGGACGTGAGAGCGGTACTTGGCTCCGGCCCCAGGTCGTGGTCTTCTAGAATGAATGGGCCCTCAGGGACACACAAATGACTATACACACACAATTCACAGGTTTCCCCATATCATCCCATATTTTCCTGGGAGTCGACGATGAATTGTGTCTGTGTCTTTTCCCCTCCTGGCAGAAGCAGGTAGGCTTATGTCGGGCGTGTCCCCCTACAGGGGGATTTTCGATGAAAAATTCAAAAAAAAAGTATACCCCCAAAAAATGAAAAAATACTCAAAAAGTAGTCCCCAGACTATTTTCGGATTGTTCTTTGATCATTATTGGGGGTATTTTTGGTTCTTCGTCGAAAATCCCCCTGTATGGGGGACAGGCCCGACTGAAAGGCAGGCTTGGCCCTCCAGGGGGGGGGGGGGGGACCAAGCCGAGGGGAGGGCCACCCGCTCGCGCCCGCTCGCCCCGCAGGCGGGCGGGCCCGGCGGGGCGGCGCCTACTCCCGGCGGGTGTCGGGGATGGACAGACCCCCCTTTGGTAAAACGTGGTTTAGTGAAAACGACCTGAGGCCCAAACCTGGCGGGCGCAAGCCTGGAAAATATCGGCTACGGCGCTCTCTCGAGAACCGCAAACGGACAATTCACTAATCGACGTGTCGCTGTTGGGGGTTCTGTCCACCCCCGAAGGTGGCGCTGGGGGGGCGTGCCGAACGGACAGGGCCGAACCTACAGGGCAGTTTATAATACATAGGATTTCTTCAAATATAGGATTTTTTATGCATGCTTCGTTCATGAATGCGCTTATGCAGGAACGCATCGTTGTTTTTTTTGGTCCTAGATCCCTGCATTTGTTATGCATGATCCGCACGCGGAGCATGTATAAAAAACGGCACTGTAAACGGTGCTTTTCGTTTTTCCCCACATCCTAAGTGGGGTTCTTGTTTTCTCTGCACACCCTCCGCGCAGGATCTCTCGTCCTCCTCCCTCTCCTCTGCTCCTCTTTGCTTCCTCCTCCGCATCATCATCACCATCACCATCACTCCCCACTCATCATCATCATCATCATCATCACCATCAGCATCACCATCGCACGATCACTCACCATCATCGGCATCGAACGATCATCATCATCATCATCATCACTACTCGCTGACTCACCACTTCGTCCCCGTCATCATCACCACCATTTACCATCATAATCGCACGATTCCTCACCATCAGCACTCATCATCACCACCATCATCATCATCACGTCGTCATCATCACCACCACCACCATCATCATCATCATCATCATCATCATCATCAACCATATATCATCATCTAACACCGTCGTCATCATCCCATCACCATCATCCACCAAGAGGGAACCTCGTCTGTGAGTGAATTCTGAGGAAGTCTCAGGCGGGAGCCCCCTCCCTATGGGGCCCGCAGATCATGTTATTAATCCGAGCGGGTCATCGGATGCCTGTAACTGTCGTCACTTTTGGGCTCCTCAGGTCTGAATTTGGAGGAAGTATCAAGCGGGAGCCTCGTTTGTCAGTGAATTGCGAGCAAGTCTCAGGCGGGAGCCACCTCCCTATGGGGCCCGCAGATCATGTTACTAATCCGAGCGGGTCATCGGATTCCTGTAACTGTCGTCACTTTTGGGCTCCTCAGGTTTGAAATTGGGAAAAGTATCAAGCGGGAACCTCGTCTGTGAGTGAATTGTGAAGACGCGTCACGCGGGAGCCCCTCCGTATGGGGCCCGCAGATCATGTTATTAATCCGAGCGGGTCATCGGATTCCTGTAACTGTCGTCACTTTTGGGCTCCTCAAGTGTGAATTTGGAGGAAGTATCAAGCGGGAGCCTCGTCTGTGAGTGAATTGTGAGGAAGTCTCAGGCGGGAGCCCCCTCCCTATGGGGTCCGCAGAATATGTTACTAATCCGAGCGGGTCATCGGATTCCTGTAACTGTCGTCACTTTTGGGCTCTTCAGGTCTGAATTTGGAGGAAGTATCCGGCGGGAGCCTCGGCTGTGAGTGAATTGTGAAGAAGTCTCAAGCGGGAGCCCCCTCCCTATGGGGCCCGCATATCATGTTACTAATCCGAGCGGGTCATCGGATTCCTGTAATTGTTGTCACTTTTGGGATCCTCAGGTCTGAATTTGGAGGAAGTATCAAGCGGGAACCTCGTCTGTGAGTGAATTGTGAGGACGTCTCAAGCGGGAGCCCCCTCCTATGGGGCCCGCAGATCATGTTATTAATCCGAGCGGGTCATCGGATGCCTGTAACTGTCGTCACTTTTGGGCTCCTCAGGTCTGAATTTGGAGGAAGTATCCGGCGGGAGCCTCGTTTGTCAGTGAATTGCGAGCAAGTCTCAGGCGGGAGCCCCCTCCCTATGGGGCCCGCAAATCATGTTACTAATCCGAGCGGGTCATCGGATTCCTGTAACTGTCGTCACTTTTGGGCTCCTCAGGTCTGAATTTGGAAGAAGTATCAAGCGGGACCCTCGTCTGTGAGTGAATTGTGAGGACGCGTCAGGCGGGAGCCTTCCTATGGGTCCCGCAGCTCACGTGGTTCCTCCGGGTCATCCTCCGGCGCGCGCTTCCTCTGGGTCGTCCTCCGGCGCGTATCGGCTGGGACGCACGTCGTGCGCTTCCTCTGGGTCGTGTTCCGCACGAGGACGAGGAGGAGGAGGATTGCCAGGAAAAGGAGGAGGGATGATGCAGGACGAGACAGGAAAGCAGGAAGAGGAAGAGGCTGAGGGGAGGAAGGACGAGGAGGAAAAGGAGGAGGAGGAATGCCCGAGGAGGCCCCAGTAGGTCCCGGAAGGCCCAGAAGGCTCCAGGAGGCCCCAAGAGGCCCCAGGAGGCCCCAGGAGGGGGCAGGAGGCCTAAGGAGGAGGCAGGAGGAGGAGGAGGAGGAGGAGGAGGAGGAGGAGGAGGAGGAGGAG
Organism: Prorocentrum cordatum; assembly: GCA_963575745.1. NCBI lineage: Eukaryota > Dinophyceae > Prorocentrales > Prorocentraceae > Prorocentrum > Prorocentrum cordatum. The sequence goes on from CAUYUJ010014895.1 coordinate 158,488, forward strand.
GAGGGGGGGGGAGGAGGGGGGAGGAATATGGAAACGAGGAGGAGGAGGAGGAGGAAGCGGATGAGGGAGAGGGAGAGGAGGAGGACAGGGGATGAGGAGGAGGAGGAGGAGGAGGAGGAGAAGGGAGAGGGAGAGCAGGAGGAGGAGGCAGGAGGCAGGAGGGGCAGGGGGAATGGGGGGGAGGAAGCATAACGAGGGGGAGGGGGAGGAGGTGGAGGAGGCAAGAAGAGGAGGAAGAGGCAGGGGTTGAGGCAGGAGGAGGAGCAGACAGGAGGAGAACGAGGAGGCAAGAGTAGGTGGGAGAAGGGAAGGGGCAGGAGGATACCTCCATGCAAGCTAAAGAGATTCTCATGTGGGGTCCTTCCGTTGGAGTAATCGTTTTGTTTTCGTTCTCCCTCGTGTTGTCTTCGATTCGCCTTTCCCGCAAAGCGAAGTCGAAACGAAAACGGCCCACATAATCGCCCAAACACCGTTCAGGTCCAGCCCTGACTCCTGGTAAGTGGCGCTGGGAGGGCGTGCTGGAGGATGGGGCGGACTGGGGGGAGACCGACGGGGGCAGACGAGAGGCGTGGAGCCCAGGGATCAGACGAAGCTAGGACGACGACAACACCGGGTGAGGATACTCGGGCGGGTGGTAGGGGGGGGTGGCCCAAGTGGAGGGCGAAGGAAACAGCCCTAAAGGAGGTCTTCAGGGCTCCTTTTGGAGCCAGTTGGTACCCAAAAGGAGCCCTAAAGAGCCCCTTTGGGGCCTTTCTCTTCACCCCCACTTGGGTCACCCCCTATTATCACCCACCCGAGATACATCGAGAATCTCTGAGATCCGGCGGCTCTGAAGGATGTTTCGGGCGCCGCGGCCTTCTCAGAGCTTTCCCGAACGCTCTGAGAGCGTCCCGGAACGCTCTGGACTAGATTGCTCCTCGTCCTGGCCCCGCCCGAGGGCGGGCTTGGAGCTCAGGAAGGGGAGAACGAATGCGGGCGATTGCGGGATCGAGCGACTCCTCGCACAAGAGTCCTGATGATGCCCCATGCCGGCCGCGGCCCGCGCGGCCCTGTTGGGATATCAATCCTCGATCGGTCTTGCTGTCTTTGCCTTGCCCCACGCTCCTTCGCCTTCCGCTGCCGCAGCCTTTCCTCTCCCGCTCGTGCTATACTCTGACTCCTGCTGCTGATAACTGCTCCTTCCTCCTCGCCCTCCCCATCCGCCCTCCCTCCTCCTCCGCCTTCCTCCCCTTCCTGCCCCCGTCCTGCTCCAGCTCCCGGCATGCGTCCTGACCCCACTGACTGTCCTCGCTCGCCTGGTCGTGCGCCAACACGCGCACCCGCTCTCCCTCGAGGGAGGAGTGGGGTTTGGGATGCCGAGCGCCCCACTGACTGTCCTCGCTCGCCTGATCGTGCGCCAGCACACGCGCACCCGCTCTCCCTCGAGGAGGAGCGGGGGTTTGGGCTGCCGCGCGGGGCCGAAGCCCTCGTCGGCGGGAGAAGCGCGAGAGCCTCGGCCACCCCCGCCCGCCCCGGAGGCCCCGTGCTCGGGGGCGCGCACGGGTGGGGTGCAGTCGGGGCGTTGACCTAAGGAACCCTGAATAAGGAACGAGGCCCCTTTTCCACAAGTTAAACTTTCGATCTCCGATCGAAAACAGAAGGAAAACCTTAGGCAAGCTGCGAAACACTGGAGGAACGCGGAGCCCCTCCCCAACGAAAAGGGTTCCTTCTTCCGGGCCCCGACTGTAGGAGCGGAAGTGGGGGGGTTAGAGGAAAAACAGCTCCAGGCGGCCCCTGGAAGAAGGGAATTCGGGCATCCAACCGGGCTCGTTCCCCAACCCCGCCCTGGCATGACCCCCCGTCTACGCACCCCCGACGTGCTCCCTCCTTGGCGTACTTGATGTACAGGCCGTCGGAGAAAATCCGCTGGTCCCCCTTGGGGGGACGTCGGGCTGCGAGAACAGGCTCCAGCAACTGATCAGCTTCGTTCTTGGTGCAAGTGCGCAACAACAACAACAACAACAACAAGGCAAAACAACCTGCTGGTGTACCCGGAGCCGGTCCACCAGTTCGCTGTTTTGCTCCATGTAGCGAAACAACCCACTGGTGTACCAGGACCCCCCCCCCCCCCCCCCCCCGCAACGCAACGCAACGCAACGCAACACGGCTGTATGAGCAGCCTCTGTTGCGTTGTGTTCCGTTGCGCGGGCAGGTGGGGGGTGTGTGACCCTACGGGAGCTCCCACTGTATGGGATCCCCTACGGATCCTATACGGACTGTATAGGATCCCATACGGATCCTATACGGACTGTATACGGGATCCCATACGGATCCTATACGGACTGTATGGGATCCCATACGGATCCTATACGGACTGTATGGGATCCCATACGGATCCTATACGGACTGTATGGGATCCCATACGGATCCTATACGGATTGTATGGGATCCCCTACGGATCCTATATAGACTGTATGGGATCCCCTACGGATCCTATACGGACTGTATGGGATCCCCTACGGATCCTATACGGACTGTATGGGATCCCTACGGATCCTATACGGACTGTATGGGATCCCTTACGGATCCTAGACGGACTGTATGGGATCCCCTACGGATCCTATCCAGACTGTATAGGATCCCATACGGCGTCTATACGGACTGTATGGGATCCCATACGGATCCTATACGGACTGTATGGGATCCCATACGGATCCTATACGGACTGTATGGGATCCCATACGGATCCTAGACGGACTGTATGGGATCCCCTACGGATCCTATCCAGACTGTATAGGATCCCATACGGCGTCTATACGGACTGTACGGGATCCCATACGGATCCTATACGGACTGTATGGGGTCCCCTACGGATCCTATACGAACTGTATGGGATCCCATACGGATCCTATACGGACTGTATGGGATCCCTTACGGATCCTAGACGGACTGTATGGGATCCCCTACGGATCCTATACGGACTGTATGGGATCCCCTACGGATCCTATACGGACTGTATGGGATCCCATACAGATCCTATACGGACTGTATGGGATCCCTTACGGATCCTAGACGGATTGTTCTCGCTTGGGTTCCCGATGGGGCGCTCTGGAGGTTCTGGGGGGAGGCGCCGTGAGAGGCGGGGCCCGAGGCCTCTAGAGGCTCGTCCTCCTCCTCCTCCTCCTCCTCCTCTACATCCTCCTCGTCCTCCTCCCCTTCCCCCTTCCCCCCATCCCCCTCCTCCTCCTCCTCCCCCTCCTCCTCCTCCTCCTCCTCCTCCTCCTCCTCCTCCTCCTCCTCTCCTCCTCCCCCTCCGACGACAACGACGAACAATGCACACGCCCAAGCGATAACGAGGACCGCTGTCCCAGGTCCCCAGGGTCCGAGCCACGCCTGGGAGCCGGCTAACCACGAAAATAACCTCGAATGTTGATATCGCAAGAAGCGGTACGCGCAGGAGCAGAAAGAAGAAGAGATGGACCCCTGTAGGGGTCCCATGGGAATCCTATGGAATCCTATGCGTGTCCTATGGGAATCCTATGGAAACCTGTCGGGGTCCTATGGGAGTCCGATGAAACCCTGTAGGGGTCCTAAGGGAGTCCTATGAAACCCTGTAGGCGTCCGATGGGAGTCCTATGGAACCCTGTAGGGGTCCCATGGGAGTTTTAAGGAACCCTGTCTGGGTCGTATGGGAGTCCTATGAAACCCTGTAGGGGTCCTATGGGCCTCCCATGGAACCCTGTAGGGGTCCTATAGGAGTCCGATGGAACCCTGTACGGGTCCTATGGGCACCCGATGGATCCCTGTAGGGGTCCTATGGGAGTCCGATGGAACCCTGTACGGGTCCTATGAGAATCCGATGGAACCCTGTAGGGGTCGTATGGGAGTCCGATGGAACCCTGTACGGGTCCTATGGGGGTCCCATGGAACCCTGTCCGGGTCCTATGGGAACCCGATGGAACCCTGTCCGGGTCCTATGGGAACCCGATGGATCCCTGTAGGGGTCCTATGGGAGTCCTATGAAGCCCTGTAGGGGTCCTATGGGAGTCCTATGGAACCCTGTCGGGGTTCCATGGGAGTCTTCAGGAACCCTGTCTGGGTCGTATGGGAGTCCTATGAAACCCTGTAGGGGTCCTATGGGAGTCCCATGGAACCCTGTAGGGGTCCTATAGGAGTCCAATGGAACCCTACACGGGTCCTATGGGAATCCGATGGAACCCTGTAGGGGTCCTATGGGGGTCCGATCCAACCCTGTGCGGCTCCTACAAAAGTCCAATGGAACCCTGTACGGGTCCTATAGGAATCCTATGGAACCGTGTAGGGGTCCTATAGGAATCCTATGGAACCCTGTAGGGGTCCTGTGGGAGCCCTATAGAACCCTGTACGGGTCCCTGTACGCCCCGCGGGGGGGCGCGCGGGGAGAGCGTTGCGTTGCGTTGCGCTGCGTTGCGCGGGGGGGGGGGGGGGGGGGGGGGCCGGTCCGCCAGCTAGTGGTTTCGTCAACAACACACAACAACACAACACAACAACCAACAACCAACAACAACAACAACAACAACAACAACACAACAACAACAACAACAACAACAACAACAACAACAACAACAACAACAACAACAACAACAACAACAACAACAACAACAACAACAACAACAACAACTACGGTTGGCGTCGCAGCGATGGCGTGAAACACCGACCCTCGAAACGTACGCTATCCCTGTTAGGCGACCCCCCTGTGAGGGCCCCTTCTGCACACTCGATCCCCCCGCGAGGGCCTCTTCCGTGCACGCTATCACCCCTGCCAGGGCCTCCTCGGTGCACGGTGTAATAAGCGGGCCGTCGGCACCACATCGCACGCTATCTTTGCAACGCCAAACGTTTGTTCATAATCTCAACGACTTGATTTGGCTTCCATGACGTCTGCTGCGCTCAAGTCATTAGGACTCAGAAACTCGGCAGTGGATAAACCTCCCTTTACTAAACCTCCCTTTAGTGAAAACGGCCTGGGACCGAAACCGACGGACCTGAACCCGCAAACATGACGGCCGCGACGCCCTCTCGCAACCGAAAACGGCAAATTCCTGAATCGACGTGTCAGGGTAGGAGGTCTGTCCACCCCCGAGAAACACAGAATTGCTCAAGTCGGAATTTCTGAGAGTCGGTAGTTCCAGACGCGCGTGACCGCTCGGGCCCGAGACGGGCACATTCCCACCCCCGACCTGCGCACTGGGAGCTCTTAAGTGCCCTGCGACACGTCTCAACTTTCCTGAGCATCGCGGGAAGCGCTGTTGCTTGTACCACTAGCTCATGCTTCTGCAAGAGACGGCTACTGGCCACTCGTTACCGCTTGGTGCTGATCATAGCTGCTCTTCTGGTTGCGTGGTTCTGCTTGCTGCCGCTCGGGCCTGTCTTCGCGCATGTTGCGGTTATGTCTGGACATACCGTACAGCTCTGCCAGCCTCCTGGGGCCTGTTGGGCAACTTTGGATGCCTCTGAGCCGTTTTTGGACCCTGGATCGTCTTGAGGATTTTGGGGCATGTGCGGGGCCTCTTGGAAGCCTTTAGGGGCTTCATCTTCGGGCCCTATTAAACCATCTCGGGGACGTGCTGGGGCACACTTAGCCGTCCTGAGCCGTTCGTGGGCTCCTCGCCCTTACGCGGCCGCGATCCCTCATGCAGCAATCCTCTGGATTTATGTCTCCCAAGACGCAGCAAGGACGAAGGAAAACTTGGGTGGAGATAAATCGAGAATCTCTGAGATCCGGCGGCTCTGAAGGATGTTTCGGGCGCCGTGGCCTTCTCAGAGCATTCCAGAACGCTCTGAGAGCGTTCCGGAAAGCTTTGGAACGGTTTTCTCGTCCTAGCCCCGCCCCATCTTCCTTTGATCGATGCCTTTCCCTTCTTCGCGAATCCGCCAACGCTCCAGCCAGCCAGTCTGCCAACCAGCCAGCAAGCCAGCCTGCCAATCAAACGACCAAACCTGCCAATCAATCCAGGATCAGCCAGCGTCGAATCGGGAAATCGTCGAGGTCGTCAAACGGGGGGCGTCCAAGAGGGGTGTGTGCAAATCATGGTCCGAGGTATGTGCGCGGACCAGGGGGGCCAAGGAACGTATTGAAATAAGTGAGGCGCCATGAAATCCGGGGAGATATTCTGGCCCCCGCCATGATATCCACACCCCCCTAGCCATCTCCCCCCCTTGGCCGCCCCCGAAATCGGATCGACTCGGAACATGCGTCGGATCGGGCTGCATCGGCACAGAATCGACATCGAATCGGATCGGTCGCGCCAGCACCCACAGCAACTCCCATGCATTGAGCGCGCCCGTTGTGATACAAGAGGGGGGATCGGGTTTTGAGTTACCGATAATTGCCTGTTTGAGTTTCCCTATCATTTCCCTAGGATTTCAATATAATTTCCTAATGCCAGTAATTTCCTTTTAATTTCCCCATAGTTCCCTACATTTTCCATATAATTCCCGCCTGCTGATTATTCCTAATTTTTCCCAACTAATGATTATGGGCGTCAGTCATACTCGGTCTTACATGGTTAGCCTATATTCCTATATTACACGTAGAGGGGGTGGGGCTACAGGAAAACCACACCCATGGACCTCAAAGGCCTACAGGAGCCCTGGGGAGCCACGGGAGGAGGCACGGGAGGAGGCTCTCGGCGAGGCGCAACTGCAGAAGAGCAACCCGAGCCCCCCCACCCCTCGCCCCACATGATTTTCATTGCTGGGGATTACCGTCCAAGGGTTCGGGGATTACCGTCCAGAATTAACGTACCTCCCGGGGACCTCCCACCCCACCTCCCGGGAACTCTTCCCGATAATTTCCCGGTAATAATACACATGAAAACAATCACAACGAATTACCGGGAAGGCCCCCACCTCCTGGGGCCCCACCTCCCGAGACCTCCCGCAAACTTTTCCCTCTAATGCCTGGGCGGTAATTCCCGTTAATTTGGGACCTCCCGGGATCTCCCAGAACCCAGAGATGGAGGGCCAATACGGAGATTCTCCTCCTCCTCCACCTCCTCCTCCTCCGTCTCCTCCTGTATGCGAACGCACCCACTGGGGCCTTGGAGTCAAAAGTAACAGATAAAGGGAATACAAGACAATTAACGGGAATACAAAACAATGAACGGGAATACATGACAAGACACTGAACGGGAAGAGAAGACACTTAACGGGAAGACACGACAATTATAAATAATACAAGACAATTCACAGGAAGACTTCACGGAAAGGGAAGAATGAAGGGGAAGGGAATGAAAGGGAAATGAAATCAGCTCAAAACCCGATCCCCCCCCCAGCAACACAACGGGCGCGCTCCACCCATGCAAACATGGGGCCGCACTGGATCGCCGCAGCATCGGAATCGACTCGGCTCGCACCGGCCGGAAGCGACCTCGGATGGCACCGATCGGATCGAAATGGGCCATGCAGTCTGCCGATCTTTGGCGGCGCGCACAGGAGGAGGAGGAGGAGGAGGAGGAGGAGGAGGAGGAGGAGGAGGAGGAGGAGGAGGAGGAGGAGGAGGAGGAGGAGGAGGAGGAGGAGGAGGAGGGGGAGGGGGAGGGGGAGGGGGAGGGGGGTAGGGGGCGAGGGGAAGGCTTCCTGGTGGAAGGAGGCAGCTTCTTGGAGGGCGCCGCCTCACATCTACGGACATGGCCCGCGCCTTCCGAGAAGCAGGGGTGCCTCTGCGGAGCCTCCCCCCCTCCCCCAGCCCCCCTCCTCGCCGTTGCGCGGACATCCATTCCCCGTGCAGCTTCCGGTCTCGCGCGCTCATTTCTCGCGAGACGATCCTGGATGCTGCTGCATGGGGAACAAGAGCACACGCCCGAGCGACGCCAAGTCTGCGCGTGGCCGAGATCAACCGATCAGCCCGACCCGCCAATCGTGCCTGAGGGGCAACGATAGGGGGGGACTGACTGGCATAGAGGGGATGCATCGACCTGGAATCGGCGATACATCGCCGACAGATCGGCGATAGGCCCCCGACAGTGAAAGTGAATCCGCACATTCCTGGGCGGGTTGGGGCTAACAGACCCCCATCGGCGATCAGTGGGCGATTGGGGGTCGATGCGTCCCCCCCTGTGCGTATCTCCCCCTATCGTTGCCCCTGACTTGGCGGTGGACAAACCTCCCTTTAGTAAACCTCCCCTTAATGAAAACGGCCTGGGACCGAAGCCGACGGACCTGGACCCGCAAAAATGATGGCCGCGACGCCCTCTCGCGAACCGAAAACGGCCAACTCGCTAATCGACGTGTCAGGGTAGGAGGTCTATCCACCTCCGACTGACCGCTGAGGCAGGCGAGAGAGGGGGGCCCGGCGGCACGGCACGCGGGGCCCCTCGGGATGAGCTCCAGGTCGCACCTGGGCACCTCCCCGCGCCCTGCGGCAGCCAACGGCAGGTGGGAGGCAACGCTACTTTCGGCGGTGGACAAACCTCCCTTTAGTAAACCTCCCCTCAATGAAAACGGCCTGGGACCGAGACCGACGGACCTGGACCCGCAAAAACGACGGCCGCGCCGCCCACTCGCGAACCGAAAACGCACAATTCCTCAATCGACGTGTCAGGGTAGGAGGTCTGTCCAGCCCCGATACTTGGGCCAACGGCAGGTGGGAAGCAACGCTGCTTGGGCGCCGAAAGACGATCCCGAGTCAGCCCTTACCTCCGTTGCCCTTGAAGATTCGGGGCTCTGAGCCACGGCCATCGTGCTGCCAGCAGGAACGCGCAACAAGGAACGATTGAACCCCCCCCGCGCCCTCCGGCAGCCAGCGGCAGATGGGAGACAACGCTACAAACATCGTGCTGCTAGAAGGAACGTATGCAGTCGGACTTGATGGGAAAAAACCCGCGAGAGAACTCAAGACTCTTCCGATGGCCACACTGCCACGGAAATGTGGGAGGCACGGGTCGCGAGACACGGGGCACAAGACTGCCCCTGATTTGGCAGGGTCGACCTACTCATCAGGGCCGACTGCAAGAAGGAGCGAGGGGGCTGTTCTGGCCGCGGCGGGCCGGTGCCACACACAGGTTCCACGGCATAACCCTGTGGAGCGGCCCGAAACCCAGATCCCATCCTGAGCCCAGTGGTCCCCATTTCAGCGTCTTGACTGCAGGGGGGACCAGCTCAGGGCTCAGGGAGGGAAACATCGAGCATGTACTGGCGATGCATCGCCGATGGATCGGCGATAAACCACCCGTTGGCGAATCCGCACACTCCGGGGCAGCAGGCCGCCATCGGCGATGAATGGGCGGATGGGGGTCGATGCGTCCCCTTCTGAGCCTGTTTCCCCCCCCCCCGCGTTGCCCCCGAAGTGGTGCGGCCTCGAGGCTCGAACGCTCACTTTGGCCGTGCCCTCACTGTGCTGTGATGATTTTGTTCAGACACTTGTCGGGCACACACACACACATACGCACATACGCACACACACACGCACACACACTGGGATGGACTAAATATGAATCAAGCGCGCCGACTCTGCACGGAAACGGGGCCCGTCGCGAATCCAGGCGAATGGATCCATGTTCGCGCTTCCTGGGATTTGTCGTGCCCCGATTCGTCACTGTCCATCGGGTTCCCCCTGCCAGCGAGAGCGGCCGCTGCCAGGGGGGATCTAAGTACGCGGCAGGCGGGGCAGGCAGGGACTGGTCGAAGCTGAGCGGCTTCTCTCCTCCGTCGAGCCTGGGGGCCTCTGCAAGGCTGGGCCCGTCTGCTGAGCTCGGCACCCCTTCTTGCCATCCTCCTCGTTCAACGGCGGTCTCAGGGCCTCTGCCTTAGTGGGCCCTGAGAGCGACAAATCTGTTTTTTTAACGGTTCCGTCTTGCCGTTTACTGTACCAACTCCGTCGCTATTGTTTTTTTGTTCTGGTTCCAGTTCCAAATCATCTCTAAGCTTTGGTTCTGGGGAGGAAGATTCTCACAGGCCGCTTCTGTCCCCATTCGGGGATTCGGTGATTCGGTTGCCTTTCGGCGTCTCCGCTCCCCTTGCCGCCCGGGCCCGAGGCGGGGTAGCAAATGTCGGCCAGTGCTCCCGTGGGAGCCGCGTGGCTACGCTGCAGGCCAACGGCTGTGCAGTGTGGCCTGGGCGCGCGCGGCCTCGTCGGGGCGACGCTCTGGCGGGCCCGCGCGCCCTCCTGCGGGCCGCGGGCGCTGGTCGCCTGGGGCGTCGCTTTCGCCGGCGCGGCTGCTGGGCGCAGGTGGGGGCGCTCGAAAGCCTGAAACGGTGGTGCGCCCATGTGCCACAGAGGGAATGGCCGTGTCAGTTGCGTTGCCAAAGGGTCCAGGCGTTGTCGACATTACCCCATGTTTCCTACACGCGCCCGTTGCTGTGATGGCTCAGAAAGACAGGCGCTGCCGAGTTCACTCGCCCCCTCCGGCCCAGCAAAGGTGTCCCAAGTACTCATTCTGAGGGCCACACTCAATATGGCTTTCGCAGACAGCGACGTCCGCGCCATGGTCTCTGCTGCAGGGCAGGGCGCTTTCGGCGGGAGCGAGAATGACAAGGTAGCTCAGTGGGTGCAGTTCGTGGCGTCTGTGCAGGATGCCCCAGCAGATACTCACCCGCTCATCTTCTACGCGGGCGCGGCCCGGGCGCTCGCCGAGACCATTGGGTCAGTGGAGCCCACTGATTACGCAGAAGAGAGGATGCGTGATTTTGTCATCAGTAGCTTGCAAGTGAACACTGTTCTTTTCGACCAGGACCAAGATGAGCAATGGGGGAACTTCAAGCTCAAACCTGCCCACATCACCTTGGCCCTCAAGGTCCAAACGAAGGCGATGCGCGAGTTCCCGTCGGGCCGCCCGGGCTCCAGCAGCGCCGCGGACCAGACTGCCCAGGCCATTGCAGAGTGGGCCAAGGTGCAAAACGCCAAGGCGGAGAAAGAAGCTAAGCGTTGGACGTTGAGCTTCAACTTGCAGGACAGGATCGCTGAAGTGGGGTTCCGGTGCGTCCAAGGAGATTCACTCCCCACAGAAGAGGCTCTTCTCCGGATGGAGAATCTCCCGTCGGCGAAGATTGCCAGGGATAAGGGCCGGAAATGGGTGGGCTCCCCTGAGGGAGAAGATCTGCTCGCGAACTTCCGCCCAGGGTTTTCGAAAACGCCTAAACTGGACGTCCTCGTGGGCAACGGGACCGTCGGTGACAAAGTCACGGAGGCCCGGGAAGCGAAGCGGGCCCGCGCCATAGAGGAGCGGATCGGCTTCATGGGCTTCGCGAATTTTCTCGGTCACCTCCACGATTGGGGCACCAGAATGGTTCTCTCCAAGGTGATCGCGCCCGTGCAGTACTGGGCGTGCGAGATGCAATTGGTGCGCTTGTGTGAGGGGCGCGGCGGCGCGAGGGTTGCGTTCTACTACGACCTGCTTCTCCGCCAGAAGCTGGCCCGTGCCCTCGAGCAGGGCCAGGGCGACCAGGTCGAGGTCTTGCTGTGCAGGCTGGATCGTGACGTGCTGGAAGACGCCTCGCGCAAGGTCAAGCATCGCCCCGAGGAGGTCAACCCGGCCAACTCGAAGCAGACGAGCGGCCCAGCGTCGTCGCAGGGGCACGCGCCTTCGCAAGGAGGCAAGCCGGGAGCGCAGGGCAAGGGGGGCCAGAAGGGTGGCAAGCCAGACAAAGGCGGAAAGCAGAGCAAGCCCGCCAGGCCGGCCCCGACCGCGCCCCAGCGCTCCAGGGGCCCGCCCAAAGGCAAGGGTGCAGCTTCTGCGCAGTGGCACACCAAAGGCCAGGAGAAGAAGTGGTCCAGCTGGTGAAGTGAACCGGCGTCTGCCTCCAGCGAGGCGCCTTCGGGAGAGGGACAACCCCTCGGCGATGCCTCGGGCGTGTTTAGCGCCGGCGAAGGCTTCTCTGCTCTCTGTGGCGCTGTAGAGCACTTTTTAAGTGATCCTGTTAGATTAGCGGGCATGGGCCCGTTTGCTCATTTAGACTGGGCGCTGCACCTGCCGCTGTGCACCGGGGAGTTTTCCATCCCTGAGGCGTCTAGAAATGCAATTAATTGGCATTCAGCCGACCCTAGCGCACTGTGCGAGTTCAGGTGGCGCCAATTGAAATACTGGAAACACCGCCAACAGGTGACGGCGCTAGCGTGGCGCGACCAGTACGCGCGCTTGCCGGCGCACGTCCGTGCCATATTGGGGCCTGAGAAGAACTTGGCGTTGTTTTCCGAGATGCTGGAGGCCTCGGGCTCTCCAGACACTCACCTCGCAGCATCGCTCGCGCAGGGTTTCCCTCTAGCGGGGTACATCCCCCCGAGTGGTACCATGTGCTTGAGCGACGCCGTTAGCCACGCATCGCCAGAGGAGCTGTTGGAGGCAGCGCCAGGCGCCAACGCTAGCATCCTGCAAAGAGTCCGAAACGCACCCGCAAGGGACGGTCGCGTTGCAGAAGGCCTCGAGGCCCGCATCCGGGCGGAAGTGGCGGCTGGACAGGCCGAGTGGCGCGATTTGCCATCGGATCTCTCGGGCGTGGTGTTGTCCCCTCGGTTCGCTGTGGACGAGGGCTGGCGCTTTCGCGATGGACAGTGGTCTCTCAAGGTCCGCGCAATCGATGACCTCACAGCTTCCGGGGTCAATGGCGCGACCACGGTCTCCGAACGCGTCGCCCACGAAACTCTCGATGATTTAATGGCGGCGGCGCAGTGCCTCGTCGCTGGTGGAGCCAGCGCAGCGGACGTCCGCTTCCGCAAGGATGACGACTGCGAGGCCTACAAAACTCTCCCGCTGCATAGTGAGCACCTCCCGTTTGCGGCCGCTGTGACGGCGGAGTCCGTATCGCAGGATCAGTTCCTGCAGCTGTTCTGCTGTCCCTTTGGGGGGAAGGCGAGTGTCCATGCCTGGCAGCGCGTGGGCGCGGCTTTTCAAGCCATACTTTTGCGTTTGTTTAGCATCGTGTATCCACGTTTCGTGGGCGATTTTTTCGGCATTGATGCAGAGCAAGCGCGCGAATGGGGTGATAGCGCCGTAGGCGCCGCCTCTTTAGCTAGATTCGTCATCCAGGATTTGCTGGGCTGGCGTCTTGATTCACATAAAGCAGTTGCGGCAGCTTTGAGTTTTGTTGCGCTGGGCGTTCGTGTGTCCGTGGACGCAACCACAGAGTGTTTAAACTTTGTCGTGCCCAGCGACAAGTGCGCCAAGTGGCTGGCGGAAATCGCAGAGGTGCTCCGGGACCAGCGTTTAACGCCAGCGCGCGCGCAGAAGCTGGCCGGCCGGCTCAGCTGGGGGGCCACAGCAGTCTTCGGGAAGGGCGCGCGCGTCTATCTGGCGCCGCTCTTCCGGCATTCAGCCGGGAGAAGCACTCGCATCTCCAAGCGTTTGCGCTTTGCGCTCCTGTGGTGGCAGCGGTTCCTCAATTCGCAGCCAAGCAGGGCCGTCCCGCTGTCGCCATCGGTGAAGCCGCGTTTGGTGGTGTACACTGACGCCTCGGGAGCAGGCGTGCTGGCTTGGGTGGCAGTGCTGGCCGGGCGTAAGTTTTTCGCTTCAGCGCCAGTGCCGGGCTGGCTTGCGAGGTGGGCCTGCCCGCGTCAGCAGCAAATCCACACCTGGGAGCTAGTAGCTGCAGCGTGTGCGCTCTGGCAGTTTTTCAGTCTGCCCGAGGGCGTAGCGGGGCTCGACGATGTAATTTTTATCGACTCGACAGTCGCACTCGGGACGCTGCTCCGCGGGTGCTCCCGCCAGCGTGACTGGAATGCTATGGTGGCTGGCGCGTGGTTTGCTGCAGCAGACCGCGGCCACTTTTTAAATGCATTCGCGTGCCTTCACATTAAATTTGGCAGACTGGCCAACTCGTCCAGAGCAGAAGGCATCGGAGTTGGCACAGCTGGTCTCTCGCGGCTTCGCCCGCCTCGAGTGGGCTCGGCCGGCAGTGGATTTCTGCCAGCAGAGGCGGTGACGGGCATGCATTCGCGAGGAAGGAAAAAGTGCGCAGTTGTTGCTTCGTCAGCGTTTCTTGCCGCGTGCGGCGGCGCACGGCCTCCCACGCAGTCATCCGTAGTCAACTTGGCCCAACGTGGCACTTGAGTTCATCAACCGCAAACGCGCGCGGTGGGCTCTGGGCGATGGCGCTTCGGACCCTGAGCCGCCAGAAGAAGCATGCTCCCATGATGTGGTGCCGCCTGCTCTTGCACAGTGGTTCGCGGGGGTGCTTCGGCGCACGCCGCCGCGTTACCACCCGGCATCGCCTGACAATGTGTTGCGCGCTCTCGCCAGTGGCGGGGCCGTGGCCGGAGATGACTTCAACGACATGAGTGTGCAGGAACTTCGGGGCGTCTGGCCGTGCCTCCGAGAGCTGGCCAGTGAATTCTTGGCCATTTTCCCTTCCGGGGGGCGCTCTCCTGTGGCGCCGCCGGCAGGGCCCTCCCAGGGCAGCGGCGGCCCGAGCGGTGAGGTCGCATCGCCTTTGGCGGAAAGCGCCGCGCCCGCAGGGCCAGAAGGGGGCGAAGCTGAAGCTGCCCTTGCTGCTCCTGGCTCCCTGGCCGCAGCTCGCTCTCGGAGGACTTTCCTGGAGCTCAAGGACTTGGCCGACGCAGTGCAAACGCTGGGCCGCGTTGCGCCTGAAGAGCTCCAAGTGGCGTGGGCTCGGCGTCACGGAGGCGCAGGGGGCAACCCGAGAGAGCGTGCTTTGCAACTGGTGGGCAATATGTCTGAGTTCGCAGCGACGCAGGAGCTTTTGAGACGGGGGCTCTGCGGGTGGCATCGGAGTGCTTACAAGTATGCGTCCGCAGTGCGGCTTTGGGGCCAGGTAGCCGAGGGCCTCGGAGTGCCGCCGTGGCCGCCGACAGGCAGCGTGCTGGGGGCCTTTGCTTTCGCAGTGCAGAACGGCAACACGCTGATGACGTACTGCGCCCAGGTCCGGGCGGCCCTGCGGTTGGTCCGGGTCCCTCTGGGGTGTTTGGAAGACACCTCAAGTCTGGCACGGGGGGCCGCCAAAACGGTGCCCGGCACGAGCCGCTTTCGAGCGCGGGCCAGTGCGCACGACACCCGCAGCGTTGCTGGCCACGTGCGGGAGGTGCTCCGGGACCCTCTGGTGGCGGATTCCTTCGTGGTCGCCAGACACTTCTGTCTCCGTTTCGCGTCGGAGGTGGTGCCTCTGGAGCACGACGGGCCGCGCTCCAGGGTCGCGCTCGCGGTCGACGGGGGCTTGCCCAAGGCGTGCATCTACTTGCACAAGCGCAAGATGCACGCAGAGACAGTGGTGGTAACGAGGCGGTGCATCTGCGTTCTCCAGTCGCGGCAGCTGTGCGGGGTGTGCGTCCTGCAGCGCCGGGCTGGGCGGGGGCGCCTCTTCCCTGGCCTGTCCTACAGGGCGGCTCTGGCCACGCTGAAAGCAGCGGCGCTGGCGCTCGGCTTCGAGCGCGCGGCCGAGTGGGGCACACATGCCTTCCGCAGAGGCTGGGCGGACGAGTGTTTAGCGGCGGGCGGCGTGCCGGCGCTCTTCCACAGTGGAGGCTGGCGTGGCGTCGCTGCGTTCGGCTACGCCTCTGCCGCCTCCAGAGACGCCATGACTGCTGCGGAGTGGCCAGTGGAGTTTTCGGACTCGTCTGCGTCCGACGGCGCGCCGTGAGCGGTGGAGACTGTGAAAATTATCGTCGGGTCTGTGCCATCATCAGTGCTGCTGTGCTCTCGTCGTCAGCAGTGGGGTTGGGGTCCGGGTCGCCGAGAGCCCCAGCATTGGGTCTCGAGGGCTCCTTGGGGTCTCTCGTGCTCCCCTGCCCGGCTGCACGCTGTGTCGCCCAGCGGTCCGTGCGAGCGCACAGGACCATCCCAGAGGAGAGCGGCCGCACGAGAATCTTCATCATCCCTAAGCTTTGGTTCTGGGGAGGAAGATTCTCACAGGCCGCTTCTGTCCCCATTCGGGGATTCGGTGATTCGGTTGCCTTTCGGCGTCTCCGCTCCCCTTGCCGCTCGGGCCCGAGGCGGGGTAGCAAATATCGGCCAGTGTTCCCGTGGGAGCCGCGTGGCTACGCTGCAGGCCAACGGCTGTGCAGTGTGGCCTGGGCGCGCGCGGCCTCGTCGGGGCGACGCTCTGGCGGGCCCGCGCGCCCTCCTGCGGGCCGCGGGCGCTGGTCGCCTGGGGCGTCGCTTTCGCCGGCGCGGCCGGCTTTCCCGCCCGCCCTCCCTCCCTGGGGTGTCTTGTGTGCTAGCCGGGCTGGGTCTCGAGGGCTCCTTGGGGTCTCTCGTGCTCCCCTGCCCGGCTGCACGCTGTGTGTCGCCCAACGGTCCGTGCGAGCGCACAGGACCATCCCAGAGGAGAGCGGCCGCACGAGAATCTTCTCCCAAAACTGTTGTTTTTGCCGTTTCTGGTCGCCTTGTTTGTTACCGTTTCCATTTTAAAGAGACAGCCGTTTCCGGGGCCCACTAAGGTCTCTGCAAGAGTGAGTGCAAGGACCACGGAGCTTCTGCACAAGGCAGGCAGATGGAACGGAGTGTGCAGGGCCAGCACCCGACCACGGGGAGGCCTCTGGGGTGGGGACAGGTCCCTTCTACTTGGCAGAAGTAGGACCCGCGGAATCCTGCTTATGGTCTGCTTATCGCCCACGTCCTCATCGTAGTCGTCGCCCTCTTCTAGAGGCCTCCTAGATGGGGTCCGAGTAGATGGGGTCGAAGGATCGCGCCGCATCGCCAATGTATCGCCGATGTATCGCCGACGCACCGGCGATGCATCGGCGACACTGGCGATGCATCGGCGCCGTCGGAGTGGGGAAACACGGGCTCCACATCGAGCCGCATCGGCGATGCATTGGCGATGCGGCGCGGTCCTCCGACCCCATCTGCTCCGACCCCATCCAGGAGGCCTAGAGTTCTGCTTATCGCCCACGTCCTCGTCGTCGTCGTCGCTCTCTTCCCTCGGCGGTGGACAAACCTCCCTGTAATAAACCTCCCCTCAATGAAAACGGCCCGGGACCGGGACCGACGGACCTGGACCCGCAAAAACGACGGCCGCGACGCCCTCTCGCGAACCGAGAACGGCCAATTCCTCGATCGACGTGTCAGGGTAGGAGGTCTGTCCACCCCCGACTCCCACCCGCCGCCCCCTCCGCACCCTGCCGCCGAAGATCGTGTCCGGGTCGATGCCGTGCTGGCGCTCCTCTCCGGGCCACGCGCGCGCACGCGGCCGCGCACGCGGCCGCGAGCGGGCAGGCCGCACGAGCAGCGCGGGCGAGCACGAACCCACGGCGGCCTCCATGCCGTAAAGACCTCCTCCTCCTCCTCCTCCTCCTCCTCCTCCTCCTCCTCCTCCTCCTCCTCCTCCCTCCCTCCCTCCCTCCCCCTCCCTCCCTCCCTCCCTCCCTCCCTCCCTCCCTCCTCCTCCTCCTCCTCCTCCTCCTCCTCCTCTTCCTCCTCCTCCTCCTCTTTTTCCTCCTCCTCCTCCATGCCATGCCTCCTCCATGCTGGCCTCCATGGGGTTCTTCTTTTGGTGGATGGATCTCTCGAGCGTTCCGATGCCTGTGGCGGTGTGCGTTGCGAGGCGGAACGCAGCAAAGCCATTCCCCCGGGGCCGTAGGAAACCTGGGGAGGAGGAAAAAGAGGAGGTGGAGGACGAGGAGGAGCAGGAAGAGGAGGAGGAGAGAGGAGGAGGACGCTAAGCCCTTCGGAGAAACCCTCCACTGGGAAAAGGGGAGGGCGCTCCTATCCCTGGCGCCCACGCCCCTGCCCCTCAAGGGCAGGGGCAAGGGCAGCAGGGCTTGACCAAGAACCGCCCGCAGCTCCGAGGCTTCGAGGAGGAGGAGGATCCACGTTTTGGAACGTCTTGGCAAGCAGCGTCGTGCAGCAAAGAGGGGGAACGACAAGGAGGAGAGGAGGGGAAAACCCTGGCCGACCCCTCCCCGCGACTCAGAACGTGCGGCCGCCCCCCGGGGGGCCCTGGCCCCTGCACCCCCATCGACGGACGGGCGGGGAGCAGGCCCCGCCAAGGAGCGCGGGGGGGGGGAGCGGGGCTGGGCCTGCCGGGGGCGGAAGGCACGGCCCCAGGCGCGCCCGCGCCACCGGGAGCGCACCCGTGCGCGCTCCCTCTGCTCGGCTGAGGCGGCGATCCCTGCCCTCGCGAAGGACGGCGGAAGCCGTCGGAGGCCCCGCAGTCGAGGGGGAATCAACTCGTACGGATTCGAGCTGCATTCTCGAGGCCCTTTCTCGTGGGGGCCTGGCGCTCGAGCACCAACTGGCGCCCATCAGTGGTGGCTGTCCTGCCACAGCACTGGCAGAACAACAAACAAACGATGCAAATCCCAGAACGCGAGTCTCTGGGAAGGATAGGGGGCCACATGCGAACCCTACCCCGACCCTCCACGATTTCTGGGGGGGAGGGTGGGGTTCACTTCGTTCGGAAGCTCCCGAGCGAAGTGGACCCTACCCTCCCCCTGAGAAATCATGGGGGGTAGGGGTAGGGTTCGCATGTGGCCCCCTAAAGGATGCAGGGCCTCCTTGTCGCACAAAGGCTCAGACGTTCGGCACCGAGCCGAAGGACGCGAAACTGCGCGCCGACTCTCGCACGGCCCGATCCAGCAACGACCCGCGCCTCGCTCGCTCCACAGGGTCCACGGCAGGCCGCGCTTTCCCGGGATCGGCGGCGGCAGCCTCCATCAAGGCCCTGCGGGCCCTCCTCCGAATGAGGGAAGACTGGGCATCCCAGAAGCCGGTCCTGGCGATGGGTTGCTCCTATCGTACGTGAGGACCACATCCCAGAAATAAGTTCGAACACCCAGAAAAATATCGAAACAGTGTCGGGCGATTATCACCTCCCAGGGCCCGACGCGTTAAAACCCACTGGCTTCGGTATTTCTTGGTGCTCGAAATTCTTTCTGGTGATCAAGGCTGAAGCAAATTGGAACATCGCAATCCTGGGGTCCGAACAGGCCGAAGAGACGCAAGGATCTTTCGGCGGCCTTTGAAGCCGTTTGATCCGCGTGATCGCTCCCAACCCGAATCATAAAACCCGGCGTGGAGAAAGCCCTTTGAAACTTATATACATCTGCACGAGGGGCAGCCCATTCGAATGAGGTCTTGCCCACGCCTTTGGCGTCGATGGCACTCTGAATACGGAACCCCAAGCCCCAGTTCCGCCCCCCAGCCGCACTAGCCCGACCTCGCTCCCACCCCGTCGCCAGAGGATATAGAGATCCGTGACATAATCGACGGGGCCGCTGGCACCCTCGAGGCACACTTTCAAAAGCTAGGAAGTCAGAGCGCGGCGCGGCTTGGACGCTGCCCACTAAACTGCCAGACGCGTCCCCGACCGTCTACCGCTGGGGCGTCCCTGGGGTCTGCCTGGCCACCACAACAGCCGCGCAGCAACGTCGGCGACGGAAGTCGGAAGAACAACGCCCTCCAGAACCGCTCCCAAAAACGACGAGAAGCTCCGAAGTCGAGGCCGACAAATCCTTCGAGGCGTCGAACCGGGAAGCTGTGATCCCTCGACCTCGGGTGGGTCCGCAAACTCCGGGTGAGCGTGGTCGGTCGGGGGAACTCCGCAGCGCCGAAAACCTGGATTCACATCACACGTCACGGGGGCCTGCGAATCGGAAGGCTCCGATGCTGAATAATCATCGTGATTTTTGTTGCTGAGACGCTCCCATATGCGGTGCCACGAAGCTTTGGCAGCACCACCACGCCGAGGGCACGCGTGCTGCTCAGAGAGAGAGAGAGAGAGAGAGAGAGAGAGAAAGACAGAGAGAGAGAGAGAAACAAACACAATAAAGAGAGAGAGAGAGAGAGAGAGAGAGAGCGAGAGAGAGAGAGAGGAAAACAACAAAAAAACAGACGGACATATGGCCTGGGAGCGTTGCTGTTGTAGCCGCTCTGCAACGCAGAGGCAATAATGCCGCTCCCGACTTTACAAAAAGCGGGGAGTGAGGTTTTGTTAGAGGGTCGGTTGTCGGCGGTGAGCAACGGCACCCACCTGGAGTTCAATTTGAACACATATCGAGCGGGATCGTTGTTGCTGTTTGGGGGGGGGGGGGGCGTTTCGGTGAAAACCCGATGCTCTCGAGCGCGAGCCTCGCCCTCGAGTCCCGAAGCGAGAACGCCAAGGCGGACAGCGGGGGCCCATCGATCGCCAGCCCAACGGGCCAGAAGAGTGCAGTCGGGCCTTTGATGAAGAAGGAACCCTCTTCGTTGGGAAGGGCTCGCGAGGAGATCAGGCCGCAGCCCGTGGGGAAAAAACGACTAGTGTCCGCAGTGGCGACAAACGCAAGCTTCAGTCTGGGTCGCGGGCGCTCTCCTGAAATCGCCCCCGACAAACTAAACACTACCTCGCGCACGCTCCGCGGGCTCGCACGGGCCCTTCCGAGCGGGGCCCCAGCGAACCACGGGGGCTGCATGAGGCAATCCGGCGCTCGCGCAGTCAGGAAGAGGGAAACGGGAAGCGGGAAGCGAAGAGGAAAAGAGGGCGCGGGAAGAGGGAAAGGCTGACTGATACGGAAACGCCCCAGATCGGTATCATCCAGGCCCCCGTACTGCGCGACGGAGAAAACACTGCGCACCACGATCGGGGGGGGCCCAATGGCGAATCGCAGAAGAGTAGCTTGCACAGTGCCAACACCAAGGGAAGGGCTCTGAGGGCTCTGATGAGGCGGCCCAATCGACGGGCCCTGGCGCGCAGGCCGAGGGGGCCCGCCACGCGCCCGCGCCGCGCCGAAGAAGGGGGCCATCCCCCCGCGCGCGGGCGGGGCGAGCGACCGAGCGACGCGAGCCGAAGCGAAGCGAAAACAAAAAACCAAGGCAAGGCACGCCGAGCCCCCTCAATGGGAGCTCAGTATGCCCCGCGTAGCGCGTGGGGAGACAGCCCCCCGCCAAAAAAACGTCCCTGGAGAAACCAAGGATTTCCTGGGGACACTTTTAGGCGACCTCGCAGCAAACCGCCCTTCAGGAGGGCCTTCGCTTGCTGAATCCAGTCGTTGCGCTCCGTCTTTGTGGAGCTGTCCATCAGCTCCATGCCGCGCTGGATCAGCGCCAGGAACTGTTGCTCGCTGACGTCGTCGAACTTCTCCTGCTGGTTGAACTGCTCCACGGAGCTCTTCATCGTCGGATCCTTCGCCATCTCCTGCGTGGGCCCCAAGGTCGCGAAGGGCGGTGCCTGCGGCAGGTCCATGCCCTCCGTTGCGCCCTTGGCCTCCGCGAGCTCCGACTCGGTGCCGAAGGGCGGCTGCGCCTCTTCCGAGTCGGAGGAGATGTCGAAGACCTCCGCCATGCCGAAGTGACAGCCAGCGGCCTGGACGGCCACGATGCTCTCAAGGCTCTCCTCCTCTTCTCCTTCCCCGCCATCTGCGTGCACACCTGCGTCGCCGCTGTCCTCTCCTAACTGCCACTCTTCGCCCAGTCCAGCTGCCGCTCGACGCCAAGCCGCGAACGTCTTGTCCAGGCTCTGGTAGTCGTCGGTGTCGGCCTGCGCGTTCAGGTTGATGGTGTCGGGTGCCTGCTCCAGCGGTTCTTCTTCTTGGGCGGCTGCTTCTCCTCCTCCTCCTCCTCCTCCTCCTCCTCCTCTTCCTCCTCCTTCTCTTCCCGCAAGGGGTTCTCCTTCACCGTCTCCTCCTTCGAGTGGTGCTCCGCCGAGGGGCGCGCGATATCGATCCCACCCTTCCGCCCATGCGTATGCCGCTGCTTCCTTTTGCACCCCGTCGAACTCCTCGTCCATGCGCGCGAGCCCTTGGGAGCGAAGCGCCGAGTCCAGCTCTTCTAGGCTCATGTAGGACGTGTCCGAATGGACCTTTACCTCCTGCAGCTTCTGAAGCCTCTGCTGCTGCAGCGTGGTCTTGGGCGCCTTGTGGTTGCGCCCCTTGTCCGTGCAATTCTCCCTGAAGCCGGAATTCTTCGCTCCACAGCCGGGGCGCTGCCACCTCCCCAGCGTTCTCCGTCTCCTCCTGTTGCTTTCTGGAAGGCCCGCCGCCAACGGCGGCGCCTCCCATCTGCGCCGCCTGCCGGCGCCGCGCGCTCGTCCTCCGCGATCGGCGATCGCCGTCCACTGCGCGCGAGGTGCCGCGGCCTCGCCACCCTCGTCCTCCACGCGGCGCGCCCATGCCGCGGCGGCGGCGGCGTCGGCTGCCTCCGCGACGAGCCGCTCGACCTGGGCTGCCTCGGCGTCGTCGAGGTTCTGCGCGCCTCATTCCCGCTGCCTTCCGCGCAGCGGCGCCGTGCTCAGCGATCATCGGCCCTGATGGGGGAAGGCCAGCCTTCGCAAGCTCGGCGTCCAGTTGCAGTACCTTCGGCCGCGCCATCGCGCGGCTGGCGACCACGGCGGGCGCGGCAGCGTCGCGGGCGCGACTCATGCCCAGCCCGCCTACCCGCAAGCTCAGGGACGCCTGGCTTCGGGACTCCGCGTCGCAACATGGGGCGAGCCGGTCGAGCGTGCCCTTCTGGACGCGGTCGAAGGACCACAAGGCATCCGCCTCGTCCACTAGCACGTCGCCGCGCGCTCGCAGCTCCAGGGGATCAGTGTTCCTCAATTGTTTTACACATTGTCTTCAGGTTTCCCTCCGGCTCTGCATGTGAGATCGAAGAGTAACTTATAGGGAAAAGCAGCCTCGTTCCTCATATAGGGGTCCGAGGTAGTCCAAGAGCGCTGCAAGACGTCCAAAACGGTTTCCTCACAATACACGCGGCCTCTGACATGCACCAGCGGCGCTTCAAAAAGAACCCGAAGAAGGCTCGGAGAGCCAAAACAATGGATTTGCTTTCAGCGTCTGAAAGATTTGGGTCGTCACTGCCTTTTCGGGCTTCCGACTGCCAAAACGGAGGCGGAGGCAGAAGCGCAGGCGGAGGAGGAGGCAAGATTGCCCCGAGACAGTCCAAAAGTGCCCCTGGACGGCCCCAGAACTGCCCAAGCGGGCCCAAGTTGGGCCAAGATCCAAAAGCTTCCAAGAGAGCCTCAAGAGGGGGAATCTGAGCTGACATATCTAGCCCATTTCCTAAAGGCGGCCCCCTGAGACTGTGAGCAGGTCCCCAAGAGGCCCCCAAAGGCCCAGAATGCGCTCGCAAGTTGCACCCAAGAAGCCCCAGGAGGTCCCACAATGCCGCCACGAAACCCCTAAGAGATCCCCCAAGAGACTCCAATACGCCTCCCAAAGAGGCGTCGTGTCCACGACCCGACTTGGCCCCAAGAGTACCTGAAGGAGCCATCGAGAGGCCTCCTCCTCCTCCTCCTCCTCCTCCTCCTCTCCTCCCCATCCTCCTCCTCCTCCTTTCCTCCTCCTCCTTTTTCTTTTCCTCCTCCTCCTCTCCTCCTCCTTCTCGCTTGCCAACAGCACCAACTTTTCAGTAGTCGGGGCATTGACAGATACGAGCGGATTGCGCTGCCCACGTGCGTGACAGCTCCTGGGGCACGCACAAATACAAGTGACCTGCGCCCCACGGCTACGAAAGCATCGATTCGGAACACCCGCATTTCCCGCCCCAGACTATTTTGGGGCAGGTACACACACGAGTGATATGGGGCTGAACGGCAGCGAAGGCTTCGATTCGGCGCACCCCTGACGCATTTCCTCTCCCATACTCCAGTGGGACACGTCAGAACTCCAGTGATTTGCGCTCTCACGCTTTTGGGACAGGTGCAAATATGAGCGATTCGGGCCTCGAGGGCCCCGGGGGACGTCGACATGCGAGCGACGTGCCCTTCCACGTTGATGGGAACCTCAATTCGGCACATCCCTCACGCGCTTCGCGAATGTTGGGCACTCAGCTGGCCCCCGAGACGGCTCCTTGGAGCCTCAATTCGGCACACCACTCACGCGCGTCGTGCCCCATGGACCCCCAACGGCCCTTGGCTGGCCTCCAAGACCACCTAATCTCCCAAGGGCGCAAATACGCCCCTAAGAAACATTGCAACGATTGGTACCAACCCTCGTCGAGGCAATACCCCTCGCACCCACTGATTGCAAATCTGCGTGCAAACTTCCCCCTGAGGGCCCGCCGTGATTCCCGCTTTGCGGGCTCAAGCGCTGTTGAAACATTAAGATGGCTTTCGCCCGATACTCCCTCACAGTTTACTGAAACAGAGCTCCCTCGCTCGAGACTTCCTTGCACACTGCTACAGAATATCACTCTTACCTCTTACCTGTGACGTCTGCATGATCTATCTAAGAATCGCGCTCTCGCCTTTCAACGATCGCTTTCCCGCTTGAAGCGCCATTCCAATTCATTCTCGAATCCGCTCGCGCCTGAGACGCCGTTGTAAATCGCGAAGAAATTACGCTCTCGCTAACGGCTCCCTGGCTGACCGCCCGACCCGCTTGTCGAGGTCCAGCGCCCGACCGGACCCGCCCGCAATATTGTGCCGCCCACCCGACACGCCCGGCAAGGTCCGCCCGCCTGGGGCGGCAAGTAAGGTCAGCCCGCCCGGCCCGACCCTGAAACTCCCCCCCCCGTCCGATCCGCCCGTCAAGGTCTGCCCGCCTGTCCTGTCTGCCTTACCCTGTCGAGGTTTGCCCAACAGCTGTCATGAAAAAAGAGCCCCCCCAAGGGATGCTTGCATAGACGAAGAGGGCGGTAGTGAATCTATTAAAACACTGCATGCTGGAAGGCACGCCCGCAAATAAAAGTTCGGTTTAAACACGAACGCGAGTGTTGCTGATATGATCATCGTCTTTGTTGTTGATGCTGTTGATGCTGCGGTTGCTGTGGAAGTTGTTGCTGCGGCGGTCGTGGCGCGGCCATGGAGCGGTTTTTGTACTGAACAGGAACTACAACATCTGTTCTCTCTCTCTCGGCGTGTCTCAAGTCTGAATGTGTCCATATACACATTCATCTATAAACATATATGTATATATGTATGTATGTAAATCTATATATATGTGCATCTACACAAACCAAGAAATTTGTATATATGCTGAAAGATATTCACACCCCAAAGGAAGCATGGCGGTGCGTACCATGGGGGGAGGGCGAGGGGGCGATCTTGGAAGCCATCGGGCGCACATTCCTGACAAAAAGGCATCCACGGCGGCAGGACGGCGTGTTGGAGGCGGGGGGGGGGAACAGAGGAAGAGGTTGACGGCAAGAAGAGGCCATAACGGTAACACGAAGGCTTCGCACGGCTCTGCGGAGACGAGACGAGCCAGCCTCGACCTGGACACCACTCGAATCCCCACAGCGAAAGATGGGGTGGTGGCGCCCTGCTCGTCAGCGGGCCAGCCTCGGGGGGGGGGGGGGTAGCAAGAGGGGGAGGAGGAGGAGGAGGAGGAGGAGGAGGAGGAGGAGGAGGAGGAGGAGGAGGACGAGGAGGAGAAGGATGATGATGATGATGATGATGATGATGATGATGATGATGATGATGATGATGATGATGACGATGGTGATGATGATGAGGATGATGATGCAAACTCAAGACTCGTCAACGATGTTGGAATGCATTCTCCTCCGAGCTCTCTCTTCATAGACCCCTACAGGGATTTGTTTCCACAGAGGGAGGTGCCCCGTTGGGAGACAACCGTTTGAAACTCCTGAAGCGTGCCAAGACACAAATCTCGGGGCTGCAACGCCACGAACCAACTTGACTGTAACGCCTTGACAACCCTGAACCGTGCCAGAACACCACCTGGGGCGTCAAAACCGCGAATCAACGTGACTGCTGCGCCCTGGCAATCTTCAATCGCTCCCAAAAGCAATTTCTGGTACATAAAACATGGAGCTCCGTGAAACTCTTCCACCTGTTTAGACGGCTGTTCGCGGAGAACCGCATTTTGAAAAAGGACCGCCCTCAATCCGCTTGCACCATTTGTTTTGCGAATGTGCGCGGCGCTAAGGCGAGAAACACATATTGAAAACGGCTCACCATTTCCGTGAAACTCTTACATGTTTGCAAACATAATGTACGCAACTCTAAAAAGAACACCACACATTGAAAACGGAGCGCCTTCAATCCGTGATCCTTGAATTATATGTGTATGTATATATATATATAGATAGAACACACACGTATGTAAATTTATAAGAGATATATAACGATTGTGGGCGGCGCTTCGGCGACAACCGCATTTTGAAAACGGCCCGCCCTCAATCGGTGAAACTTTGGCAATTTGCACAAAGAAACTACGCGGCCTAAAGCGAGAACCACAATTTGAAAACCGCCCGCCCTCACTCCACGGAATTCATGCAAATTGTTAAACGCATGTGCGCGGCGCTGAAGGGAAAACCACATTCTGAAACCGGCCCGCCTCGAATCCGTCATACTCTTGCAGTTTTGTAAAACAAAGTGCGGTGCGCCAAGGCGTGAGCCACATTTTGGAAGCGACCCGCCCTCCATCTGTGATATTGCTAACGCCTTCCAGCTTCAGGATCATGAGCGGTGAGGAAGCCTCAAGCGAAACGCCCGGCCCGCCCTTCCGACTGGCCTCGGGGCGCGAAAGGAATTAATTAGTTATAGGAAATAAGAATAGAGGAGGGTGGAAGGAACAATTTAGCAGGGACCGACCGTCCAAGTGTTCCAAGAAGCCTACCACAACATGCCCGCAGAACGCAAAAGTGCTCTAAAAACCTTGCTGATACGCTTGCAGCGCAGCAATGGCGTTTTAACCCAAACTCTGTCAACCAAAAAGTTTCTACTAGCGCATAAGCGCAAAACATGTTACTGTTACACTTTCGGTGGGCATGCAGGCAGGCCAGGACGCTTCATCATTTCTTGAAGTCAGGAGGAAGGACGGAGGTAATGGAAGTAGATACAACATCATAAACATCAACTTTCAGGAGGTTTGCGCGGATTTCTTGGATCGGTGCTGAAACCCCCATCACTGGCGCGCGGAGCGCGCCAGGGGCGGCACCGGAGGCGCCGCCCAGGGGTGGCCCAACACCGAGCCGAGAATTCTGCGCGAACCTCTGGAAGTTCATGCTCATGCCCTTTTTGGTTCTTAGAGGTCGGTAAGAAGAAGCAGGATGAGGACGACGTCGGGCAATGAGGAGAAGGAGAAATCGCACGACTCCCTATCGCTCGGACGTCCATTCCTCCTGCATTTTTCGATTTCGTGCGTTTGATTTTTCGCACGATGGTCAAGATGCTCCTCGATGGTCCTCGCCGAGGAGAAAGCGCACGCGTCCGAGCGATGCAACGACGACGGCGCCGCGCGCGAGGAGTCCATCGACTCGAGGTAATGCGTCGACCACTCGGGCACTGGCTTCAGGTCGCGGTCGGGCTCCTCCGCGTCCGAGTCGGAGCCCTGAGAGGATGAGGAGGAGGAGGAAGAGGAGGAGGAGGAGGAGGACAAGGCGGAGGAGGAGGAGGAGGAGGAGGAGGAGGGGGAGGAGGATGAGGACCAGTGGAAAACCAAGAGTCATCAACGATGTTGGAGTTAACCCTCCCTCCAAGCTCCCTCTTCATAGGCCCCTACAGCCGTTCATTTTCATTGAGGGAACTGCCTCGTTGGAAGACAACAGTTTGAATATCCTGACGCGTGCTAAAACATTGTTCTCGGGATCCCAACGCCATGTATCAACCTGACTGCTGCGTCTTGACGATCCAGAATCTTGCCCAAAAATGTTATTTTTGAATTAAACACAGCGAATCAACATAACTGTTGCGCCCGCATCGCCCTGAATCCTCCCACAACACCATTTCTGGTAGGTTGAGCATGCGAATCCGTGAAACTCTTGCAAATATTGAAACGAATGTGTGCGGCGTTGAAATGAGAATCACATTTTGAAAACGACTCGCCCTCAATCCGTGAAGCTCTTGCAAGACATTTAAAACGAATGAGCCCAGCGCTAAGGCGAGAGCCACATTAACAAAAACCACCCACCCGCCCTCAATCTGTGAAGATCCTGCAAATTTTGGGAACGCATGTGCGCAACGCTAAGACGAGAGCCACATTTTGAAAACGACCCGCCCTCAATCCGTGAAGCTCTTGCAATTTTCTTAGAGCGAATGTGCACGGCGCTAACGCGAAAACCACATTTTGAAAACGACCCGCCCTCAATCCGTGAAACGCTTGCACATTTTGAAAACGAATTGGGGCGGCGCTATGGCGAGAGCCACATTTTGAAAACGACCCGCCCTCCATCTGTGAAGCTGTTGTCAAGTTTTGAGCTTCAGTGTCTTAAATGGTGAGGGAGTCTCAGGCGAAACGCCGGGCCCGCCCGAAAAACTGGCCTCGGGGCGCGACAGGGAGGAGTAATCTATGAGGAGAAGGAATGGAGGGGGAGGAGGAGGGGGAGGAGGAGGGGGAGGACGAGGAGAAGGAGGACGAGGAGGCGGAGGAGGAGGGGGAGGAGAAGCAATGTAAATCCACGGCGCACCAACGATGTTGGAAGAAACCCTCCCCCCAAGCTCTCTCTTCATAGGCCCCTACAACGACTCATTTCACAAAGGGACCTGCCTCGTTGGACGACAACCGATTGAAGACCCTGAAACATGCCCAAACATTGTTCTCGGTATTCCAACGCCACGGAGAAACCTGTCTGTTGCGCCTTGACGATCCGGACTCGTGCCAAAACGCCATTCCTGAGACTTCAACACCGCGAATCATCATGACTGCTGGCGTCCTTCCAAAATACCCTTTCCAATACGTCGATCATGGGAACCCGCGGAACTCTTCTGATTTGTCAGCAGAAGTGCACGCGGCGCTGAGGCGAAAACCACATTTTGAAAATGACCCGCCCTCAATCCGTGAAACTCTTACAAATGTTGAGCAACAATATGCACGGCGCTGGGGCGAGAGCCACATTTTGAAAACGACCCGCCCTCAATCGGTCAAGATCTTGCAAGACTTTTCAAACGAATGTGCAGGGTGCTAAAGCGAGAACCACATTTGGAAGACGACCCGCCCTCAATCCGTGAAACTCTTGCAGATATTGGAAACGCATGTGCGCAACGCTACGGCGAGAACAACATTTTGAAAACCATTCGCCCTCAATCCGTGAATCCCTGTTAAAAGTTGAACAAGCATGTGCACGGCGCTAACTCGAGAACCACATGTTGAAAACCACGCGGCACTAGGGCGAGAGCCACATTTTGAAAACGACCCGCCTTCCATCTGTGAAGCTGCTGTCAAGCTTCAAGCTTCAGTGCCATACCTGGTGAGGAATTCTCAGGCGAAACGCCCAGCACACCCTGAAAACTGGCCTCGGGTGCGACAGGGAGAAACTATTATAATGAGACGGAATGGAGCAGAAGGAGGATGAGGAGGGGGAGGATGAGGGGGAAGTTGAGGAGGAGTAGGAGGAGGACGTGGAGGAGGAGTAGGAGGAGGAGGAAGAGGAGGAGGAGAATGAGGAGGAGGAGTAGGAGGAAGTGGAGGAAGAGGAGGAGGAAGAGGATGAGGAGGTGGCGGAGGAGGGGGAGGAGGAGGAGAAGGAAAACGAGAAGGAGGTGGAGGAGGAAGAGGAGGACGAGGAGGAGGAAGTGTAGGAGGAGGAAGAGGAGGAGGATGAAGTGGAGGAGAAGGAAGGAAGAGGAGGAGGAGGAGGAGGAAGAGGAGGAGGAGGAAGAGGAGGAGGTGGAGGAGGAGGAAGTGGATGAGGAGGAAGAGGAGGAGGAAGAGGAGGAGGAGGAGGAGGAGGAGGAGGTGGAGGAGGAGGAGGACACCCCCAGACTTCCGCAAGACGGCTAAGAGGCTCCCTAGAGGACCTCTTGCGGGCACATTGGGCCCTGCGGGTTGCTCCTCTTGGGCCTCTCGTGGGCGCCCCCCCCCCCCCCCCCCCTTTAGGGGTGGGTGGGTGGGGGGGAAGCAGGGAGGCGAGAGGAGGGAGGGAGAAGGCTTTGGTTCCAGTCTGTGCGCGCACCTGGGCATGAAGCGTTAGTGGAGGGAACAGTGCGGAAGGATGAGGGCACAGAAAATATAAACCATTGGCCTTCCTCCTCATCCTCATCCTCGGACTCCCCCCTCCCGCCAGTGAAGCCAGCTCGTGTGCCAACCCCCGTGGAGAGTGTCTTGAACGGACTCATGGGTTAACGGCTCCTTCTCCTGCGGGCGAACAACTACCTGTCACATTTCCCCTGTTCGCGCTCTTGAGAAGTGCTGCCGTGGCGCTTCAGGATACCAACAATAGACAAGCGCGTTCCACTACTCGCAAAGTAACTACTCGCAAATGGCCACATTCCACCGCGGAGAATATACGATATATTCCATCGAAGCAAACCAACGCTTTTCGGACATTTGCGAGTAGGCACTCTGCGAGTAGTGGAGCGCGCTCGGTGAAACAACAAACAAACAAAGATACCACGTTGAACTGCATGACCATACCCTGTCACACTGTGGATGTGAGGATGGCCTCGGTGCGTGGCCAGTGGAAGACTGGCCTCCTGTAATCATCAATCCCTGCCTCAGACTGCGTCTGTATCACCCCGTCCCCTGCCAGCTCGGATAATCCCCTGGGAGAACCCACCCCGCCAATGGAAGACGGCTTCCTGCAATAACCAATCCCTGTCTCACAGTGCGTCTATATGTAGAGGTCAACGCGAACCCCTAGAGGGAATCAAACAGGGCAGGGCTGTTCAGTAAACGCCCAAGGCCGTTTTGTAAACGCCAACTGTCGGGTCCGTTTTTTTTCCCTCCCTTGATGTATCACCCCATCCCCTGCCGGCTCAGATGAGCCCACGGGAGAGACCCCCCGCCAATAGTCGATTGGCAAAATACAAGAACGCATTGAATCGTCGCTCTGCTACGGGTTTGGCTCAAACCATGTTCCAACCCTCACGTGCATGTTCGCTGCCTGGGTCATCAACTTGGAAGCTGTGAATGTACCCACCACACTTGTGATATCCTGTCTGAGCACAGCCGAACACAAAGGCACATATTTCATGTCGGTGGGGTTCCCCTGGCGCAACACTCACGGTTGCAACTCTTCCGGGGTGATGTGGCGAACAGGTGGACCCGTCTAGCCACGATGGTGGCTTCCATTTCCAAACGCAAGATGCAAACCAACGTTGACAAGCAGCTGCAGAAATTCAATGCGTCAATCTTCGCACTGCTCGGCGACGTACCAAATAAGGCTGCATTGGTCCAGCACCACAACGAGCCCAACTGGAATACATTGGCAAGGTGAATCAGAACACGGAAGGATTTCTCGGACCTATACGACCACCCTTCGGGTGATGTGGAGGTTCGGGGGGGGAGGGGAAATCAACGTGTCATTCAATCGATCTTACAACAAATCTCATTATCGATCTCCCAATCGATCTCACAATCGAACTCACTATCGATCTCACAAGCGATCTCACTATCGATCTCACATTCAATCGATCTCACAACAATTCTCACTATCGATCGCACTATCGATCTCACAATCGATCTCACCATGGACTCACTACTGGTCTCACAATCGATCTCAGAATCGATCTCACCCTCGATCTCACCGTCGCTCTCACTGTCGATCCCACCATAGATCTCACGAGCGAACTCACCATCGATCTTACAACATATCCCATCATCGATCTCACACCAGATCTCACTATCGGTCTCACAATCGATCTCACATCAGATCTCACGATCGACCTCACAATCGATCTCGCAATCGATTTGACAATCGACCTTACTATCGATCTCACAAGCGACCTCACGATCGATCTCACAACACAACGGATCTTCCTATCGATCTCCCAATCGATCTGGCAATCGAACTCACTATCGACTATTTTTCGGATCAAAACTTGAACAAACTTGGAAGAGTACTGATCGAAGCAAGCAAAAAAGCTCAGTACAACGCCATCCAGGCCTCCCTCAATCTTTTTTCATGAATGGTAAACAGTCCTGGCAAATATTGGTGGTGCACCTATGGTACCACAAGAACATATTACATATGTCAAACAACTCTACAACCCCTCGGACATGACGGACACCAAACGCGACCATTGGTAAATGACAGTGGGCGCCCAATAGTTCGAGATATGGAACGACTAGAAGCAGCGGTATTGGAAGCTCGGCGGGCGGCAGAAGATAAATTACTCTAGGATCCCTCTCCTCAAGACCTTCGCACAGCCACTCAGAAGATGGGACCTCGGCTTGGGCAAGGCGTGGGCAGATTGATGCTGCTTGGTATCGGAAGGAGGTTACCAAACTCAGACCTCTCGGAGCTCTGACAGATCTTTGAGACGATGGACTCAATGCTCGCGTGGCCGGCACACAGTCAGCTTGTCATAGACCACACGATGGAGGAACACGAAGATACGGACTGGTGATGGACGTATCGGCATCCTCACTATGTTCGCTGACGTGTGGTCGACGTGTCGTGAACCTGACGTTGCCGAATGGGCGGAGCAGAATGCTCCACCTTGGGATGCGGCGATCACGGTAAACGCAGCGCTTAAATAAGCATTTTATCAGAGTTTTGGACGAGTAGCTAGCTCATCGTCTATCCTTGCCCATTGGGAACGGACTCCTTGTCGTTAAAGGTTTCTGCGACGCTGACATTTGGGATTTGCTCACTGGCGGGGCGCTGAAGATGGGTTTCTCAACTCCATCCTACCATTTGACGTGCAGCAATGCGCCGCCCCCCTACTTTACGACAGGCGGGGGTGAACTCAGCCTCGATGTGTCCAACTCAGAGCATCGTCCAGGGCCTCAGATCAGGAACTCGTTTAGCCAGAATGCTGGTTTTGCGCTTCAAAACGTTGCAACAAGTCACCCGTCTTTTACCAGCTGAATTTGTATCAAGATGTAACGACTCGACAGCTCATTGCCAAGGTCACCATCGACACCTGCAAGGACATCGAGAAGCAGAGATCACACGCACATGTCTGAGCATGTTGCAAGAACAGTCAAGCGAGCGAACTTCAATGTGGAGATGCAGGCTCAGGTGCCCTACTTGGGCACAGGTCTCCGAGCTGAAGGTCGGCAACCCTTGGAGAAGTCAGCAAGGACTCAGCCAAGATCTGGCTAAAGGTCCGCGGCCGCTGCTGTCGCCGCCGCTCGTCGAGCACAGCCCGGACATCACCTCGGGGATGGACAGAGCCCCCTTTGGCAAGACGTGGCTCGGTGAAAACGACCTCGGGCCCAAGCCCGGCGGGCGCGGGCCCGAAACATGACGGCCGCGGCGCCCCCTCGGGACCGAGCGCGGACAGTCTGCTCATCGACGCGTCGGGGTGGGGGCTCTGCCCACCCCCGATCGCTTGGGGGCCGCCTCCTCTCTTAAAGGGAAATTAGGACACACAAATAAATACACACAAATAAAAATAGTCCCCATATTTTCCCATATTTTCTGGGTTTTTGTCTTCCCCCCCAATTCCCATATTTTCCCATATTTTCCTGGGAATCGACGATTAATTGTGTCTGTGTGTTTTTTTCCCTCCTGAGTCTTATCCTCTCCTTCCGAGGCCTCTGAGCACACGCGTGCTGGGCGGGCAGGCTCGACCGGGGGGATCCTCGGCGGCGCGCGGGGGGGGGGGGGCACGCGAGGAGGAGGCGGCCTCTTCGGGCGGCGAGGCACGCTCGGAAGGTCTTCTCGGCCGTGCGAGGGGCTCTTGCTCTGCGTCTTCGGGGAGGGCTTGGAGAACAGTTCTCGGGAGGCTGGGGGGCTCCCGAGCCTTCTGAGAAGGCCCGCCCCCCTGCTCGCTTCCCCCCCTCGCTCGCCGCCGAGATCAGGAACCACGGGCACGCTCTGACCAGGAGAAGCGGTTGTGCATCACTTCGTGATTGAAGGGGCCCCAGGACACACGAAAAAATACATACGAATAATAAGATTCCCCTATATGTTCTTATATTTTCTGGGTTTTTGTCTTCCCCCCCACTTCCCATATTTTCCCATATTTTCTAGGGGATCGACGATTAATTGTGTCTGTGTGTTTTTTCCCTCCTGAGTGATTGCTGCGTCTCATCTTTCCCCACGAAAAAAAGCGCAACACCATGGCGAATCGCGACCGGAGCCCTATTGACCCTCGGACCCCACCTGTCTGCGGCAGTTGTCGAGCCGGATCGATCTGTGATGGCCCCGGGGGCCCAGAGCCGGGTGAACACGCCCGATGTGAAAACATAAGTTGAGCATCGTTTACCCGACCCCCATCCCCGGCGGCGTGACCTGGGCCCCACTGGCCGATTTACCCCCCTGGACGGGGATGCAGGCCGTTTCCTTCGGGTTTCGAGAAGCGTATCCCAAACTTGGGGGGTAATTTGGTGGGGTCTCGAAGCGGATGGGGATGGGGATGGGGATCGGTTAAACGATACTCACGAACACGCCCGATGCGAAAACAAAGCAACGCCCAGATCTCAAGCAGCCTTATCCGATATCTCGTAGTTGTCGGAGGCTGCCTTCTCTGGCAACCCGTTCCGCAGCCTGCGCCGCCAGGGCTCCTCGGGGCGGGGGGCGCTCGCAAGCACCGCGGGCGCTGTGCCCATGAAGCGGCCGGCACCCCGCTGCGCTCCAGAATGGCACTCTGCGACAGGCGAGAGGAGAATGTGTGTTGGGCGTCGCGTGAGGGGGGGGGTATAACTGGGGGGGAGAAATGTGCACTTCTCGGGCCATAATAAAGGCCTACTTTGGGCTCTCTAAACTTTCAAGGGCCCTTTGCCCCTTTCAGGGCCCTAAAGGGCCCCCTTTCTGCAACCCTCGCTGCCACCCCTCATTTACCGCCCATCTATTACAGTGGAGGCCACTCCACAAGAAACCTTCCACCAGAAACTCAACCCTGAGACCCCAGGACGTCCATCGATCCTCGGTGTGGGAACGTCACGCTTTCCATGGCAAGACAATCGAAACCCAAGAAACCCAGGGCACCCTGGAGGCAAGCAGGGTGCTTCTTGGCATGGGCCTCCACTGTACGCGACGCCCAAGTGTGTGGGACGACGGGTCGTGCAAGGCAGGACGCGAGGCAAACGAGGCCCGAGGCGCGCCCTTCGCGCTGGCGGGTCGCGCTTGCAGCGCTCCACGCGAAGCGGGCAGTGGAACAAGTGCGGGCGGGAGTGGTTAGATGCTCGCTCTCGGGATCTCCTTGGAGCCACTCGCTCCACTCAAGCGTCGATGCTGCGTTCAGCGTCCGTCGCCTTGAATCGAACTTGAATTGAATTAGACTCGAACTTGAGCCAAACTAGAATCAAACAGAACAGGTACGTAAGCCGCAAAGGGGGTTCCCCAAAACGAGCACTCAGGGAGGGGGGGAGGGACGTGGGAGCGCGGGGCAGGAGCAGGAACAGGAGGAGGGGCAGCAGTGAGTGCATCACCGCCTTCAAGCAGGACCTGAACAGCACCAGGTTACCACCATGGAAGGCCGACGTCAATGAACATTACCACGAGACGGCGGGGCTCATTGCCGAGAAGACGAAGCAGTATTTCGGACGGGACCCGCGTACACCTTGCAGCGCCACACTTTCAGAGGCCAGCATGCGATTATTGCGACTGCGCAGATATGCTGAGAGCTCCACGCGGACCTACACGAACAGTGGGGACCCAGCACCACTAGAAGTGTTTCGCAAGAGGCTCTGCTACGAGGCGTCGGTCTACGCCCGCGTTGAAGACAGTTGGTTTAACTCGGTTGCAGCCCTTGCGGGCGCCTGCCAGCTCAGCCGCACCACCGGCTGCCTCGGCATTGCGCACGACGCCGCAAGGCTCTTCATCGCCCACACTAGGGACACATTCAGGCACCAGCTGAGTACCGACCGCAACCAGTACTTCCACGACCTTGGTAACAAATTGGCGGACAGTAGAACAGCAAGGGGCGCCAGGACCGAATGGCAGCTGACCAAGAAGATTCTGATCCACGGCGGCCGCAAACCAAAATACGACAGTGCGCTACCCACCATGCAGCAGCCCGACGGTACCATCATGGGCAGCCAGAGCGAGATCAGCCGTGCCACGTTGCAGCACTTCGCTAAGATTGAGTCAGCAGACATCAGGGACAAGTACGATTTCACGGACCGCTACAATTGCAGCCGTACTCACAGATCACCACCCGACGAGGTCTCGCAGCACCTGCTCATGACACTCATCTACCTGGTGGAGAGCTTCGCGGACGGCAAGAAGGGTCGAGCAGGAGGACCCGACGGCAACCTCGACGACATCCTCAAACTCGCGCCCGAGGAGACGGCCCGCCACTGGTATCCTGTCGTCCTGAAGACGATCTTGCGAGGCCGCGAACCAATCCAATTCAAGGCAGGTATCGCAGTGAAGCTTCATAAGGGCAGCGGCACGAGGGCCCTACTGGAGTACTACAGGTCGATCCTCCTCAACGACAGTGGCCAAGCACTACCACAAGTGGCTCCGCTCAACGACGTTGAGGGTCTGCAGCTGCCTACTGAGAGTCACTCAGCATGGCGGAATCCCGAAGAAGTCAGGCGCGTACTGCACCCACACCATCAAAGCGTTCTTCGGGACCTGCAAGCGCATGCGTCTCAGCGCCGTCGGCATCCTGTTGGACCTCCGACAGGCCTTCTACTCCGTCATCCGCGAGTTCGTGCTGGGGCGGGAGGGTGAGAAGCCTTGGCTTCATAAGGTGATGGCAGGAGGCGACCCAACTGAATGGCTCATGCCTGCCATCCAGCAGTTGATCTCAGCACCAGGCTACCTAGCGCTCAACGACGTAGATGAGAACCTTCGCTTCCAGCTGGAAGAGGCACACGACATGACATTCTTCCAAGTACGTGGAGACGAGCTATGCGCAGAGAGCCGCAAGGGCACACGCCCAGGCAACGGCCTTGCCGACCTCATTTTCAACATCAGCTTCGCGCACGCCCTGGGCCCGCTGGAGCAGGAGCTGCACTCGGGGGTACTCATTGCAGCTGCCACCAGTGGGAGATCAAGCCATTACCACTACAGGCCAACTCCGAGATCACGAAGGGACCCTGCCAGAAGTATCCTTCATGGGCGATGCGACATTCCTGTGCATACTCAGGGACAATACAACAATCGAGAGCAGCATCTTTGATATATTGTCCATCATTGCGAGGGGACTCACGATCTTCGGGCGCGACCTACACCCCAAGAAGACCAGAGCTCTACTGCATATCGACGGACGCACCAAACAGCATATCAAGGCGAAGATTTTCCAGACCAACCCCGTCACACTGCACCGCGAGGACTGCCAACTGCTGACCAGCATTGATGCCACCGCAGCTGAAGTTACGACCCAGGGACTCACATTGGACAATAATGTGGCAAGTGACGGCAGTGAGGGGCCGAACCTTATGAGACGCATCATCGACCACCGATCTGCAGAGGGGCCTTTGAAGAAGTCCATCTTCCGACTGCCGCACATCGACCTCGAAGCCAAGATGCTGTACCTCACGGCCCTGGCGCAGAGCAAGCTTACCTACGACTGCGAAGTATGGGGGCCGCTGACAGTACAACAGAAGCATATGCTGCAGAGCAGACACATGGCGAGTCTTCGAGCTGCCGCGCGGCAACAGCGGCACGGTGCGGCGCACGTACACACCTTGGACGACGAAATCTACTTGCTATGCGATGAAGTCCCGATCCACATGTATCTGCGTCGACGACGCCTGATGTACCTGGTCAGAATGGCGCATGCGGACACGCCTTGTCTTCACCGTCTCATCGAAGAACTCTGAGAGGACAGTAAAGCCTGGAATGTACTTATCGTCGAGGACCTGGATTGGATAAAAAGATTCCTACTCGACGACGAGGACATGGGCAGCGACATCAGGGGCCTTGTACGATGGTTACGACAACAGCAAGAGCACGCCGCACAAGCCATGATTACGCGTGCATGGCTTAGGTACAAGGCCTGGCAGCACGACATATATCGACATCGGATCTGGCAAAGGCAGTTGCATCGGCTCGCGCAAGACTTTGGACTGACCACGCCCAACTTCGATGGACGGCCACCTGCACAACACAATGGTTACATATGCTATGAGTGTGGCAAGGTCCTAAAAACACGGGGAGCATGGAAGCGCCACCGCACCATGGAGCACATCGGCTACGACCTCCCCGAATTGCTCGCCCGCTCGACAACTTGCCCTGGGTGCGGGAAGGACTTCATCACGCGATCGCGCATGCTCAAGCACCTGAGAAGGTGTCCCAGGTGCCTGGCTGTACTCCAAGCAATTGAAGTTCCAATGGATTTGCAGGAGGCAGCCGAACGTCGAGATGAAGAACGAGAGGCGGTGGCGACGAGGAAGGCAATGGGTCATGGAGCTACTAAGGCGTTGGTGCCTGTGCAACAGGTCATACGCATCAAGCTCGACGACCACGTCGAACAACATCAGCTCCAGCTCTCGCCGGCGCCGCCCGCAGCAGCGGCCCCTCAAGCGGAGGCGCCATCAGCAAGGGCATTCGCACCGAGCAGGCCCACGGTTACTACTGCTATGTTCTTGCTGCACCATTTTTTAGGAAGACGCCGAGTGGAGGATTTCCAGCGCCACTTCGAGATGAACATTCGGGAATGCAATTTGGTAGTATTATCAATCGACGTGCAGATTGACCCCGACAAAGGCGACCTGACGAAGCCAGACGTCGTTGAGTTTTGGTGCGCGGCGATGCGACAGGGCAAAATCTTCGGCATCGTAGCTGGCCCCCCTTGCGAGACGCGGTGCTCATCGCGCTGGCGCGCCGCCGACGGAAAAACTCCACGCCCGCTACGCACGCACGACTTCCCCTGGGGCATACAAGCAGCCAATCAAACGGAACTCCAGCAGCTAGCACTGGCCAGCGAGCTGTGCAGGACAGCCTTACTACTCATCACCACTGGCTTGCAGTACAATGTACCCGCTGTACTCGAGCATCCTGCCCCAGCTACCCGGTGTCCTCGCGCGCCGAGCAGCTGGCAGCGAGCGGAGACGCTTTGGCTGTTGGAGCAGACGAACGTCGAACTACACTACATCGACCAGTGCCAGTTTGGGCAGGCCGCGCGAAAGCCAACGTGTCTGATGGCGGTGCACCTCAGCGAACTCACACAAGAGCTTGGGGCAGTACCTGGGGGGCAGCTGTGCCGACATAACGGACACGACAAGGCTTACGGACGAGACGGCCAGGGCGGCTGGAGGACCGCCCCCCTCAAATAATATCCTTCAAAGTTGCGCAAGGCAATGGCAACGGCCTTCGCAGCCCATTGGGGGCAGCTCGCTGACGAAGAGGCACTGTGGGCCGAGACGGATGAATGCTATCACAGGTTTTATGCCCCCCTGGACCACTACATTGAGCCAGAACAGTTGGGCCACGACTGTCACAGGACATGGGGTAACCACCGGCGCTAGCAGCTGACACAGCAGCGCGCGGTATTGCGACGGCCTGCACAAATATTCGGGATAAATTGTTGTTTGTATTATTTCATATTTGCCCGTCCACGGGACGGATTACCAGATTGCAGATTGGAGCGCAGATTGGCAGCATTACAGATTGGATTCCAGATTGCATTACAGAATGGAGTACAGATTGGCAACATTACAGAGTGGCAGCAGGCGGTCGAGGGTCAGCGTGCCTACTGTATGAACTTAATGCTGGGAGTGACCTGCGAGAATATTTGACTATGCACGCATGGCTTCGTCATGGACTGCGATTGCGTGCCATTCTCGAGGAGGGGGGGGGCCCGTAGCGCCCATGCGGGTGGGCGCGATCCCTCGAAGGCGACGGAGCGTGCCCCCCCCCCCCTCGAGTATGCTTATTGGTATTTCTATTGGCTTTTCCTTCAACTCTGGCATTGTTTTCTATGCGTATCTACCTCCCTGGGTAAGGGCAGCTAAGCGCCCAGGCCCCACTGTAAGTGTTTGGTTATCTCTGGACATCTCTTGGCAGTCGGGCAGCAAGACTGACTGGAGTACCTCGGGCTCGCGCTCCACCAATGCAAGCAGGTCAAGCAGTATCACGGCGAGCAGCATGTGGGAGCCGAGTACCTCAGGCCAGCGCAGCGTGGAGACAAGCACCACCATGGCGACCAGCACGACTGTGCCAAGCACATCATGTGGTGGTGCTACTGAGTCAAATACGACCACGTGTCCCATGTTACACTATTTCGAACACCACAGGCATGGGCACGGTCACGGTGGATACTGCAGTGCATTTCGTGGCGAAGAGCGTCCTCGGCGACAAGCGCTACGGCGTCATGACTCAAGTCCTGAGGATGCCCCGAATGCGTGGGAAGACCTCAGGCAGCGTCGCCAAATTTTGCTTGGGTTAGGACGCAAGTCCTGGGGAAGCCCCGAATGCGAGGGAACACCCCAGGCACAAATCGCTACGTTTTGCTGCGGGTATCTTGGCGGTGACGGGTCGCATACAACTCGGAGGTCACCAGCTGGCTGGAAGCGGGCGATTCACACGACGCCGCCGCACTACTGAATGACATCGACATCATCCCCAGCACGGCCCTGCACACCTCTTGTCAAGTCAACGCTTCTCTGGTGAGGCATGGATCAAACTTCGAGACGGGCTCGAAGGGTGGGGGGGAAGGACGAGCACTACCCGCGCCCACCAGGGGGGATGGTGAGGGGCAGGGGGGGGTAGGACGGCCACTACCCGCGCCCCAGCGGTCCGCCCTAGCTCGCCACCCCCACCATCCCCATGGAGGAGGAGGAGCTACCCGAGCGCCCGAGGGCGAAGCATAGGACAGCCGAGACATCCCACTCCGACAATAATATGTACCAGGCCTGGGGTTCGCCCCCACCGAGGGCACAGTGACCCCTAGCCATAGCGGGACGAGGTGGGGCAGCCAAGACTCCCACTTGAAGTCGGCGCATGGAGGCCATGGGCGCCCACGACCATCAACACAACACCAGCAACAAGCCGACCTCCCAACGACCCAACCAGCACGCTTGACTACCCACACTCAGCCAACAAACAAACGACCTTCACACCACAACCACCCCTCTACATCAACGCCTACCTGTACGTCAGCGTCGGGTGCTACATGATTGAGGGCATCTGATATACTACGTTTGGTCGAGTACCATGATGACCAGCATGATTGGGCATGGCATACGCAGAAGTACCACCTCGACCAGCACGACTGGGACGAGGGACGCACGCTCGCGCACTACAGAGTCAAGCAGTACTACAGGCTCGAGAACATCAGAGTCTACCAGAAGAGAAGGGGCAGCCTGCCCCTCGGCGTGGGATACACAGCGCGAGGCGCCGAAGGGTGTATCCCCGTCGCCCTCGCGTGGCATGCGAGGGGCCGAGGCCAGCTGGCCTTAGTCGGCACGAGGAGGAGAGAGCAGCCGCCAGTGCTGGCCTGCTGGAGCCCACGAGTGGCTCGGCGAGCCTCCACAGCGCGCGGCGCCGAGGGGTGGAGGTCGCCACTGCGGGGGGCAGCCAGCCCCTCAAAGCCGCCCCCACGGCGGCTGGGCTCAGCGCTCCGCGCCGAAGGGAGCCCAGCCGCCGCCGTGCGGCCGCCGGCCCACGAAG
Organism: Prorocentrum cordatum; assembly: GCA_963575745.1. Classification (NCBI taxonomy): domain Eukaryota; class Dinophyceae; order Prorocentrales; family Prorocentraceae; genus Prorocentrum; species Prorocentrum cordatum. The sequence goes on from CAUYUJ010014895.1 coordinate 199,671, forward strand.
AGGCCGTCGGCCTGGCCGTGCGCCGTGCCGCGCTGCCTGACGCCCGCGGGCGTGGGCGCGCGCGGCGCCCGCCCATGGGCCCTGACGGGCCCCCTTTTTTAGAAACCCGGCCCCCTCTTCCCTCTTCTGAGGTTTATATCTGGTCCCTGGTCCTCCCTGCTCTCCTCGGGGTCGGGTTCCCGGGGCCGCTGTTCGAGTGCCCGCACGGCCCTTGTGGGCCGCTGCGGCGCGCTCCGCGCCCGCGGGGCGCGCGACAAGACGCTGTGTAGCGAGAAACGTCAGAAACGTCAGGGGCAGCAGTAGCAACACGAGGACGGGGGCGACGACGAGGCGAGGCAACAAGACAGGAGGGGGGAGGGGTGGCGGGAGGCCTACCCACTCCCGGGACTCGGCCGCAGCCTGGCCCCAGAGCCTGCGGTGTTGCGCAGCATGGGGGGGAGAAGGGACGGAGAGCGCAGGGGGGGGTGTGATGATGGTGCGGAGCATGGGGGAGCATGGGGGAGGAGGAGGGAGGAGGAGGAGGAGGAGGAGGAGGAGGAGGAGGAGGAGGAGGGAGGAGGAGGAGGAGGAGGAGGAGGAGGAGAGGCGGAGGAGGAGGAGGAGGAGGAGGAGGAGGAAGAGAAGGAGGAGGAAGAGGAGGAGGAGGAGGAGGAGGAAAAAGGAGGGAGGACGGAGAACGGAGGAGGGAGGGCGGAGAACGGAGGAGGAGGGAGAAGGAGGGAGGAGGAGGGAGGAGGAGGGAGGAGGAGGAGGTGAGGAGCGGCGGAGGGAGGAGGAGGAGGAGGAAGGAGGAGGAGGAGGGAGGAGGAGGAGGAGGAGGAGGAACAGGAGCAGGAGGAGGAGGAGGAGGAGGAGGGAGGGAGAGAGGAGAGAGGAGGGAGGAGGGAGGAAGAGGGAGGAGGCGGGAGGAGGCGGCGGCGGCGATCGCATCAGGAGCACGGGTCCTCGTCTCTGGCAGGCAGCACAAACACGGCCAACAGTGTAAACCCAAGAGTCATCAACGATGTTGGAATTCACCCTCCTTCCAAGCTCCCTCTTCACAGGCTCCTACAACTATTCATTTCTATTGAGGGAACTGCCTCGTTGGAAGGCAACCGTTTGAAGATCCTGAAACGTGCCAAAACATTGCTCTCGGGAGTTCAACGTCAACCTGACTGCTGCATCTTGACGGTCCAGAGCCGTACCAAAACGCCATTTGTGGGACTTCAACACCGCGAGCCAGCATAACTGTTGCACACGCATAGCCTTGAATCTTTCCAGTACACGATTTCTGGTACGTTGAATCTTTCCAGTGCACGATTTCCAAATGTCTAAAACGAGTATGCGCGGCGCTCAGGCGAGAATCACATGTTGAAAACGACCCGCCCTCAATCCTTGAAGCTCTTGTAAATTTTGAAAACGAATGCGCGCTGCGCTAAGGCGATAACCACATTGGTTTTAAAAGAACCGCCCTCAATCCGTGAAGCTCTTGCAAATGTCTAAAACGAATGTGCGCGGCGCTAAAGCAAGAACCACATTTTGAAAACGACCCGCCCTCAATCCGTGAAGGTGTTGCAATTTCTAAAACGAACGCGTGCGGCGCTAAAACGAAAACCCCATTTTGAAAACCACCCGCCCCCAATCCGTGAAACTTTTGCAAATTCCTAAAGCACATGTGCGCGGTGCTACGGCGAGAACCACATATCGAAAACCACCCGCCCTCCATCTGTGAAACTGCTGCAACTTTTTGAAACGACTGTGGGCGGGTCTAAGGCGAGAACCACATTTTGAAAACCACCCCCCGCCCTCAATCCGTGAAGTTCTTGCAAAGTTTGAAAACGAATGTGCGCGGCGCTAAGGTGGGAGCCACATTTGAAAACCACCCGCCCTCCATCTGTGAAGCTGTTGTCACTTTGTAAGCTCCCGAGTCAGACATGGTGAGGAAGTCTCAGGCGAAACGCCGGGCCCGCCCTGAAAACTGGCCTCGGGGTGCGACAGAGATGATAAGGAAAAGGAACTGAGGAGGAAGAGGAGGAGGGGGGGAACGAGGGGGAGGAAGAGGAGGAGGGAGAGGGGGCTGGAGAGGAGGGAGGAGGGGAAGAGGAGGGAGGAGGAGATTGGGGAGGAGGAGGGGGGAAGACAGAGGAGAGAGTATGTGGACCCAAGCGAACCCGATCCCCCCGTCTCAAAATCCCAACCCCACAGGTCGCCGCACTTGCTTCCCGACAAAACGTCAGGCGCCCGAGTGGTGGGAACCTGGAGTCTCTCTTAGGTGCAGAACATTCATACCATCACCTTGTCAAACTCGGCCGCGTAACTTTCAGCGGCAATTCTTGGGAGGCCTCCCTAAGAACGAGTACAGGCGATTACGCCCGATTCAGGAGGCAATGAAACCAAATTCCCCTGGATGATGCCCAAGATGGAAACCGATTCAACCAGATCGAGCGGGATTATGCCAAACTAAACGGAACTGTGCCGGATTAGGCAATTTTCTGCTTAATTATATATATATATATGTATTCTATATCATCGCTGATGCTGAATGAAACCTCCCCAGACTTGTATCCGAATCACCTTGTAAAACTAGGCTCTGTAACGCTCCAATACAGCACCGCCTTGCACAATGCTGGCGGAAGGCTTAACAATGTTCGCGGCACTGTGGCGGTAATACGATATTGAAAAGGAAAAGCCATCCGACTGGCTAGCTGTTGGACGTTTCAAACTTCAATACCGTTTACCGACAAGAAGCCTTGGCAGAGAGCAAAGATTAAAAAGAGAGGCCGCTACCCCATTTGGGAATTACGTGCTCGTGGGCCATGGTGCAAGAGAAGTCCCGAGTGAGAGCAATACTTTGAAAACGACCCGCCCTCCACCTCCCTCCTTCGGTTCATCTACTGGGGAATGTTGCAAAATATGTGCGTGGAAGTAAGACGCACAGACACACACACACAAGAGCCGCGCCCAGACGGCACACTGGCAAGAGAACTGCGACGGGTGACGGCGTAGGCAGGCACGTGAAGAAAACGAATCACGGATTGCGCTGCGGGCGGCTTGGCTGCAGACCATGGGCAGACCTTGTGCCTAATGTTATGTCGGGCGTGTCCCCCTATAGGGGGATTTTCGACGAAAAACTAAAAATACGCCAAACCTAATCAAAAAAATAATCCAAAAATAGTTTGGGAACTATTTTTTTAAGTATCTTTTGATCTTTTTGGGGTATTTTCAAGATATTTTTTATTTTTCGTCGAACCCCCCCCCCTGTAGGGGGACACGCCCGACTTAAGCCTAATGGGGAGCGATGCGTTGACCTGCCGGCGAGCCGCGGAGAGGCCGGGCGCCTATCTCGAACGCGGACCTCGCTCGGGAGACCGCGCGCGGCGCCGAGGCGAGCGCCAGACTCACAATGAGACCGCCCCCGATCCGAGCGCGCACGGCGCTGCCGCGAGAGCCGCACTCCCGCCGCGGAACCTTTTTGGAACGCTCCACAAATATTAGAAGAAGAGAACACGCCATCAACAGAAACCTTCGCGACGCCAGAGGTTTATGCTCATGGCGCTCTCCTCCTCCGGAATGCAGCGCAAGACATCTCAATCGAGAGGAGCAGCCCGCCCCACCAACGCGCCGGGGGCGCGACGAGGAGCTGCTTGCTTCATCCGAGTAAGCGGTACGAGAGGGGCACGCCGAGAGACCGAGGAGGAGGCCGAGAAGAAGGAGCAGGCTGAGTAGAGGAGGGGGACAAGGAGATGAGGGAGGACGAGTCCGAACGGTCTGTATGAGATTCGACTCGCGGAAGGTCATGCCCAGCACTTGCCGGTCTGCCAGCCTTAAACTACTGATGCAAACGAATTTGTATACTTGGGATCCTGGCCACAAGGTGCCTGAACTGAAAGCCCAAACCCTGGGACCCAATAGTTTCGGAGGACTCTCGCCGCATGCCTTTGGACCGCAGAAGCCCAAGGCGTCCTGGCAAAACTCAGCTGGTGTCTTGATGCGCGTGGCCATTGTAGATGTCACGCTCCTGGGCGCCTGTAGACTTGAAGTGCCCGATGTCAGAGGTACGCTTCAAACCTGCTTGCTCGACGTAGCATGTTTGACTCGAGCTCTTATTTAAGGCACAGATGGGATCTCGAGGCAGGATCGTCGCAGATTTTAGTCAGACTTGGGGCAGATTAGTGGCAAGCTCGAGTGCGAATCGAGGTGCTCTCTACGCTCAATGCAAATGCTTGGGTGATGTTTGGGCCGATCTGAAATGCTCCATTCTCCGTCGAACCCTCCTCCTTACAGACTTTCTCCGTCTCCCACTTCCTTCCCATATCCTACATCTCCTCCTCCTCCTCCTCCTCCTCCTGGTCCTCCTCCTCCTTCTCCTCCTTCTCCTCCTCCTCCTCCTCCCTCCTCCCCCGTGTCTAACAAAACTGCTGGTTGCAATTGACGACCTTGTCGCCCTTCTTCCTGTCCTGCCTGTCCTCTCGTGGCGGTCCCGCTCCCGACATGGGTAGCGGCCAACGCAGACAACAGTCAGACAGACCTCGGCGGGGCCAAACAACGACCAATACGATGCTGCATCCATGCATCCAAGCTGCTTGTGGGTCTGACTAACAACTGTTTGATTCGTTTCTGGCCCCACGGAGGGGTGGGCACACATCCGACGCAGCCAGGCAGGAGAGAGGGAGGAGGAATAAAGAGGATAAGGTTAATAAGGATAATCGATCATGAAACGCCCGCCCAGATTGGAGCTACGAAGGCCCTCCTCCGCTTCCCCACCCCCACCTCCCTGCCTCCCTCCATCCCTCCTTGCTCAATCCTCCTCCCGCCTCCTCCTCGTGCCCTCCTCCTCCTCCTCCTCCTCCTCCTCCTCCTTTTCCTCCCTCCCCCGAGTCGATATCGCCAGTGCTCGGACTCCCCAAATCCTTACTCCTCATCCACCATGCTCCCTCCCATCTCTTTTCCCCACAATATCTCCTGACTGTCGCACCCAGACGGGTCAGGCGCTTCGACTGAGACTTCCCCAACATCGATCACCCTTAAACATCAACTTTGCAACACATCTCACGGATGGAGGCGGTTCCTTTACAAAATGTGGTTCTTGCCGTAACTGACCGGCCGCCTTGCGGTTGATCGGGAGTTTCTGCATATGGAAAAAAGGGCGTGTGCTTGTAGGCGAGAGGAGAATTAGCGGGAGGCGCTGGCATCCAGTGCCTCCCGCCCCCATGCTGGAGAACCACACCCTCTCCTGCACATCCTCCCAGGACATCCAAGACCTGCTCAAACTCTCCTCCTCCTCCTCCTCCTCCTCGTCTTCCGCCTCCCTCCCCTCCCCCTCCTTCTCCGCTTGCCCCTCCTTCCCCTCC
>CAUYUJ010014895.1:210000-225000 GCA_963575745.1 Prorocentrum cordatum
CCTCGTCCTTCTCCCGCTCCCACCACAAGGAGGATGTACAAGGAGGCGGGAGGAAGGAGGAACAGGGGAGATATGCGGGGGCAGGCGGAAACACGCCTGAAAAACACGACTGTCGGCATGCTTCGCAAGAGTTGCTGTTTTGAGATGGGCTGGTGGGGATACGCGAAGCGTGAAGAATTTCTCAGAAACGCAACAAAAGGGCCTCTGAGGGAGTCCTTGGGATGGCTCGGGGAGCCGGTTTTCTGAGGATGTCCCACGCGAGGCCGTTGGTTCGGACTTCGTCGCTGGATTTCCGGGAAACTGAGCAGGTGAGGCGGTTGGCGGGCCCACTCCCTCGCAGGCTGGGGGTCAGGAGGACGTGAGTTCTCAAGACGAACTCCCTCAGATTAGCGACTGGGGCACATTTGCCTGAGAGTTTGCAACAGTTTCACGGATGGAGGACGGCTCCTTTTCACAATGCGGCCCTCGCCTTAGCACTGGTCACGTTCGTCTTCAAAATTCGCAGCAGCTTCGGTGCTGGAGGGCGGTGTCTCTTCAAAATGTGACTCTCGCATTAGCGCCGCGCGCATTCATTTTTAAACGTTGTAGCAATCTCACGGATGGAATACGGTTCCTTTTCAAAATGTGGCTCGCGCTTGAGCGCCGCGCACATGTGTCCCCCAAACTTGCAACACTTTCACGGATAGAGAGGCCAATTCCTTTTCAATATGTGGCTCTCGCCTTCGCGCCGGGCATATTCGTCTTAAAAGTGAGCAAGAGTTTCAAGTATGGAGGCCTGATGATTTTCAAACTGTGTTTCTCGTCTCAGCGCCGCGCACATTCGCCTTAAACGTGCAAGCGTTTCACATCTGGAAGGCGGCTCTTGTTTAACATGTGGTTCTCGCGTTAGCCCCGCGCGCATTCGCATCATACGTTTGCAGCCGTTTTGCGAATTCTCATGGTGGACGTCCCAGGAATTGCGTTATGGCACGAAAGGTGATTGACACGGCGCACCAGTCACGTTGAATCGCGGTGTTCTGGCACGGTGCAGGATCGTCAGGACGCAACAGTAAAGTCGATCCGCGGCGTTAAGGTCAAAATATGCATGTCTGGTCCCACTGCGGATTCTCAGACGGTTGTTTTCCAACGGGGCACTTCCAGCAATCAAAGTAAATTCGTGCAGGGACCTATGAAGAGGGAACTTGCAGGGATGGTTCACTGCAGCATCCCTGATGCGTCTTGAATTTACAGTTGTACTCCTCCTCCTCCTCCTCCTCCTCCTCCTCCTCCTCCTCCTCCTCCTCCTCCTCCTCCTCCTCCTCCCCCTCCCCCTCCCCCTCCCCCTCCTCCCCGTCCCCCTCCCCCTCCGCATCCTCCGTCTCCTTGCCGAGCCCTGGCAAACGAGACAGGGGCCGCTCGCGCGCCGGCCCCGTCCTCCGGCGCCGGCGCCAGGAAGGCGGGCACCTCCGCAGGCGTGGAGGCGAGGAGGAGGGGGAGGCGGGAGGAGGATGACGGAGCTCGCCGTCCCTCCGGCCAATCGCACCCCGAAGTAAGCTGAAGCCACACTAGCTTCAAGCGGGCACTCGGGAAGAATCTACAGGCCAATGTGGCTGGGGACAGCAGCCCGCCTCGTGGTTCCGGGCAGGCAGCGCGGTCCAGCGGAAGGGGGCGAAGAGGGGATGACGGAGAGAAGAGGAGAGGACGATGAGCGTGCCAGCGGTTGCATCGGCCACGGTCGCGGTCGACAGTCCAGCAACGTGAGAGGTCGCCGTCGCCGGCACAACCGCCGAGGCCGCCACCGAAACGCTAGGCCAGGATGAAACGGACGCGCAGTGACAATCCGAAGCCCAGAGCCGGCGTTCTGGTAACGTGACGTTTGGGTCAAGTTCAACGGGGCTGTTGGAAAGTAAAATGCTTGAGTACGAGACCTATGTTGCATCACAGCAGCCATTCGGCCCCTGACTTTCGTCCTGGGTTCGGCTTAGTGAAGCGATGGATTTCGGGGTCATTACGTTGGACAAAAACATCTCTTCACTGAACTGGGGCCCCTGGGGCCTCAGTGGGCCCTGGGGCCCAAAATTCGTGACGTGATGCTTTTCGGGCCTCGGATTGGGTCGGTTGCGGAGCGCCCTCTGTCGGGGCATCTTAACGCCAGCCCGGGGACCACTCGGGCGGGCCGAGGAGCCCTCGGGGCCCTCCGACGCGCCCCGCGCCGCTCTTGGGCTCGCCCGCCACGGGGCTGCCCCCCGGGAGCCCGGCCCCCGAGAGGGCCCCCGGGCAGCCCCGCGGGCGGCAGCTCGGGCCGGGTGCCCTTGGGGAGGTGGCACGTGCGCGCAGGTTCCTGCACCCCTGTGGAGATGAATCCTGTAGCGCCCCTCGCGGGGGTAGCATGCTGTCACCCTCTTGGCCTGCCGCCCCCTGTCACGTCGTCCCACCCATTCTGTATGCTTGCTGCATCGTCCTATCCTTTCATTTCACGTTGCACGTGTCTCATCTGTCCATGTTCCACGTGTATCATCCATACATACTTTTCCTCCTTGCCAGGCTCGTGGATGATCTTCCCTTTCTATTCCGCTGTCAACTCGCTGTTTCTATTTCGAGTCCGGTAAGATGTTGTTTATCGACAAACCCCTGATCCTTTCTCCTCCTCCACCTTATTGTCGTCGTCCCTTCCGTTTTCTTAGCGTATTTCCTTTTTTCCCTTCTCATTTGCTTTGTCGTCGTCGTTGTCGTCGTATGCGTGCTCCTCCTTCCACTTTTAACTTACTCCGCCATCCCCCTTTCTTCATCCCCCGCCTTTTTGTCATCCTTATCACGCTCCTTTACTTCCATCCACCGTGGAATCTCATGGAGGTTCAGGACGCCAGCGGCTGTCAAACGAAGCCTCGTCCTGTGGCCTGTTTGGGCTCTGTGGGGTCTCTTGGAGCCTCCTGGGCCCTCTGAACCTCCAGAGTATGATTCAAAACGGGTCTTCCTGGAGTCTCGTGGACTCTCCCCGGGCCGCCATGGGCCCTCCTGGAGTCTCCGTGGGCCATCTCGATCTGAGCATTTTCTCAGGGTGGAGGGCTCAGGGTGGAATCCATGTGGGCTTGCACACCTCGGAAATCAATCCGTCTTGTGATTCACTTTTTGCAGATTCGAGCCTCGAAAATCCATCGAAAAGACATTTCAGATTCCACCCTTTGCCCTCCACCAAAAGAAAATACTCGGAACGATAGGAGGGGACTGGGATGGGGGGGACACATCGACCTGAAATCGGCGATACATCGCCGATAGATCGGCGATGTGCCCCAGCAAATCCGCAAGCTCCTGGGCAGATTGGGGCCATCGGGCCCCCATCGGCGATCAATGAGCGACTGGGTGTCGATGCATCTCGTTGCCCCTGACAGGTGCGGCTGCTTCCAGGACCTCTCCCGGGCGGCGTTCTGACCAGAATTTCGAGGCGCATCCAGCGGTGGCGACGAGGGCCTCCCAGAAGGTCCAAGAAGGCGAACGTGAGGGAAGGGCAGAGGTATGGGTATCTCCCCCCCACCTGATAGTCTTAGATCGGGCATGTTCCCCTACAGGGGGCTTTTGGACGAAAAAATCAACATAGCCCCCCTTCAAAATTAAAAACAGTCAAACAATAATCGAAAAATCATCCCCAGACTATTCTTGGTCTATTGCTGAATCTTCCTCCTGTAGATGGACAGGCCCGACTTCATGATAGTCATCCTCCCCTGTCGTTGTGCTTGAGGCCCCCTCCCCACGGCGCCGGTGGCCGGCGGGCTCTGGCAGGCGCCCTGGCGCCCTGGCGAGCCGCCCCGGGGGCCTGGGCCGCCGGCGCCAGCGCCTGAGCTGCCAGGCGGCCGGCGGACGCGCCGGCAGCGGGGCGAGGAGGGGGCGAGTGGCGAGGCTGCAAGGGGCCACCACTTTCCCCCGCCACCCTCCTCTGGTTTTTTCATTTTCCTCCCCGTCCTCCTCCTGCACCACTTTCCTTCTCCTCCTCCTCCTCCTCTTCCTCCTCATCCTGCTCCTCCTCCTCCTCCTCTTCCTCCTCCTCCTCCTCCTCCTCATCCGCCTCCTCCTCCCCCCCTCCCTCCACAATTACTCAATATGAATACTACTCTCCCTCTTCCCCTGATGACGGTTTGAAAGTGGCCGACCACCCCCGCGTACTGTTTTTTAACACACAGGTTTCCCCGGAATTGGGTTTTCGCCTGCATTTTTTCAAAATGCTGCTCTCGCTGAGGCGCCGGCCTCATTTTCGGGCCCCGCTCGTTCCAAATCGTGCTCCCGCTGCAGCGCTGGCCTCATTTCCGTGCTTCCGCTCGTTCCGAATCGTGCTCCCGCTGCAGCGCTGGCCTCATTTCCGCGCTTCCGCTCGTTTCGACTCGTGCTCCCGCTGCAGCGCTGGCGTCATTTCCCGTGCCATGCCACGGCATGCAATGCAATGCTAAGTTGATACTACGCTTTGCGGTGCTCTTCTACGCCATGCCATGCCGTGCTCTACAATGCATCGCGTACCCTTTCGGGATCATTGCCCTGATCGACATCTGACTGAGCGAGTAGAGAGGGGATCTGATCCATGGTAAGGGATGGGAGGGAGGGGTAGGATGTCAGATATGACGCGAGCGCACCTAGCTTGCCCTCCTCCCCCTCCTCCTCCTCCTCCTCCTCCTCCTCCTCCTCCTACTCCTACTCCTACTCCTACTCCTACTCCTCCTTCCTGTCCCCTCTCCCCCTTCTCTTTCTCTCCGTCCTTGTCTTGGGGCAGGATAATCGAGTGGGGCGGACGTGGGGCCTGCTGGAGTGGACCCGTCGTGGCCGAGGGCGCGCACCGACGAGAAGCCCTAAGACCATGGGGGGACATACCCCAGCTGACAACACGCAGGATCCGCTCTCCTCCGCCTCCACCTTCCCAGCTGGCACCGGCGACGGCTCAGGGAACGCCTTGGGAGACTTGCCTTGGCCGAGGGGACTCAAGGTTCCCCCTGGCCGCTGAGACTCGCGCCGCACGAGGAAGTGGTGGCACAGGCTGGCTTAATCCTCTTCGTTTCGCTGGGCTTGGGGTTTAGCGACTGGCTACCCTGGCGCGACGGCTGGCCATTCGCCCCATCGGAGTGGGTGTGGTTCCTCCTCGTCGTCGTCCTCCTCCTCCTCCTCCTCCTCCTCGTCCTCCTCCTTCTCCTCCTCGTCCTCCTCCTCCTCCTCCTCCTCCTCCTCCTCCTCCAAGTCCAGACCTGCAGCGCGTGTCCCCAAGAGCGGGCGCGCCGAATCCAGAGCTCACATGCCTGCACGCGCCTGCCCCACTCGCCCACGCGATCAAGTTGGCACGCTCCCCCCCAGCTTGACAAGTTTCCCCCGCGTCCCCGTGGCCCCGCAGACCCGGCACGAGAAAACTCCCTTGCAAAACTCAAGCCTATGCGAGGGATCGATGCCATGCGGTACCTTGGCGCAGGGGGTTGCAACCCAATCCAACTTCTTTAAATCGGCCGTCGGTCGTGTGTGGCAGAGGGAACATCTTACACCCTTCGAGTCCGCGACGACCCGATGGGCCGATATGGCCGCAGCCGAAACAACCTTGAGCGCCCGCTCCTTGCCCCTGACCCTGGCCTCCTCCTCCTCCTCCTCCTCCTCCTCCTCCTCCTCCTCCTCCTCCTCCTCCCCCTCCCCCTCCCCCTCCCCCTCCCTCCCCTCCTCCTCCTCCTCCTCCTCGTCCTCGTCCTCGTCCTCGTCCTCTCCTCTCCTCCTCCTCCTCCTCCTCCTCCCTCCTCCTCCTCCTCCTCCTCCTCCTCCTCTCCTCCTCCTCCTCCTCCCCTCTCCTCCCCTCCTCTCTCCTCCTCCTCCCTCTCCTCCTCCTCCTCCTCCCCTCCTCCTCCTCCTCCTCCTCCTCCTCCCCCTCCTCCTTCCCCTCCCCCTCCTCCTCCTCCCCCTCCTCTCTCCGGGAGCTGTGGGCCCTGTCGCTTCCCCCCCCCTCTCCGCTCTCAGCAGCCCCATGCGGTCATGGAGCCGTGGGAGCGAAGAGCAGACCGCTGGACAAGCGACGGCGACGTCGGCGTGGGAAAAAAAACTCCTCTGGAGTTGTGTGGTTCCCATCGTACTTCAGGACCACATCCTAGCACCCAGAACAGTACCGAGGCAGTGTCGAGCGAGTATGGCCTCCCAGGGCCCGCCACAAGAAAACCCTCAAGTTTCGGTGCTTCCTTGGTGCACAATACTCTTTTTGGTGATCAAGGCTGCGGCAGGTTGGAACATCGGAACTCTGGAGGCGGCCCGGGGGTCTGAGCTGGGCGGGACGCCACGAATCGGTCAGGAGGTGGGGATGTGAAGCCCAGGGAGGACCCCTCCTCGGGTGCTGGGCCCCCTCAGACCCCCAGCCGACTCCAAGATGCATCTGCGATGCATCGGCGACGTCGGCAATGCGTCGATGACGTCGGCGTGGGGAAAATCGCCTCCTCCTCCACCCCCGCTGCAGGCAAGACTCGGATTCATGTCCACTGCGACTTGGAGTTTCGGGTTCCTGTCTGCAAATCACGCCCCTGGGTTGATTTTTATCCGAGCCCAATATGCGCCTCGGCCTTTTGGCACCCCTTCCCAGAAAGTCGAAGTAAGACGCAGTGGATATGGATAGAAAGCTTGCCTGCACCTGGGCGTTGATTACTGGCGGGGGGGCAATCGATTGTCCGGAAGAAGCGTTCGCCTTTCGCTTGATTACTGGCGGGGGGGCAATCGACTGTCCGGAAGAAGCGTGCGCCTTTCGCGCCCCTGTTCGGCCCCAGGCGGCCTCTATGGGGCTCCTCTAGGGAACCAGGGCCGTACTCCAGATTTCGTAATAAAAGGGAGGGGGTCTGGACCCTCAAAGACAAGCCATTTCAGACCCCCCCCCGTGGGAGAACCCTCCAAAACATCGTCCCCAGACCCCCCCAGGCCCTCCAAGATAGCCTGGAAGAGACCCCCCCCCAAATGAGACCCCCCTCCCTTTATTACGAAATCTTGAGTACCTTTCTTCACCCCCCTCCCCCATAAGAGCGTGCTGTCTTCCTCGCGAGAATTCGCGCCGCCCGCCGCACCTGCACGATATTTCCTCGCCCTCGCTCGGAGGTCCATTCCCCGTGCACGTTGCGCTTTCGCGCGAGCGGAAGACAATACAAAAATACACTTTTCCGCCGTCGGGGACGCATGGCCCCCCCCCCCGATCGGCTGGAACATGTATGCAGGCATCCCCGACGGCGGACAAAGTAGAGTATAACGCTCTTCGCCCCCTAAATTTTTGGCTTGATGATCCAAGATGCTCCTCGATTTGGGCGCCCGAAATGTCCGGGGTAGCTCGGGCCCGGGGTATCTCGGGCTCGGATTCCCGAAAAACCAACCAGAGTTAGCCCTGACCCGAGTTACGCCTGATGATTCGGAGCTCTGGCCGCCCGAATTCTCAAGGGTAGCTCGGGCCCGGGGCAACTCGGGTTCGGATTCCCGCAAAACCACCCCGAGCTAGCCTTGACCCGAATTGCCCCTGATGATTCGGGGCTCTGATCGATGGCCCTCGCTGAGAAGAAAACGCACACGTCCGAGCGATGCCAAGGAAGGTCGGCTATACGCAAGAGTGACCCTGGGTAAGAGTGACCTTTGGTGCGCGGCTCTTTGGGGGCCGCGGGGGGACCCAACCTGGGCGCGCAGGCCGCTGCTCCTGCTTCGTTCTCAGCCACCTGGGGACCCATCTCTGCCCGCACCAAGGTCACTCCGGCGAAAGGTCACTCTTTAGATGCCTCCTAGATGGGGTCGGAGTAGATGGGGTCGGAGGACCGCGCCGCATCGCCAATACATCGACGATACATCGGCGATGCATCGGCGATGCATCAGCGATGCACCGGTGATGAGGCGTCGACGTCGGCGATGTACCGGCGACGTCGGCGTGGGGAACATCGGGCTCCGCATCGAGCCGCATCGTCGATGCATCGGCGATGCGGCGCGACCCTCCGACCCCATCTACACCCTGCGAAATGCTTAAGAAACCATGGGTTAAGAAATTCAGGGTCTCAGAACTGGAATAAAAACCCAGAACTTCTATCAAAATCTTGGGATTGACATTGACAAGTTAAGAATAATCAAGACTCTGGCCGAAAACTTAGGTTTTCTTAAGCATCGTCTAAGGTGTACTCCGACCCCATCTAGGAGGTCTAGAGACTCTTACGTCCAGTCGAGAAGGGGCCGCCGGCGCCGAGCGAGCGCCGCCGGCGCCGGGGCGGGCGGCCTCGGCGAGCGCCTGGCCCCGGTCCACGGCGGCGGCGCCCCCGGCCTCCGGGCTGCCGCGCGCCGCCGGCGGCGGTGGGCGCCGCAGGCAGGGGGGGGAGTTTTGAGAGCAGGGGCGAGAAAGGAGGGGGCGATAAGTGAGAAGGGCGGGGGGCGATACACGAGGGGCGATGCATGCGAGGGGGGGGGAAGATAAATGAGAGGGCTCCTGGGCGCGAGTCAATGTTGGCGAGCAGGGGCGATCAAGGAGGGGGCGATAAGTGAGAAGGGCGGGGGGCGATACATGAGGTTGGACGCCCGAATTATCCGGGATAACTCGGGTCCGGGGTAACTCGGGTGTGGGTTCCCGAACAACGGACCCGAGTTAGCCCTGACCCGAGTTACCCCTGATGATTCGGGGCTCTGGACGCCCGAAATATCCGGGGTAACTCGGGTCCGGGATAACTCGGGTTTGGGTTCCCGAAAAACGGACCCGAGTTAGCCCTGACCCGAGTTACCCCTGATGATTCGGGGCTCTGAATGAGGGGCGATGCATGAGAGGGGGGGGAAGATAAATGAGAGGGCTCCTGGGCGCGAGTCAATGTTGGCGGCGTATCCAACGGCTCAATATGCGCTGATGGTTCCCATCCGCCCCCGCATGATGTTCCCAGATGCTCCGAGGCAGCGCCGAGGCGCACCGACGCGACTCTGATACATCCCATTCTGATAGAGGGTGCCGGCGGCAGGGGGCGAAGCCCTTACGGATCCGACCGCTCCCGCCCTGCGGGTTGGGCCGTGCGAGACCACTCAGACGAAGTGCCTGGTAGGATTTGCCTGGGCCTGGTAAAAATCTACCTGAAGTCCCTCGTGTGGGCCTCCACTCTGTCGGTGGTCCCTCCCGGACACCCGCGACGAGAAGCTTTCAAGAAATCCCAAGGGCCCCAGGACGAATCTAAAGAGCCCCAAGACGGCCCCCACAAGGGTCCAAGAAGGCTCCACGTCGCCGACAGACCGCCCCAAGACGCCCAATATGGCCTTGAGACGGTCCACGAGGCCCCCAAGACGCCCCAAGAGAGCTTCAAGAGGCCTTCCGAGAGAAGGCCCCGAAAGGCAAACATTGTCCCATTCCAAGGGAAACGTTCACTTTTAGCATGTGCGACTTTCGGGATTCTAAGCGTCCACGACGAGCCTACAAGCCCACAAGATCGCCCCAAGATCGCCCCAGAGACTCCGAAGAGGCCCCCAGGACGTGCCAAGACGGTCCCAAGACGGCCCGAGTCGCGCTGGAGACGGCCCATGACGGCCCCAAGAGGGCTCTAGAGCCAGAACTCGAAATTACATTTCCAGCTTTCTGCCCAAACGTGACCTCCCAGACCGCTGGCAGGCCTCCAAGAAGCTCCAAAGAGGCCCAACAGAGGCCCCAAGAGGCCCCCAAACGGTGCCCAAGAGCCCCAAGAGCCCCCAAGGAGACTTCAAAACTGCCTCCAAGAGACTACCGACCAGATGCGTCAAACTCCCAGGGAGCGGCTGGTCATGCGCCGCCGGCGTTCTCGATAAAACCTGGCGTCTTAAGAAAAAACGGTTCCAATCAGAAGTGGTCTAAGAACACTTGGTGCAAACCGCAACAGGTTGTTAGAGGACTCTTCGGTGGGCCTATCAGAGTCATGACCTTTCGCCACTTTTTGGAAACTTAGGTGTTTTCGTGAACGTCTTTGTCGGTTCCCGGAGGATCTCCAGCCTCGTGGTGCCTTCCATCAAGTGCGCCTTGTCGAGAGCGTTCCGGGGGTGCCAGATTCGTCCCGAACGGCCGCCGTGGAGCCGAGCTATGATTAGGTCGGGCCTGTCCTTGTACACTGGGATTTTGGGCGAAACAATAAAAATACTTGGAAAGTAATCCCAAAATGTTCAAAAATAGTCAAAACATCGTCCCCAGACTATTTTTTTAAAAAAACTATTTTTGAATATTTCTCCTGTAGAGGGACAAGCCCGACTTCAAGCTGACCCGGAAACCAACACGGCCTCCCCAGACCTTCGAGGTAGTGAGCAATTCGGCACGTCCTTTTCCCAAACATCCTGTGGTGCTGGGCCCTCGCTTTGAAAAGAAAGTCCCCGCGTCGCCAACTCTCCTTTCCTCCTCCATTTTTTCTTGCGCAGGCTGCTGAGCGATCCAGGCGGTCGTAGCGTCAGACTTTCCTCCTCCTCCTCCTCCTCCTCCTCCTCCCGCTCCTCCCTCCTGCAGTCACCCCCCTCACTTTGGCACACCCGCACACGTCTCGTGGCCCCATAAGGAGCTCCACCTGGCATGGTTCGCATGCCGCTTGGCATACCCCTCACACGTTTCATGGCCCCATAGGGAGCTCCACCGGAGGCCCCAGGGGCACGGTTCGCATGCCGCCACCCCCCTCCAGTTTGGCACACACCCCTCACGCCTATCGTGGCCCCATGGGAAGCTCCACCGAAGGCACCAGTGGCATGGTTCACATGCCGCCACCTGTCCACTTTGGCGCAACCCTCACACTTTTCGTGGCCCCATGGGGTGCTCCACCGAAGGTCCCAGTGGCATGGTTCGCATGCCGCCCCCCCCACTCCACTTTGTCGTGGCCCCATAGGGAGCTCCACCGAAGACCCCAGTGGCATGGTTCGCATGCCGCACCCCCCCCCCACTTTGGCATACCCCTCACACGTTTCGTGGCCCCATATGGAGCTCCAGCGAAGGCACCGGTTGCATGGTTCGCATCCTGCCTCCCCTCTAGTTTGGCACAACCCTCGCACCTTTCGTGGCCCCATGGGGAGCTGCACCTAAGGCCCCAGTGGCATGGTTCGCATGTCGCCCCCCCCCCCTCCACTTTGTCGCAACCCTCACACGCTTCGTGGCCCCATAGGGAGCTCCACCGAAGGCCCCAGCGGCAGCGCCCGCATGGCAGCCCCGCCGCATTGCGGCGCACCCTTCGCGCGCTTCGTGCCCATATAGAGCTCCACCGAAGGCAATTCTGATTGGGTCCTTCGCCAGGATGGTGTTTGGTAGTTTTCGGCTTCTGAGGGCCCTCGCTGAGCCCTGGGGCCGTGGCAACTGCTGTTCCTGCTCCTGCTTCTCCTGCTGCTGCCGCTGCCCCGTTTTCTTCTTCCTCTTTCTCCTCTTTCTCCTCCTCCTCCTTCCCCTCTTCCTCCTTCTCCTTCTCCTCCTCCTTCTCCTCCTTCTCCTCCTCCTCCTGCTCCTCCTCCTCTTCCTCCTCATCCCTCCCATTCTCCACCTCCTTCTCCACCACTTCCTCCTCCTCTTCCTCCTCCTCCTCCTCCTCCTCCTCCTCCAACCCGCCCCCTCCTCTTCGCCCTCCTGCTCCTTCTCACTCCTCCCTCCTCCTGTTCTCTCCTCTCTCCTCTCTCCTCTCTCCTCCTCCTCCTCCTCCTCCTCCTCCTCCTCCACCTCTGGCTCCTCCGTGTATTACTCTCCACTTCCTCCCAACCTTCTCCTCCCCCTCTTCCCCACCCTACCATTTGCCTCCGCTCCGACGAACTTATTTCTGTAGGCCCCAACCTCTGGACCTCTGGGCCCCCTTCCACGGGGCCAATTCGTCAGCCCAGGCTGTCTCGCGACGCTCCCGCGGCCCAGAAGGCTGCCTCTAGACGCCGACATCGGCGACAAAAACTTCACAGCGCGATTTCCCGAGTCGCCAAAAATGCCTGGGCCGCTAGGCAGGCCTCGCGGAATATTATAGCACCCCGCAATTGCGGAAAAGAGTGAGGGGGCGGGCGCGGGCGACGCGGGCGTCGAGCCAGCGGACCACGTGGACCTCACCTTCCATGTCGATGGCGCCCTCCTCTTCCTCCTCCTCCTCCTCCTCCTCCTCTTCCTCCTGCTCCTCCACCTCCTCCTCTTCCTCGTCCGCGTCCTCGTCCTCATCGTCGTCGTCGTCGTCGTCCGCCTCCTCCTCCTCCTCCTCTTTCACCTCCTTCTCCTCTTCCTTCTTCCTCCTCCTCCTCCTCCCCCTCCTCCAAGAGCTTGGATGGGCAGAGCTTGAAGAGGTCTTGGGGGGCTCAGACGGCATGCAAAATCTGCCGCCGCGCTTGTGCGGCACTGGCGTGCTGTGTGGTAGGGTTCGCGGACGCCCCCCTCAGGAGGGTCCTTGAGCGCCCCGAGGCCCCTCAATAGTGGGCGCCTTGAGGCAGCTTCCCCTAAACCCAGGCTTTGGGCACGGATGCCGAATTGCAGCAGGCAACTGGATTGTCAATGAAAGTGTTCAGACAGCCCCGCCGCAGGCGCCGATGTGCTGTTGTAGGGTCAACGTGGGCCGGATCGGGGGAATGGCACGAAGGCGCTTTCCCAAACCAATGCGAGCAAGCCCGCCGCAAGCGCCGATTTGCGTGCTCTGACAAGTTCAGCGCGGGGGGGATCGCTGGTGGGCCACCCGGAAAGAATGCAAAAACAGCCCGCCGCAGGCGCCGAAGTTTTGGCTTGTTCAGTGAACGTAGTTTGGGTCGCGGGTGGGTCGCAGGCTCTCCACCTCCACCTGGAAGGAATTCAAAAACAGCCCGCCGCAGGCGCCGAACATTTTGATTTGTACACTGAACGCGGTTTGGGTCGCGGGTGGGTCGCAGGTTCACCACCAGGAACGAATGCAAAAGAAGCCCGCCGTAGGCGCCGAAAATTTTGGGTGGGTCGCGGGGTAGGTCGCGGGTGGGTCGCGGGGCGGGTCGCGGGGGGGACGACGACAACAAACAACAAACGACAACAAACACCAACAACACCACCGCCACCACCAACAACAACCACAGCAACAACAACATCAGCAACGAACACAACAACAATAACAACAAGAGCAGCAGCAGCAGCAACAACAACAGCAACAGCAACACCAACAACAACACCAACAACAGCAACAACAGCAACAACAACACCACCAACAACAGCAGCAACAACAACAGTATCAACATCAACAGCAACAACAACAGCAGCAACAACACCAACAACAACAGCAACGGCAACAACAACAACACCAACACCAACACCAACAACAACAACATCACCACCACCAACAACACCACCCAAACCAACAACAACAACAACAACCAACCAACCAACCAACCAACCAACCAACCAACCAACCAACCAACCAACCAACAACCAACAACCAACAGCAACAACACCACCAACAACAACAAGAATCCGCATCGCGGAATTCCACTTCAGCCACGCACCCAGGGACAGTGAATGACCGTTCGGTTCAGCCCCCTCACTCTGACAAACTTCCCACCAAAGCTGCCTGGAACACCTTCAATGACCCCTGTGCCGTCAGACCTTGCCTGCGGGAGGGAGACAGTGGACCCCGAGATCCGACGTTGCGACCAAATTGCAACACCATGGAAAAACACGACCGCAACCCAGTACACAATTTTTCCGCACGTCCTTCGACCTGGATCGATATGTGATGCCCCCGGGGCCCGAAACTGGGCGGAAACGTCCGGCGTGAAACAACTCCGTCGGCCGGATCTCACGGCACGCTCCCGCCCCGTCCCCCTCCCCCCTTGGGCAGCGAGTCCGGCCACGCCTGCTGCTCCTGCTCCTCCTCCTCCTCCTCCTGCTCCTGCTCCTGCTCCTGCTCCTGCTCCTCCTCCTCCTCCTCCTCCTCCTCCTTCTCTCTCCTCCTCCTCCTCCTCCTCCTCCTCCTCCTCCTCCTCCTCCTCTGTCTTCTCTCCTCCTCTCTCCTCTCTCCTGGCAGGCGGGCCTGGGCGCCTCGTCCTGCTGCTCCTCCTCCTCCTCCTCCTCCTCCTCCTCCTCCTCCTCCTTCTCCCTCTCCTCTCTCCTCTCTCCTCTCTCCTCTCTCCTCTCTCCTCTCTCCGCTCTCCTGCTCCTCTTGCTCCTGCTCCTGCTCCTGCTCCTGCTCCTGCTCCTGCTCCTGCTCCTGCTCCTCCTCCTCCTCCTCCTCCTCCTCCTCCTCCTCCTCCGCCTCCTCCTCCTCCTCTCTCCTCTCTCCTCTCTCCTGGCGGGCGGGCCTGGGCGCCTCCGCCGCTGGCCTGCTGCGGCGTGGCCTGCTGCGGCGTGGCCTCGGCCGAGGGGGCCGCGGGCCGCGGCGGCTGCGGCTGGGGGCTCCACAGCGCGGGCGGCGAGCTGGGCTCCAGGCGCCTCGCTCGCGGGGGCTCGAGCTCTGGAGGGCGAGGGGAAACGGCAGGGCGGGGAGGCAGAGGGGAGCCTCCTCATCCTCTTCCTCCTCCTCATCCCTCTGCTCCTCGGTCTCTCGTTCTGCTCGCAGGCTGACCTGGGAGATGCGCAGCTTCTCCTCGCTCCGTTTACCCTGCCTCCTCCTCTCCCCTCCTCTCTCTCTCTCTCCTCCACTTGTTTCTCCTCCTCCTCCACCTCCTCCTCCTCCTCCTCCTCCTTCATGTCCTACCCCTCCTTCCTGCCCTCCTCCTCCTCCTCCTCCTCATTTTTCCTGTCCTCCCCCTTCTTCCTGCCCTCCTCCTCCCTCCTCCTCCTCCTCCTCCTCCTCCTCCTCCTCCTCCTCCTCCTCCTCCTCCTCCTCCCTCCTCTCTCCTCTCTCCTCTCTCCTCTCTCCTAGCGGGCGGGCCTGGGCGCCTCTGCCGCCGCGAGGCCGGCGGCCAACGGCGCGCGGCTGGGGCTGGCCGCCGGCTGCAGGCGGGCCTCCCCCCGAGGTGCGGCACGCGCCTCCGCCTTGTCCTCCTCCGCCTCCTGCCTGCTCCAGCTCCCTCCTCCCCCTCCTCCCCCTCCTCCTCCTCCTCCTCCTCCTCCTCCTCCTCCTCCTCCTCCTCCTCCTCCTCGAGACTGAACTCTGGGGGCGAGAGGGAGGATAGGTGGAA
>CAUYUJ010014895.1:230000-350000 GCA_963575745.1 Prorocentrum cordatum
TAACAGGATTCCCCATATTTCCTCATATTTTCTGGGTCTTGGTCTTCCCCCCCACCTCCCATATTTTCCCATATTTTCCTGGGAGTCGACGATTAACTGTGTCTGTGCTTTTTTTCCCCCCCTCCTGGTGTACGCCGATGCCACACGATGTCTCGCATGCGTCATCAGAGCAGGTCGACCGATCCGAGCTCGAGAATCAGACAGGGCGACGGGTCGAGACACAAGGGATATGCGAGGGATGAGGAGGATGAGGAGGATGATGAGGAGGAGGAGGAGGAGGAGGAGGGATGAGGAGGAGGAGGAGGAGGAGGAGGATGATGAGGAGGAGGAGGAGGAGGAGGAGGAGGAGGAGGAGGCGAGTCCCCTCGTGGATGAGCAAGTAAGCAAGCAAGCAGGTAAGCAAGCAAGTCGGAGGAGCAGGAGGCGGAGGACGAGGAAAAGGCGTGAAGAGCAGAAGGAGCAGGAAGAGCGGCAGGGAGGAACGAGAGGGGGACGAGGAAAAGGCGTGAAGAGCAGAAGGAGCAGGAAGAGCAGCAGGGAGAAACGACCCCATAACCCCGAAGCGTTTGTTGTTGTTGCTGCTCTTTTTTGTTGCGTTCTTTCAGAATGTCGACCCCCAGATGTCTGGACCTCCTCTCGGGGGCGACAATGAGGGGGGCGTCCCAGAGGGGGGGGACGCAAAACCGCCGGCCCCCTTGTGGGGCCGCCAGGCTGGTGGCCGAAGCTTCGCAGTTTCGTGTGCCAGTTGCAGCTTTCAGTTTCCACTGTTACAGTTCTGCTTCTTGCTGCTTACTGTTCCTTGTTGATGGACCGCGCGAGGGGGGGAGGCCCAAAAAGGGCATTTTTACTACGCCCTGAGCGTGTGCTCTGACTTGCTGAGGTAAATAAAAATTGACACCCCTCACGCAGATCGGCAGGGTCAGGGTCCAGAAACACAAGGGATGTGCCACATTTCTGAAATCCGGTGGCACCCCTCACGCAGATCGGCGAGGTCAGGGTGCAAAAACACATAGGATTTGCCACATTTATCAAATTTGCTGGCACCCCTCACGCAGATCGGCGGGGTCAGGGTTCAAAAACAAATGGGATTTACCACATTTCAAACATTCGGTGGCACCCCTCACGCAGATCGGCGGGGTCAGGGTGCAGAAACACATAAGATTTGCCACATTTCTGAAATTCGCTGACGCCCCTCACGCAAATCGGCGGGGCCAGGGTCCAAAAACACAGGGGATGTGCCACATTTCTGAAATTAGGTGACACCTCTCACGTAAATCGGCAGGGTCAGGGTCCAAAAACATATGAGGTTTGCCACATGTATAAAATTCGGCGGCATCCCTCACGCAGATCGGCAGGGTCAGGGTCCAAAAACATAAGGGATTTGCCACATTTCTGGAATTCGCTGGCACCCCTCACGCAGATCCGTCGGGCCAGGGTCCGAAACACACAAGGGAGTTGCCACATTCTTGAAATTCGGCGGCACTCCTCACGCAGATCCGTAGGGTCAGGGTCGGAAAACAGACATATCCCTACACGGCTTCGCGGCGGCGCCCAGACCTTCTGATTCAGCGCTTGCCTCTCCCCTTCTCCGAGACAGGGGGCCGGCGGCATGGGGCGAAGCCCTTCCGGTGAATCATGGCCGGCCGCACGTGCGCGGCCCAAGGGGATTCCAGGGACGTCATGAAAAAGGAAGAGAGGCGCCATGAAACCTGGGGAAAATCATGGCCCACGCCATGATGTCCACCCCGCCCCAGGCCCTAGCCATCACCCCCTTCTTGGCCGCCCCCGATCCTCCCCCGGATCGGAACTTCATCCCGAGCAGGTTTCTGCTGGTCCTGGGGCCCGGTGAAGAAGGCCCCCCGGAGGCCGAAACTTGAAAAAATCCTCCCGTCGTGTTTTTTTCGCTGCGCCAGGGGGTCCCTGGAGGTCCCTACCCTTTCCCCAGGGCCCGTTTCGCATTCTGAGTCGTTGTGTCTCAGACCCGAGGACTGGCGAGGGCCGCCAGAGGCCGAAATTCAGGTAAAACCCTTCGTCTCGGATCTTTCAATAGGGAGCCCACAAAGGACGTACGCCCCCAGCTATGTACATGAACACGGCCCCTCGATTCGCGAGACCGGCCGCGTTATACGAACATTTGTGAAATGCGTGCTCTCGAAAACAGCATGGATTCATGTACATGTACGTCCTTCTTTCGCTCCTGATTCAAACACGTTGGAAACCTGGAAGGCAATCGCTCCGACGTCCATTCTCCGTGCATTGCTTGGTTTCGTGCGACTCTTGCCTTGCTCAAGATGCTCCAAGATGGATCAGTTTTTCTGGCGCTGGCCACGCCGAGAAACACTCACACGTCCGAGCGATGCCAAGCAGGGGTGCTTCGCCGACCCAGCAAGCAGGGTGTTTCGCCGACGCACGAGCAGGGTGGTTCGCCGACCCCTCCTTCCCCCTGTCTCGAAGCCCCCCCCCGCCTGTGGCGATGCCAAGCAAGGGGAGGAGGGAGGCCCCCTCCTTCCCCCTGTCTCAAAGCCCCACCCGCCTGTGGCGATGCCAAGCAAGGGGAGGAGGGAGGACCACCCCTCCTTCCCCCTGTCCCACAGAGCCCCCCCCGCCTGTGGCGGCAGCGGCACCAGGCCGGCGGCCTGCGCCACGCTCCGAAGCGCTGGCGCGCCGGATGTCGGCCTGCTCTGCACACTTCTCCCCGGAGGGGAAGGCGAAAAAGGAGGAGGAGGAGGAGGCGGGACGACGGGGCCCTTTTCCTCCTCCTCCTTCTCTCCCGCCTCCTCCTCCTGTCCTCCTCATCCGCCTCCTCCTCCTGTCCTCCCTCTCCGTCCTCCTCCTCCTCCTCCTCCTCCTTTTCCTTTTCCTTTTCCTCCTCCTCCTCCTCCTCCTCCTCCTCCCATGAGTTCCTATTGGCTCTGTGGCTGTCCGTCACCGCTGAGCGATAAGGCAACCCCCAAAAAACAGTTCAGAGGGCAAGGACGGTTGAAAGGGGTTCAGGCGGTGGCGGACGTCCAACCCGTATGAACAGACCATTTCAGCGGGGTTGACCGCCCAAAGCTCGCTTCCAAGCTGGGGCCAATCCCGTTTCTGAGCAGTCTCTGACTGTAAGCTGCAGCGCGGTTGCGAGGACCTCTATCACACCGCGCCCCCAGGAGCCGAGACCGAACGGACCCGAAAGCGCCGCAACACGAGCACCAGGCCACCCGACCCCCACCCAGCCAAAGCATGTGGCTCCGATGCGCTGTCCTCGCCACCCTCGGCGGGCCGCCGCAAGGCATGAAAGCAGTGTGCGTCCTGGATCGGCCTCTCTCGCCGCAGGTCGCACACCTGTACTGCTTGCCGGCCTTCTCAATTAAGTGCCCGTTGGGCTCGGGAGTTAATTGCAAAACCTGGGGCTTGGGCCTTCGAGGCCTCCGATACCGCGTTACATGTGGAACCCCCTATGGCAGACAGGTCACTCATGACCTCAGCTACTATCCAGGCCGATTGCTTAACAAGACTAGCGCTGTGTTTAAGCTCGGCTTTAATTAGAGGGTTGGTGGGATGAGCCTGGGCCCCAAGCTTGGCAAGCTCGCCAGGCCGCTCGTTGCCCCGCCACGCCCACTCGCTAACCCCCTGCCTACGGGCCTCACCGAGGGAGAGGTGAGACCTAATCCTACTCACTGAAATCAGATATCATCCGATGGCCTCCGACAAGTCGAACACATCTTTCAAACTCTCTGAATGCGCGATGTCCTCGAAGTTCTGCCCTGGACCGAACCGCCAAACATCTCCCACCATCTTGCAGTCAGTGATGACCTCGACCCCCTGTGGGCCCGCCAACCTCAACGCCATCTTGAAGGCGCGCACCTCCCCGCCCCCGCGAGCTGGACCACGTGGGGCAAGGGGCCGCGCGCCGCGCCGACAACGAGCCCGCTCTTCGTGACTGAGGCGACCGCCCGCCCCGCTCTGGCAAGAGAGGGGTGATCTTGATCATATCCTGACCCGTCGAGGCACGCGCGTTTGTCGAGCACGCGGGGATGGCGCGCCACCGAAACCCCGCCTGCTGGCATGGCGCGGGCCACGACCACGACGCGCTCGGGAGATGCGCCCTCGCGCGGAGCGCCTCCGTGCCCGGGGCAACCGGCGCGTCCAGGAGCTCCTGAACATCAAGATCGCGAACTCGTGGCCGATGGGCGGGGCAGCGGGACCTATGCAGTGCCGTGCCGACGTCGACTAGGCAAAGCAAGCACCTGTCTTCCACCGCCCTCCTGTCCTGGCAGAGCCGCTCCTGGGTTGGGCACCTCTCTGCGACCGCGCCCGCGAGCTCCGCCACCGCCTGCCACCTGCCCTGAGCCCGCAGATCCCTGAGCACCTCGATCACAGGTTCGAGCAGCGGCCCATCGTGGAGGCCCTCGACGCGACCGTCCCCCAGGCACATGATCAGGTGCCCCCGAACGACCCTCTCCAGAATCATTTTTAACGATCGGCCTCCCAGATAGGTGATGTCGATCTCCAACCCCGACCTGGTAGCGAACATGTTCCAAGCCTTCGGTTCCCAGTCTACCCGTCTAAGGGTCAAGACGACCACTCCAGCAGGACCTCGCAGACGGCTCCAGTCGAAGTCCCTCTGATAAGCTGGGAACTCTGCTGCGTCACCTTGGGCTCCACCCACTTGTTCCTCGCCGCCTGGCCCCACGTGAGGAGCAGAAGCATGTTCGAGTCGAATGAGGGGCCCGCCTTGGGCTCCACGCTGAAGGGGAACTCCAGGGTCCTGCTCCTGCCCTCGGGGGCCCCGAACGCAGCCGCTCCCGCTACGCTCCTGATATGTTGAGTTTCGATGTAGCCATGCCGTGACCCGGACCCCACAGGTAGCTGAAGCCGCACCCCCCCCCCAGAGCGAGCGACCCTCATCATCCCCTTGCTAAAGCTCTTCAAGCCACGGATCCTACCACAGCGCCCCTGTAGGCGCCTCAACCGAGCCTGCAGCACCTTGGATTCTCGGCTTCTCTGGCCGCCAAGGTTCGATCGCAACCCAAGTTTCGGCCGCAAAGAGCCCCCTCGAAGCTCCACTTTCTGAGCTTACTGACGATCACCTGCCTCGCGCTGGCACGCGTGCTCAGCGCCGGGCCCTTGGACTGCGCTAGCACAAGCAACAACCTCTCCAGCAGTGTGCACAGGTCAGCACGCGGCAGCCTGACCTCGACCTGCGACAAGTGACCTCACGACTGGAGGGCAATGTCATCGACGACGTTGCAGATTCCAACGCGGACAAAGTGCTCGCGCGTGATGTCGAGAGGGTCTAGCAACAGACAACTGGGCAAACTCGTAGCCTCCCCGCATCCCGCTAAGATAACCTGGTCCACCGCCGCCACCTGCGCGCGCGCGCCTGCATTGCCGATGATCCGCTTGCCGCGGTACAGAGACAGCTGCAGACGTAACCGAGTCAAGTTATATCGATGCTTAACTGCGGCTCGTGCGAGAAGGCCGCGGTTCACCTTCCCCCAGGATTTCGTTAAATCCACGAGGCGCTCTGAAAAAACAGCCCCCCGCGCCCAGATGCCGTTCGACCACCGAGCTCTGCTCCCGGACCGCTCCCTCGCAACTCTTGCCCGAAATCCCGCGCCTGCAAGGCCTGCTCACGGAGGCCTCCCAAGCGCGGATCTCAAGCCGAACCAGCTTCGAGGGAACTCTGACGGGGGTTGGGAGCACGCCTCTTGGTCGAAAGCCTCCCTCTGGCTTACCTGGCATCGCGAGGGCCGCGGTCAGCATCGAGACTGGGTAAATCCCAATACACTTCATCCAGCACCAGAGCTCCCCTAAGACCTCGAGGATCCTGTCGGTGGCCTTGTCGAGGTCACTGGGCCTGAGCGAGTCTATGCCGCGCGCTGTGTAGATTTTGAACTTCCCAGCTGCCACTCTGATCTGCTCTGGGGGCTTCTGGGCCTCGGGCCTGGAGTCCTGCTCCTGCGCCTGCTTATCAATCTCGCTAGTGAGGTGCTCTATCGGATCGGGAAACCTCCGAGCAGCCTCTGGAAGGGTCCAGTGGCTTGTCCAATAGCTGTGCAAGTCGCCCACCTGCTCCTGCGGGCCCACGGGCACTCTGGCATCAGACTTCTTGCTGCCCGCGGGAACCTCGGGCGCCCAACCTAGCGGAACCTGACTGTACTTGTGGGCCTGGCCCCCTCCGTTTGCCGCCGCCTGCTTGACTCGCTCACGCCGCTGCTTGGGGCGCTCGGGGCCGAACGCTCT
Source organism: Prorocentrum cordatum (assembly GCA_963575745.1). Lineage (NCBI taxonomy): Eukaryota > Dinophyceae > Prorocentrales > Prorocentraceae > Prorocentrum > Prorocentrum cordatum. The sequence goes on from CAUYUJ010014895.1 coordinate 236,229, forward strand.
CTCAAGCGCATCTGAAACGCGACCAGCGTCATCGCGCCAGCGCCGAAGCTGCTCGACACCTGCTTGCATCACCTCGTCAAAGGAAGGCCCCCAGCCTTCCCAATCATGCTGCCCTCGAAGCTGACGAGGCCCACGTCGAATCTGCCCCGGGACCCCCATGGTATTAGACTTCCCCCACTCCGAAGTGCTGGCCCTGAGGTAAAAGAGTTCCTGGAACCAGATCGCGGCCCTTCTCCACCCCCTGCTCCGCGGGCGGCCAACGGGGCAATTGCCTCCTGAGGTCCTCCAGGCGGGTGCCTGCACAAGCACGGGCTCCTTGGACCTTCCGAAATACTTCTTCTGTTCTGAAGCCTCGCGGCACTCGCCAAGCCCCGCCTCGGGGGCCCCAGCGAACTGCCGATAGCAACTATCCAGAGCATCCTTACCACCTCGCTGCCGCGCCTGGTCGAGCAGCTACCGGCAATCTCTGGGTTCAGACCTGGGCCCAATTACAACCTCATTGGCAAAGGCGGCAGGCTTCTTCAGCACCCTCACGAGGTGCTCCATCGGCTTGCCGTTTAAAGCTGCACAATGACTGGCCAGTGCGGCTTGGTCAAAGCCTCCCTATTGACGTGGCAAGAGTGAACGTTCGCTGCCAAGCCTGCCGGCATCGCACAGAAATCAATGGACTTCCACACCATGGCCGTGGACTTACAGGTGTAGGTGGTGGGGTGGGCGACCTGGCCCCCGAGTTTTCCAGCCCGCCCCATGTCCCTGAACCGATCGGGCGACGCATTCCAGTCCCCGCCCAGGATGAAGGGGGGCCCCCAACTATGAAGACATTCTCCTAGCCGGCTGAGTATTTAACTTCCCTCTGGTCCTAGCGGGCCGACGTCGGGGAGGTAGGCTGAACCTAAGATGAACCCGCCTGGGACAAAGGTGTTGGCTCACCGCGGTGACTGGCGATGAGGAGCGGGCAAGTCGCGCGCAGCTGCCGGCGGCGCCCCCGCGCCGATGAACTTTTGGCACGCAACTGCAACTCCCGAAGACAGGCCGCCTGCGTCGGTGACTATGGATGGGGGCAAGCTGACGTTCCAGCCCAGCCCCCGAAGTGTTTGCTCACGCTCTTGCTGCTCGCTAGGCTCCAGTGATCTCCTGCAGCACAGCTGCGCTAGACTGGAATTCCCCATCGAGATACTTTTTCGCCGACTTCCAGCAAGTCGTGCTGCATGTTTCCATCGAGAAACAACTCTCCCGCTGGTCAGCCTGGGAAACTGATTCTGCCTGCTGGCGCGCAAGATTCTTGGACTGAGTCTTACTCAGACTGAAATGCGGTGGCAGCCGAGGCCCCCGGGCTGGACAGACAGGCCCCCGCTTGGGAAAGTGGGGGGAGGGGGGGCGACAAAGACGCGGCAGCGGCGTGGGCAGGGGCGGAGGGAAAAAGAAGCGACCGGGTGGTGTGCCAAAAGGAGAGCCCTCCCGCACCTGCCGTGCGGCCCAGGCCTCAACGCCACCTTTCACGACCAAATCTCCCCCGCTAGCCCGAGGCCCGCTACCCGCCCGACCGCCCGCCCCCTGTGGCTGCCTGGCCCGCGGCGCCCGCAAAGCCCTTGCCTCCTGCTGGCGTGCCCGCGGCTGCTTTCGCCGAGGCTGCTCGCGCAGCCCGGCGCGCGTCGCTCGGCTGGGTCGGCAAGAAAGCTCCGGAACGGTCGCGATCGACCACGCCGCCTCCGCCGCCCTCAGAAGCCCCGCCAACCGCGGCGGGGGCAGCACTAGCAGCAGCGGCAGGTGCGGGAGCGGCAGCAGTCGCCTCTGTGGCCGCGGCGGCCTCGCCCTGGCCATGCGCCGCCTCGACGGTCTGCTCCTCGGTCCTCCTCTTCTTGGCGGGGATCCGCTTGACGTGATCCTCAGGCTCCTGCTTGCGGCCCCGCGCCGAGCCGAACAAGGTCTTCGCCGAGCCAGCAATCCCCTTCTGCATATTCTCCTTGCGCGGCGTGGCCCCCGGCCGATCTTGCCCCGACACCTCGTGCAACGTCGGGTCCACGAGGCCGAAGAGCGTCTCGCACTCCCCGAGGTCGAAGCACGTGAGATCTCCCTCCAGCAGCTTGGACAACGGGATGCGGGGCGGCGGGCCGCTCTTCGCGCCGACTACGTTGGTGTGCAGGTTGTCCAGCAGCTTCTTGCACTGGTTGTCCGCACCCTCCAGCTCCTCGGAGAGGGACTGCACGAGGCTGGTCTGCTCACGCAACGTGTTCTGAATGTAATCGTACCTGATGACCTCCAGCTTGAGTTTGGCCTCGAAAAGCTGCACCTTCTGATGTGCCTGCTGGGCCTGTACCTGTAGAGCCAGGGCCCTCAACTCCATGGCGAGCCGCTTCTTGTACTCACGGATGGACTTGAACTTGGTCTCTAGGGCCCCGTCTCCGAGCTTACCCGCGACCGCGACCAGGTTGTCGACCTTTTCGCCTAACAGCTCAAGCTCCTGGCTCGTGACTCGAGGCGGGGGCTGCAGGCCCGCCGCCCGCGGTGCCAGCCCTGCTGGCCTGTCGTAGGCATCCAAAGTAAAACACTCCTCTTCTCCTCGGACTGGTTCTTCCCATAACTTCTTACAATGCTTCCAATACCATTGCGACCATGGAGTCTTCTTGCACCCGCAATGCTGACAATGCCACGCGTGGGCGCCTTTGCCTGCGTTCTTGGGCTTGCCCTGGTCACTCTCCACCTCTGCGCCTCGGTCCTTACCACTCGCATGGTTCCAGGACTGTCCCCACGCCATCGCTGAGACTGCCGGGGGCTGGCGCGGGAAATCGGGTCCTGCTCCTGCGTAGCGAGTGCCAAAACAAGACATGGACATCGTGAGATTAAGACCCTCACCCTGGGCAGGGCCACTGATCGAGGACCTTGCGGGCCCCTCGACCACCTTGAGCCCCAACCCAGGGAAGGCGAACGCCCCAGGCAACGGCTTGAGCCAAATGGCTACGGACTCTCCGTCCTCCTCCTCCTCCTCCTCCTCCTCCTCCTCCTCCTCCTCATCATCATCATCCTCGTCCTCGTCCTCGTCCCGTCGTTGTCGTCCTCTCCCCTTTCCTCGTCCTCCTGCTCTGGAGGGCGTGGGACAGAGGAGGCGGGGGGACGGGGCCCTCCACCTCCTCCTCCTCCTCCTCCTCCTCCTCTTCCTCCTCCGCCTCCTCCTCTTTCTCCTTGTTCGCTCCTCTTACTGTCTTTACGTATCCTCCTTGCCTGAGATCCCGGCCTTGCAATATTTAACAACGTGCGTCTTCGGGCCCCAGGGCCCTCGAATATTGATCCAACCCGAAAAATGTTTCACGAAAACGGTATGTTTTGCTGGCTTCGCGAAGTCGGATCTCAAGGTCCTGCCCTCTTTCTCCGTGCTCCTCCTCCTCTGCCCTCTCCTCCTCCAACTCCCCCTCAACTTTCCCTCCTGCTCCTCCCCGTCCTCCCCCGACCTCCGTCCTCCTCCCCCACTCGCGCTCTCCCGCGCGCGCGGGGTGGCGGCGGGGGCGGGGGGCGCGGGGAGGGGGGCGATGGGGGGCGAATCGTGGACGAGGGAGGGGAGGCAGAGAGGAGGGGGGGGAGGAAGGAGAGGCTCCCTCCCTCCTCCCTGCGCCTTTCCTCCGCAACTCTCCCTCCCGAAGGGGCGTGGGGATGAGGGGGGGGGGGGCTCGGGGAAGCGAGAGCGAAAGAAAGCGAGAGAGAGAGAGAGAGAGTCGAGCTGGGTGCGCCCGCACCATATCTGACATCCTGCCCCTCCCACCCCTGCCTTCCCATTGCCCTGACTGTTCTGTATCCGCCGACTGGTGTCGCAAAGGACCTGGAACGCCCGAAAGGGCCCCATCGTGCTGCGCGCCATATGAGAACGGGAGCTGTGCGCGTTGGTGGAGGAGGTGGCGATGAGCAGGAGGACGCGCGTGAAAAAACACGAAAGATGAAGGAGGACAGAGGACAAGACGGTTGGGAACAACTCCGAACAGGCGCAGCAATAATACTAGGCCTGTAGATCGTCTAGGGCCTTCCGTGGTCATAGTGAGCGCTTGTTATTCTTCTCCGGCGTAACGCTCGTTACCCGGGCCAACCCTCCCCCCCCCCGGGTAACGCTAACGATCGTGCTGTGTGGGGGGAGGGGCCTGGCCCCCCCCCCCCCGCCCCCCCTACATGCTGGGAGTGGACCCCCTGCAAGCATGGCGCTGTGCTCACAGGCATGGCGTGGTCCGAACGGCACACATTGGTGCTCACAAATGTGTTGTGGCGCTCGCAGTCGTCGTCGTCGTCGTCGTCGTCGTCGTCGTCGTCGTCGTCGTCGTCGTCGTCGTCGTCGTCGTCATCGTCGTCGTCGTCCCGAGGACAGCTTTCGCAAGGTTTTTCGAGGCAGCCCTCCAACAGCCTTCCTGGAGAAAGTGTTGTCGAAGGTTTTATGGGAGAAGCCCTCCAACAACCCTCATGAGGAAGGTTGTTGGATATATATATATATATATATATATATATATATATGTATATGTATATGTACATGTATATGTATATGTTTATGTATATGTATGCATATATATATATATATATGTTCGGCTGATCCCCCGAGCTGAATCTCGGGAGAACTCCATCTGGACAGTTATCGTCCATCTGGGACTCCCGCAATGCAAAAGGCGCTCTCGGGGATAAGCGGGGCGGCGCGCCCGAGCCCTCGGAGTCGCCGTAGCCCCAATAGAACCTCTTACTGGGGAGCCCTTTCTCGCGGCTCCGCCCCCCAGCCCAATCTCAGGAACGCCCCAGATGGAGAATCGCACCGGCACTAGTCCAGGACGATTTTCCATCTGGGACCCCACAGGTGCACAAGGGCGCTTTCGGGGATTAGCGGGGCAGTGTGCCCGAATCGCCAAAGTCGTCATGTTCCACAGCGAATCCTTTATGGAGCCATTTCTCGCTGCTCGACCTCCCAGCTGAATCTCGGTCGGGAGTGCCTCAAATGGAGAACCACCCTGGAACCATTCCAACATGATTCCCTATCTGGGCCCCCCCACATGCAAAAGGTGCTCTCGTAAGTTGGGGGGCTGTACTCGTGCTCCCAAAGTAGTGAATTTCCAAACCGCATCTCTTGTCTGGGAGCCTTTTTCTCGCGGCTTGGCCTCCCGGCCCAATCTCGGACGCGCCACAGCTGGGGTGATTTCCCGTCTGGGCCCCCCCAGTGCGAGAGGCGCTCCCTGGGATAAGCGGGGCGGTGTACCTGAGCCCTCAAAGATGTTGTTCTCCAGATCGAATATCTTATTGGGGAGCCTTTTCTCTCAGCTCGCGCCCCCAGCCCAATCTCGGGGGCGGCCCACATGGAAAATCACCCCAGAACCGTTGCAGGGTGACTTTCCATCTGCCCCCGCCCCCAATGCAAAAGGCGCTCTCGGGGATAAGCGGGGGCTGGGGCCCGAACTCCCAACGCCGATTTTTACACATCAGATCTCTTACCGGAGAGCCTTTTCTCGCGGCTCGGCCCCCAAGCCCAATCAATCCCGGGAGCGCCCCAGATGGAAAATCGCAGCGGAACCGTTCCAGCGTGATTCTCCATCTGGCCCCCCTCCAACTGCAAGATGCGCTCTCGGGGATAAGCGGGGGGGTGTACCCGTGCCCCCGAAGCCGATATTTTCTAAAGCGAATCTCTCATTCAGGAACCCTTTCTCTCGGCTGGCCACCCAGCGGAATCTGGGAAGCGCCCCAGCCTGGAAATCACACCGGAGCCGTTCCAGGGTGCTCTTCCGTCTGGTCCCACCCCAATGCAAAAAACGCTCGCGGGGATAGGCGGGGCTGCGTGCGCGAGCCTCCGAAGTCGTCCTCTCCTTCCTAGAAATCTCTTTGCGGCGCCTCTTCTCGCTTCCCGCGGCTCGGCCCCCCCCCCCGCCCAATCCAGGGCGCGCCCCGCACGGACAAAAGTCAGCCCCGAGCAGATCCAGGGTGGTCTTCCCCAGAAGGCGCTCTCGGTGATGCGGTGAGGGGATTTTTTTTACTCTTCGAGCGGGCGCAAGCACCCGCGTGGTCATGCCACGAATTCACGGGCGCTGCCGCTCGCCCGCGCAAACGGCGCGGGACTGCGGCGGGCCCCGCGGCGGCCGAGGAGGGGGGCGCTCACCAGCGCGGTGAGGGGATTGGACAAGGAAACCTTCGATAAGGAATCCAGGGCCTGGAAGCCAGTGGAAAGCCAATCGTGGATGGGCCATGGATATCACCGCCGCCCTCATCAGCTAAGGAATCCTCCAGGGTCTGGCGCCTCCAGGGCCTATTCCTTCGCAAACGCCTCCACCATAAGCAGGGGGTGTACCCGAGGCCCCAAAATCGTCATTCCCAACATCGAGTCTTTTTGTTGGGACGCCTTTTCTCGCAGCTCGGCCCTCGCCCCCATCTCGAAAGGGCCCCATATGGATAATCACACCGGAAACATGCCAGGGTGATGTTCCACCTGGCTGGACCTAAACGCTGTTTTTCGTTTTGTCTTCGTTACGTTGCTCGTTTTGTTCGACCTGTTCTCCTGCACCTCCCTGCCAAAAACGGAAGACAAAACACAGCCGAAGTGCAGCAAAACAGCGTTTAGGCCCAGCCCTGATGCTCCATCTGGCCCCCCCGGATGCAAGAGGCGCTTTCGGGCATGAGCGGGACGGTGTACCCGAGCCCCCAATGTCGTCATCTTCCAAATCGGATCTCTTGCTGGGGCGGCGCCCAAGGCACCGCCAGGGGGAAATCCGCGCCGATCCCGGAAATCCGCGCGGGGCTCCGCAACAGCAGGCGTTTGCACAGCCTTTCTTTATCGGCGAATCCTTGAGCCTCGAGCGAGCTGAGGAGAGAGAAGAAGGGAGGATGCCCCAACCCCAAGCGGCGGCGCTCCCGAAAATGCCGCGCTTCGCCAGCGCCTCCAGCAGTCCCCCTGGACGGGGCATAGCCGCTGCAAGCCTGGCCGCGGCCCCATCCGGGGCGGAGGAAGGGCGAGAGGAGAGGACGGGGACCCAGATCTCCGATGCTATGTTTCCTGCCACTGGTGGCTTCTCCTCGATGCCAGCCTCGACGGACCGCGTGTTCGGGCCTGGGGGCCATCAGATGATAGTCATGATGTTGATGTCGATGATAGTGGTGGCCATGATGATGATGCTGATGCTGATGCTGATGCTGATGCTGATGACGATGATGACGATGACGATAATGACGATGATGATGATGATGATGATGATGATGATGATGATGATGCTGATGCCGATGCCGATGACGATGCTGATGATGATGATGCTGACGGTCATGATGATGTTGATGATGATGACGGTCAATATGATGATGATGATGATGATGATGATGATGATGATGATGATGATGATGATGATGATGATAGTGACCATGACGACCATGATGATGATCATGATAATGATGATGATGATGATGATGATGATGATGATGATGATGATGATAATGATGATGATGATGATGATGATGATGATGAAGATGATGAAGATGATGAGGATGAGGATGATGATGATGATGATGATGATGATGATGATGATGATGATGATACTGACGATGATGATGATGGTGGTGATGATGATGATGATGATTATGATTGCGATAATCATGCTGCGTCTGCTGATGATGGCGACGACGATGACGACGCTGAGTAGGACGAGGAGGAAACGTAGCGGGAGGAGGCATTGCTTCTGCACACAAGTCGGGGCGTATCAGGCAACTGTGTCTAGCACTGTCGGTCCAAACGTTACCACAATATAGATGTTGTTGCTGCCAGCTGCAAAACAGAAAGCACAATCTTCGACTCCGTATCTGCACCCTTCCGTCGGATCCTCCGTTTCCTTAACTGTGCAACCCGTTCATGCCATTGCACATCTGCTCCCGCGGCAGGCTGAGCATATGCTACAGTCACAAGAGAACATCCAAGCATAACCATAATCTTTCAGAGCTCCGCGCGAACTGCTTGGATCTGTGCTGAACTATCCTGCCTTGCGCGCGGAGCGCGCCTAGGGCTGTGGAGGAAGCGCCGCCAATGGGGGCCAACGTCGATCCAAGAAATCCGCTCGAAGCTCCAACACTAGGATCTGCGGGGCTCACGTCAGGTCGGGCCTGTCCCCCTACGGGGGGATTTTCGACGAAACAAAACAAAATATCCCAGTGCGACCCTACCTAGGAGTTGGAGCCCCCAGGAAAGCAGCATTATTAGTAACAGTAAAGCTAAGATAAAGCTAAGCTAAAGCTAAGCTAAAGCTAAGCTAAAGCTAAACTAAATCTAAGCTGAAGCTAAGCTAAAGCTAAGCTAATGCTAAGCTAAGGCTAAGCTAACACTAAGCTAAAGCTGAGCTAAAGCTAAGCTGAAGCTAAGCTAAAGCGAAGCTAAAGCTAAGCTAAAGCTAAGCTAAAGCTAAGCTAAAGCGAAGCTAAAGCTAAGCTAAAGCTAAGCTAAAGCTAAGCTAAAGCTAAGCTGAAGCTAAACAAAAGCTAAGCTAAAGCTAAGCTAGGGCGAAGCTAAAGCTAAGCTGAAGCTAAGCTAAAGCTAAGATGAAGCTAAGCTAAAGCTACGATAAAGCTAAACTAAAGCTAAGCTAAAGCTAGGCTAAGGCTAAGCTAAAGCTAAGCTAACGCTAAGCTAATTCTAAGCTAAAGCTAAGCTAAATCTAAGCTAAAGCTAAGCTAAAGCTAATCTAAAGCTAAGCTAAAGCTAAGCTAACACTAAGCTAAAGCGCTAAGCTAACACTGAGCTGAAGCTAAGCTAACGCTAAGCTAAAGCTAAGCTAAGGCTGAGCTAAAGCTAAGCTGAAGCTAAGCTAAAGCTAAGCTGAAGCTAAGCTAAATCTAAGCTAAAGCTAAGCTAAGGCTAAGCTAACACTAAGCTAAAGCTAAGCTAAAGCTAAGCTAAAGCTAAGCTGAATCTAAGCTAAAGCTAAGCTAAAGCTAAGCTAACGCTAAGCTAAAGCTAAGCTAAAGCTAAAGCTAAAGCTAAGCTAAAGCTGAGCTAAAGCTAAGCTACAGCTGAGCTAAAGCTAAGCTAAAGCTAAGCTGAAGCTAAGCTGAAGCTAAGCTAAAGCTAAGCTAAAGCTAAGCAAAGGCTAAGCTAAAGCTAAGCTGAAGCTAAGCGAAAGCTAAGCTGAAGCTAAGCTAAGGCGAAGCTGAAGCTAAGCTGAAGCTAAGCTAAAGCTAAGATGAAGCTAAGCTAAAGCTAAGCTAAAGCTAAACTAAAGCTAAACTAAAGCTAAGCTAAAGCTAGGCTAAAGCTAAGCTAAAGCTAAGCTAATTCTAAGCTAATTCTAAGCTAAAGCTAAGCTAAAGCTAAGCTAAATCTAAGCTAAAGCTAAGCTAAAGCTAAGCTAAAGCTAAGCTAACGCTAAGCTAACACTAAGCTAAAGCTAAGCTAAAGCTAAGCTAAAGCTAAGCTAACGCTAAGCTAAAGCTAAGCTAAAGCTAAGCTAACACTAAGCAGAAGCTAAGCTAAAGCTAAACTAAAGCTAAGCTAAAGCTAAGCTACAGCTAAGCTAAAGCTAAGCTAAAGCTAAGCTAAAGCTAAGCTAAAGCTAAAGCTAAAGCTAAAGCTAAGCTAAAGCTAAAGCTAAGGCTAAAGCTCCCAGGGGACTGGGGGAACCGCGGGGCGGGGACTGGGGGAACCGCCCGGGGCGGTTTACACTGCCCGGCCCCTTTAAGCTAAGAGAGTAAGAACCCTCTAGGCAGAGCCTAGGTAGGGAAAAATACCCCCCAAATAGTCAAACCAGAATCCACAAATGGTCTGGGGACTATTTTTTGCATATGTCTTGGCCATTTCTGAATCTTTGTTGGGTCTTTTTTATTTTTCGTCGAAGGTCCCCCTGTAGGGGGACACGCCCGACTTGACGCTGGACCTCCCGGAGGGGCCCACGAGCGCGACTTCCCGCGGCGCGGTTGGCGGCGCCCGGGGAGGCGAGGCCTCGCTCGGACCTGCGGGGCCCACGAGCGGCGGCCACGGCTGTCCCGTGGCCCGGCGCCCGCGGAGGCGAGGCCCCACCTGGACGTGCACAGGGCACCGCTCCGACCGGCGGCAGCTTCGGGTCGGGCGAAAGGGGGGGATAGCAAAGGGGGGGTTTGAGAATCAGCTCACGTAGCTGATTTTCCCGGCGCCTCCCGGCGCCGGAGGCGCCCATGTGGGGCCGAAACCAGCTGCATGCAGCAAATTTCGTACCCCCCCCTTCCCAATCCCCCCCTTTCGTCCGGCCCGACAGCTGCGCAAGCAGCAGCGCCCAGGGAGGCGGCGTCTCGCTGGGGTCTGCGCATGACGCCGCTCCGCTGGACTCCCCAGGGGGCCCGCACGGCTGCGGAAGAGGCAGGCAGGACACGGAAGGCAGGAGGGAGGAGTGGTGGAGGCAGGAGGGGCGAGGCGGAAGGAGGAGGACGGGAGCAACATCGCTCTGCCCAACGCGAGGAAACGCGAATCCAACACAGGAGGACGCCTGGGAAACTGTTTTGTGTGTGCAAACCCAATGTAGAGAGTCGGCCTGGATTCCGCGTCGCCTCCTCCCTATCGACCACTCCTCGTTCGTCCGCTTCCCACGCTCTCTCATCGCTATCTTTGAAAAAGACGCGTTTCGTGGACGCTCGCTCGAGAAAAATCCCTATTACACGTCGGACCTGGCCAAGGAAAGGCTCGAACCGGGTCACCCCCCTTTTCCAACTGGGGGTGGGGCCCCCGTTCCCCCCATTAGAATCCGACAAGGGCCGATCAAACTCTTATAAGATCCGACTGTAGCTGGACCCAGCTACAATTTAAGCCTGCTAGTGCTCGACCCAACCTTCATACCATCCTACTAGGGCTCTTTCCAGTTCTAACAGAACCGAATTAAGGCTGGATCTAGCTCTATTTGCATCCTGCGAGGGCTCGACCCAACTTTGATACAATCCCACGAAGGCGCGATCCAACTTGGATCGCGTCCTCGTAAGGCTCGACACAAGCTCTCAGATAATCCGGCTATCTTTGGAACCAGCGTTAGGTGAATCCTACTAAAGTTCGATCCAATCTTAATGAAATCATATCGGCCCAGATCCAGCTCTAATGGGATCCTACTAAGGCTCGATCCATCTCTAATGGGATCCTACAAGGTTTCGGTCCAGCTTGAATAGCATCATGCTAGGGCTGGATCCAGCTCTAATTGGATCCTTATGGGGCTCGATCCAGATCTTACAGACTCCTACTACGGCACGGCCCAGCTTTAATAGCATCCTACTAGGGCTCGATCGTCGTCATCGTCGTCGTCATCGCTTCCCGACGGCGCCTCTCGCCCCTGATGCTGCCTTGTTCGGGAACGTCCCCCCTGCCCCCGCCCCGCAGACTTCGCACGGACGCAGACACAGACACAGACCCCGACCCCAACTCACACGCACACACACACAAGCACATACTCTCACTCACTCGCTCACACACACACACACCAACGCCCACCCACGCACACAGGCACAGACACAGACACAAGCACAACCACACACATTCACCACACACACAAACGCACACACACACACACACGCAAACACAAGCACAATCACACACATTGACATGCAAACGCAACCACACTCCAACACCAACACAACCACAAACACACGCACAATAACAAACACACACACACACACGAACCACACGCAAACACACACAAACGTACAAACACACACAAGTACAACCACAAACACACGCACACGCACACGCACACGCACAAGCACAGGCGCAAACACACGCACAAGCACGCATACGACCACAAGCACACACAGCCACACACACACACACCCACACATACACGCGCACGCGCGCACGCACGCACGCACGGGCGCACGCACGCACGCACGCACGCGCGGGCGGACGCACGCACGCACGCACGCACTCAAGCACAGACAGACAGACAGACAGACAGACAGACAGACAGACAGGCAGGCAGACAGACAGACACACAGACAGACAGACAGACAGACAGACAGACAGACCGACAGACACACACACACACACACACACACACCCTCACACCAACAGTGGGCGAAAGAGCTCTTGGCGCCGCCAGGCTGGCCCAAGCTCGACATCCAGCAGGGGCCAGCCATGGCAATGTCGTCGCCAAAGAGACGCGCGAACACAATTGTGGCAGCGGAACGGTTTCGAGCCCAATCTGGCCGAACCTCTCAAGCCCCTTCGGGCCCAACTAGCCCACCAACGCACCTGCTGCGTGGCAGCGCTCGGCCGTGAGTGCGCGCGCGGACGCACGGCACACTCCACCTCGTCAACATCATGATGCGCAGAAGGCCACGGAACGCCAGGAACATACAAAGGCATGGAAGCTGGAAGGTCAACCTGGACCCGCCTGAGCGATGTACTGCCCTTCGAACCGCTGCGCGATGCAGAGGCCATGAAGATGGTTTAGCGCAGCAAGACGGGATGGGCGGGGAGGGTAGGACGTCATATGTGCCGCGAGCGTACACATGGTGCCCCCTCCCCCCAGGGGAGGTGAGAAGTAGGAGGGGGAAGGGGAGGAGGAGGAGGAGGAGGAGGAGGAGGAGGAGGAGGAGGAGGAGGAGGAGGAGGAGGAGGAGGAGGAGGGCGGAGGAGGAGGAGGAGGGAGGAGGAGAGGAGGAGGAGGAGAAGGAGGAGGGAGGAGGAGGAAAAGGAGGAGGAAAGGAGGAGGAGGAGGAGGAGGAGGAGGAGGAGGGGGGGGGGGGGGGGTGGGGGGGGTGAGGAGAGGAGGAGGAGGAGAGGAGAGAGGGGAGGAGGAGGAGGAGGAGAAGGAAGAGGAGGAGGAGCGGGGGGGGGGGGGGGTGAGGAGGAGGAGGAGGAGCAGGAGCAGGAGGAGGAGGAACCCCCTCTCTCTCTATCCCCCCCTGCTCCTCCTCCAGCCCTCGCCGCTACTCACACTGCCCTCTGCCCCCGCCGCGCCCGCTGCCCCTCCGTTCGACGATGGACTGCCGCCGCCCCGGCGGCCGCGGGGCGGGCGATCCTCGGAAAGGGGCGGATGCGCTGCGGGCGGCGGCGCGGAGGAGGAGGAGGAGGAGGAGGAGGAGGAGGAGGAGGAGGAGGAGGAGGAGGATGAGGATGAGGATGAGGATGAGGATGAGGATGAGGATGATGATGATGATGATGATGATGATGATGATGATGATGATGATGATGATGATGAATGATGATGATGATGATGATGATGATGATGATGATGATGAGGATGAGGAGGAGGGGTGGGCACTCTCTTGATAGGATGCGCGCTCGAGGATCCAAGGTCTTGGGCGTCGGTCCTTTTTCTGGGTCTGCGGGGGTGGGGCTCTGAACTCTGGGGAGACCTCTGGCCTCCATCCCTTTCCCTGTTGCACCCCCAGACGTGTCGTTTCGTCTGAGAGCCCCTCTTCACTTACGATCCTGAAGCTTCAAAAGCGTGCACCAACGATGCGCATGGATAGGGCTTGTGTGCAACATTGGGCTCCCCCCCTCATCGCCGCGCGCATTGGTCCGTAAATGTTGCAGCACTTACAAGGATGGAGGGGAGGCGTTTTCGAACGGGGCTCTCGCCGTAGCGCCGCGAACCCTCGGCTCAAAATCAAACGGCGGTTGTAGATGTGGAGGGCGGCTCCTCTTTAGATGGGACCCTCGCCTGAGCACCCCCTCGCCTTGACGCCGCGTAGCACTACACGGGTGCAGGGAGGTTGCTCAACCAAAGTGGCTCTCGCCGTACCACTGCGCACACTCGTCTCAAAATGTAACAGGTGCAAAGATGAAGGACTGCTCCTTTTCAACATCGGGCTCTCGCTGGAGACCTCCAAACATTTAGCGGCCACAAGGTTGAACACGTGTAGCAACTGAGCGGATGGGCGTCTGCAAACGCAGCAACCATACGTGAATGTAAACTTGTGCAACTTGCGCACGGGGCGGCTCCTCTTCAAAACGGAGCGATCGCTGGACACACCGTTGAACCCTGCGATCCTACATTCTTGTAGTCTTGAGTCGGGCCTGTCCCCCTACAGGCGGATTTGGGGCGAAAAATGAACAATACGCAAAACAATACCCCAAAACGGCAAAACAAATACTCAAAACATCGTCCCCAAACTATTTTTCACTGTTTTGGAATCTTCCACCTGTGGAGGGACACGCCCGACTTAATGGTAGTCCCTCCAACTCGCCAGAAAGATGCGGGCAATTCCTCTTTTTCGGACGCCCGAAATGGGTACCGGAAAAATGCGTACAATGCCCAACAGCAAATGTTGTCCCAAACCGACAGCGGCCGCTGTTGGGCAGGCGGCCCTCTGTCTCGAATGGACACAGGCCGCGGCGGCGTGGACAGCGAGTCCTGTTCAAAATGAACCAGATCCGCTGTTGGGCATCGTACCCATTCTTTCAGTGCCCATTTCGTTCGTGCAGATCTTCCGCATGGGGCCTCCGCCCGAGCGGCAGGCACATGGGGTGCCCAGCGCTCCCGCGGTGAGAAGGACGACTTTCCCCGGGACGCTGCGAGGACGGGCCTTGGCGCGGGAGGGCGCACTGCAGCATCGCTGGCGCACCCTAGGTGGACCCTGGTCCTCCTCCTCCTCCTCTTTCCTCCTCCTCCTCCTCCTCCTCCTCCTCCTCCTCTTTCCTCCTCCTCCTCCTCCTCTTTCCTCCTCCTCTTTCCTCCTCCTCCTCCTCTTTCCTCCTCCTCTTTCCTCCTCCTCCTCATCTTTCCTTCTCCTCCCCAGACCTCCGACTTTGTTACCTTGTCACGGCGTGGATCCCCCTCCGAGGTCTCCATCCTCCTCCTCCTCCTCCTCCTCCTCCTCCTCCTCCTCTTTCCGCCTCCTCCTCCTCTTTCCTCCTCCTCCTCCTCCTCCTCCTCCTCGTCATCTTTCCTCCTCCTCATACTTCCTTCTCCTCCCCAGACCTCCCACTCTGACATCTTGTCACGACGAGGACCCCCCCTCCGAAGTCTCCATCCCTTCCCTGGCACTGGCTTTCCGTCCCGACTCGTTGCTTGACGGCCCCGGGGCCCGGCGAGAGAGCCCCCCAGAGGCGGAACACGACGAGAGAACGACCCCCGTCGTGACCTTTTCCCGACGCGAGGGGGGGGGCGGAACGGGCGGGAGGGGGGGGGGGACACGCCCGAACGGCTCCTCGGAGCGGCCTCCGGACAGGCGGGAGGAGGAAGACCGCCGGGCAGACCCGCGGCGGTGGCCGACCGTCTCGCCTCCTCTCCCGAGGGTATGCCTCCCTGGCGTCGGGCATGCCATCGCTCGGAGGTCCACTCCCCGTGCATGTCTCGGTTTCGCGTTTTTTGTTTGATTGTGATTGTTGTTGTTGCTGCTGCTGTTGCTGCTGTTGCTGTTGCTGTTGCTGTTGCTGTTGTTGTTGTTGTTGTTGTTGCTGTTGTTGTGTTGCTACATATGTATATACACTTTTCTTATTTCGCAAACTGATCTAAGATGCTCCTCGATGGTCCTCGCCGGGGAAAAACAAACGCACACGTCCGAGCGATGCCAAAGGGAGCTCGGCGCCACCTGCAGCAGCTCCATGCGGCCGCCCCGGGTCTCCCGAGGCTTCTGGGACGGGGCGGGGCGGGGCGGGGACTAAGGAGGGGAACAACCACACAGACACAATTAATCATCGATTCACAGAACATATGGGGAAATATGGGAAGGGGGGGAAGACACACACACAGAAAATATGGGAAACTATGGGGAATCCTGTCACTTGTGTGTTATTCACTAGTGTGTCCCAGGGCCCCACTTGAGGGACAGCGGGGGCCCTCCGCTCGCCAGGGGGGCGCGCGGCCTGGACTCTGCAGCAGCTGGGGGGGGGGCGGGGCGAGGGGCCCGCCGAGGGGCAGGGAGCAGCAGCGGCACAGTCAAACAAAAGGCTGTTAGAAGGAGCCCCAAATTCGGCTACACGTAAAGAGTGACCCTGGGTAAGGGTGACCTTTGGTGCGCGGCAAGACGGGGGACGCGGGGTGGCCAAACCTGGGCGCACAAGCCGCTGCTACCGCTTCGCGCTCAGCGATCGGGGGACCCCATTGGGCCCGCACCAAAGGTCACTCCAGCAAAAGGTCACTCTTACGTGTAGTCGATAAATAAGGAACGAGGCCCCATGTTCTCCAAAGTTAAGACTTCGGTTTGCCACAGAAGACCTGAGGAACACCTCCGAGCAAAGAACACCGAGCCCCTCCCCCACGGAAAAGGGCTCCTTCTTCAGCGGCCCCACTGTAGCAGCAGCAGACGTGAGAAGAGACTTCAAGGGGAAGGGGGATCAGAATGACGCAGTTTTGCATCAGACATGCAACGCTTGGCCAATACATAAGGATGCGGGACGTCGTGCATGGTGCCTCGGATCAAGGTGGAGGCGTACGGCTGATTCGAGCGTCGTGAAAACTGAATTGAGTCATGCTGGGGTGGAAATGGCGGGCAACCGACGCCCGCATGAGGATAGAGACGGCGTGGGGATGACGGATGAAGAATCACCACAAAGCAGATCCCTTCAACCTCGTCCCTCGTCCGCGTCCCTCGTCCTGCGTGTCCCCGTATCAAGATTGCAGCTCGCGTTGCGACGTGGAAGTCTGATTGGGCTGTGCTTTGCCCTTGGCTCGGGCACAAGGTAATCCAAAACAGGGGCTCGATTCGCCCCGAGTAACCCCAGGAAGCATTTAAGAACCCCCCCCGGCGATATCTTAGCACCGCATTTTTATTCGATATTCCGAGGGGCCGAAATAACCGCACGATAGGTTTAGCACCCGGACACACAACAAATTCGCGGAGGCCTGGCCCCTGGGCTACAATCGAACCCCAGGTGACTTGGGCCCTGACAGGCCTTGGGCCCCGAGGGAAGGAGGGGGGCGCGGGAGGAGGAGGAGGAGGAGGAGGAGGAGGAGGAGGAGGAGGAGGAGGAGGGGGCAGGAGGAAGTTCGTGGGTGGAGGAGAGGAGGAGGAGGAGGAGGATGAGGAGGAGGAGGAGGAGGGCTCCTGGTGCCAGGTAACGCTTCCAGGGTGCGGAAGGGTTATCGATTTGCCGGAAGGGGGGGGGGCGGTTCTTAAATGCTTCCTGGGGTTAGCTACTAGTGGACGGGTACTGGGGTCGTAGAGTGTCGTGAGAGACCGGGGATGCGGAAGGGGCCTCTGGGGAGGCTGGACCTGGAGCTCGGGAGAGCTCCCTGAAGGCTCAGACGCGGCGCTCAGGTAAGAGCCGGCCCGGAGAAGTCGGCACCAGCTCGCGGTCAGATCAGGTACCAAATTTTGCGCTTGGTAGAGTGTGGACCTGCTACGCCCAGCGGCGTTGGCAAGATCTCTGCACGAGAGAATCGGCTACACGCAAGAGTGACCCTGGGTAAGAGTGACCTTTGGTGCGCGGCTTTTTGGGGGCCGCGTGGGGACCAAACCTGGGCGCACAAGCCATTGCTGCTGCTTCGTTTTCCGCCATCTGGGGACCCATCTGTGCCCGCACCAAAGGTCACTCCGGCGAAAGGTCACTCTTACGTCTAGCCGAGAAAAGTGCAAGGGTCACCGAGCCTCTGCGCTGGGCAGACTGGATCGACTGTGGAAGTGCCAGCAGCCGACGACGGGAAGGCCTCTGCAAGGGCTCCCAACTTCGCGCTTCGCGCTGCGCGAAATGCGAAGAACTTCGCGCTCTCGCGCCGCCTCCCAGGGAAGAAGAGGAGGATGAGGAGGAATCGGAGCCGAAGCGCGAAGCGCGAATAACTTCGCGCCCTCGAGGGCGCCCTTGTGGAAGTGCCAGCAGCCGACGAAGGGAAGGCCTCTGGGGTGAGGGCCCCTGGGCTCTGACGGGCAGTGGGGCCCCGAGGGCTCCCGCTGAACTCTCCTGCGCAGCCCCTGCCGCTGCTGCTGCCCCTGCTTTTCGTGAGGAAGAGCAGGAGGAAGAGGAGGAGGTAGAGGAGGAGGAGGAGGAGGAGGAGGAGGAGGAGAAGGAGGAGGAGGAGGAGGGGGAGGAGGAGGAGCAGGAGGAAGAGGAGGAGGACCAGGGAGGAGGAGGAGGAGGAGGAGGAGGACCAGGAGGAGGAGGAGGAGGAGGACCAGGAGGAGGAGGAGGAGGAGGAGGAGGAGGAGGAGGAGGACCAGGAGGACCAGGAGGAGTAGGAGGAGGACGAGGAGGAGGACGAGGAGGAAGATGAGGCGGAGGAGAAGGAGCAGCAGCAGCAGGAGGAGGAGGCGGAGGATGGAGGGGAAGGAGAAGGAGGAGGAGCAGCAGGAGGAGGGCGAGCAGCAGGAGATCGAGGAGGAACAGGGGGGAAGCAGGCCCCGCGGGAGGAGGGACCGCGGCTGGACCAGGCGCCCCCCCCCACCCTGCCCCCTCGCGCTCCCAGTCCCGGCCCCTGCTCGTTGACCCCCTCGAGAATCGAGCTTCGAGCGCGTCGAGGATTTGTGCCCCTCCTTCGTGGACGCCCCCCCTGCCCGTAGGGGGCAACGTCAGGGGCGGGGGGGCGCGGGCGAGCCACATGTGTTTATCCGCGGCCTCGCGGGCCGGGCCCCATGGGCCGCGACCGCGCGGATACGGGGCGCTTTTTCGCGGATGCCCCGCGCGGAACTTGGCCGTGCGCGCGGAGAGTGCGGCGAGAGTGCGGAGCACTTCGCCGTGCGCGCGGATGCCCCGCGGAGGACTTGGCCGTGCGTGCGGGGAGTGCGGAGAAGACGGCCGCGCTCCGTGAGCACAGCGGGGCCCGAAAAGAATGACCCGCGGGGCGACGGCGTGCCCCCAGCCACCCCTGCGCCTGTCCCCCTACAGGTGGATTTTGGGCGAAAAGTGACAAATAGTGAAGCAATGCCCCCAAACAATCAAACAATTACTCACTGCGTGGAGCTCCCCATATGTGCATCCTTTTTTCAAAGTTATTATATTGTATCTGGGTCTATATGAGCACACGTAAAACACCACGGACTCGTGCCCCAGGAGAGGCCCAATCCATAGGAACATAAGTAAAACATGTAGGATTGTGTACACAGTAGGAGGACAACCTATAGAAACATAATATAACATCAAGGAATCGTGCTCCAAGTGACGCCCAATCGATAGGAACATACGTAAAACACATGGGATTGGAGCCACTCCTGTTGCCTTCTGAGGTCTCCTGCTCCTGGGGCCTCTCGGGGCCTCCTGTTGCCTTCCGAGGCCTGCTGGCGCTTCCTCTGGCCTCCTGGGGCCTCCTGTGGCTTCCTGAAGCCTTCTGGAGCTTCCTGGGGCCTCCTGGAGCCTCTTGGGACATCCTGTGGCCTCTTGAGTCTTTCTGTGGCCTCCTGATGCCTCCTGGGACCTCATGTGGTCTCCTGGGGCCTCCTGGAGCCTGTTGGAGCCTCCTGTGGCATCCTGAGAAGAATCTGCGCCCTCGAGCCTGGCCACCAAAACAAGCAAACCGATCGAGACACCCTCAAAATCTGGCCCACCTGGGGGATGAAAATGAGCGCCTCGCTCGAGGCATCCTCCAAATTTGCTCCGACAGCGCAGGATGTTGGGACAACATACAAGCAAACCGCTTGAGACATCCCCACAAAACGGCCGCGAACGGCACCGTAAACACACCCCCTGGCGGCCCCCCTTAGGGTGGTGAACATGAGCGCCTCGCTCGAGACGTCCTCCAAATCTGCTCCGAAAGCGAAAGATGTTGGGACAGAAAACAAGCAAACCGCTTGAAGCATCCCCACAAGACGGCCGCGAACAGGACCGTAAACACACCCCCTGGCGGCCCCCTTTAGGGTGGTGAAAATGAGCGCCTCGCTCGAGACATCCTCCAAATCTGCTCCGAAAGCGAAGGATGTCGGGACAGAAACCAGGCAAACCGCTTGAAGCATCCCCACAAAACGGCCGCGAACGGGGCGTGCGTGAGTCTCACCATGAGTGAGTCTGAGCAGGAGTAGGTCTGAGTATGAGTAGGTCAGAGTATGAGTATCTTTGTGTGTGAGTAAGTCTGGGTATGAGTAAGTCTGAGTGTGAGTCAGTCTGTGTATGAGTAAGGCTGGGTATGAAGAGGAGAGGGGAGGAGAAGAAGAAGAAGAAGAAGAAGAAGAATAAGAAGAAGAAGAAGAAGAAGGAGTAGGAGGCGTCCACGTAAAAACAATAACCCCATCTTAAGACATGGGGAAACACCAACACATCGTGCCCATACTATTTTTCCCAATATCCTAAGATGGGGTGCTGGTTCCCCATATCCTAAGATGGGTTTATTGTTATTACTTGGACGCCTCCTGCTCCTCCTCATTTCTCTTCTCCTTCTCCTCCCCCCTCCTCCTCATACCCAGACTTGCTCATACACAGACTGACTCACACTCAAACTTACTCATACCCAGATTTACTCACCCACAAAATTACTGTTGCTCAGGCCTACTTACTCATGCTGAGGCTCACGCACGCCCCGTTTTGTGGGTATGTCTCAAGCGGTTTGCCCGTTTCTGTCCCAACATTCTTCGCTTTGGAAGATGTCTCGAGCGAGGCGCTCATTCCCTCCCCCATAAGGGGAGCTGCCAGGTGTGTTTTCACGGTCCCGTTCGCGGCCGTTCTGTGGGGATGTCTCAAGCGGTTTGCCTGTTTTCTGTCCCAACATCCTTCGCTTTCGGAGCAGACTTGGAGGATGTCTCGAGCGAGGCGCTCATTTTCAGCATCGCTAAGGGGAGCCGCCAGGGGTGTTTTCACTGTCCCGTTCGCGGCCGTTTTGTGGGGATGCCTCAAGCGGTTTGCCTGGTTTCTGTCCCGACATCCTTCGCGTTCGGAGCAGATTTGGAGGACGTCTCGAGCGAGGCGCTCATTTTCACCCCCCTAGGGGGAGCCGCCAGGGGTGTTTTCACGGTCCCGTTCGCGGCCGTTTTGTGGGAATGTCTTAAGCGGTTTGCTTATGTTCTGTCCCAGCATCCTTCGCTTTCGGAGCAGATTTGGAGGATGTCTCGAGCGAGGCGCTCATTTTCACCCCCCAGGTGGGCTAGATTTTGAGGATGTCTCGATCGGTGGCCAGGCTTGTGGGCGCAGATTCTTCTCAGGATGCCACAGGAGGCTCCAACAGGCTCCAGGAGGCCCCAGGCGACCACACGAGGTCCCAGGAGGCATCAGGAGGCCACAGAAAAACTCAAGAGGCCACAGGATGCCCCAAGAGACTCTAGGAGGCACCAGGAAGCTCCGGGAGGCCTCGGGAAGCCACAGGAGGCCCCAGGAGGCCACAGGAAGCGCTAGGAGGTTTCGGAAGGAAACAGGAGGCCCCGAGAGGCCCCAGGAGCAGTCCCGAGCGCCCAAATGGCTAGACCCGCATTCCCAGATCCCACTGACAATTTATCCTTTTAAAAAGATGCACATATGGGGATCTCCACGCAGTGAGCAATTATTACTTGGACGCCTCCGTCTCCTCCTCCTTCCTCTTCTCCTTCTCCTCCCCTCTTCTCCTCATACCCAGACTTACTCATACACAGACTGACTCACACTCAGACTTACTCATACCCAGATTTACTCACACACACACAAGAATACTCTTGCTCAGACCTACTCATACTCAGACCTACTCCTACTCAGACTCACTCATGGTGAGACTCACGCACGCCCCGTTCGCGGCCGTTTTGTGGGGATGCCTCAAGCGGTTTGCCTGGTTTCTGTCCCGACATCCTTCGCGTTCGGAGTAGATTTGGAGGATGTCTCGAGCGAGGCGCTCATTCCCTCCCCCATAAGGGGAGCCGCCAGAGGTGTTTTCACGGTCCCGTTCGCGATCGTTGTGTGGGGATGTCTCGAGCGATTTGCCTGTTGTCTGTCCCAGCATCCTTCGCTTTCGGAGCAGATTTGGAGGACGTCTCGAGCGAGGCGCTCATTTTCAGCATCCCTAAGGGGAGCCGCCAGGGGTGTTTTCAGTCCCGTTCGCGGCCGTTTTGTGGGGATGCCTCAAGCGGTTTGCCTGGTTTCTGTCCCGACATCCTTCGCGTTCGGAGCAAGTTTGGAGGATGTCTCGAGCGAGGCGCTCATTTTCACCCTCCAGGTGGCTGAGTCGAACTTGAGTCGAACTGGCTCGAGTCGAACTAGAGTCGAACAGATCCGTTGGGTGGGCCCCAGGAAGGTCCCCCAAACTAGCACCTAACAAAACCAAGGAGCAACGCTGGGACTCATGCAATCATCAGGATGAGCGTCTTTCAATTCGGCGCTTCGGCATTGGGCGGAAAGGGGGGAGGAGCGGGGGGGTCTGGCTCCGGACCTCTGCTCAGTGCGACTGCTTGCAGCTCGGAACAAAAAACAGCCAAGATCACGTCATAGGGGGGAGGGAAGGTCGTGCGAGGATCTTGGATGGAGGTGCGATGAAGGATTCGTGATCGAGGACCGAGGTTCGATTGACGATCGAGGATTGAGATTCCTTCGAAGATAGAGGTTTGACGGAGGATCGCGGATGGAGGTTCGATCGACGATCGAAGGTGGAGGTGTGAGGGGAGGGGGTTGTTTTGGGGCCCGCGCCGATCGGCAAAAGACAACGAAAAAGTAGACGATCTCACTGCCCTCGGAGGTCTGGGACCAGGGTCAGGTCGGGCATGCCCTCCTACAGGCGGATCTTGGGCGAAAGAGGAAACACATAGCCAGAAGACGCTCACAAACAGCCCCCAAAAAAATCAACAAATCGTCCCGAGATTATTTTGTAAAGAATCGATAAATCGTCCCGAGACTATTCTCTTGTGGCATGCTCCTCCTGTTGAGGGACAGACCCGACTCCGTGCCAGGGCCGGCGCCGACCCCAGGCCACGCCCGCAGGCCACGCCGCGGAACCCTACGTAGGCGTGCCGCCGCGGCCCCCCGGGGCGGCAAGGCCAGGGGGGGGGGACTAGCCAAGGGGGGGGGGGACCAGGCCTTTGAAAAACGACGGGGTGCTACTAGAGGGAAACGACCTCTATATACACCGACGCCTCTCCCGGCCCCGCGCCGAGGCTCGCGCAGGAAAGCGGGTCCTGGCGTCTACGGGGTCCTGGCGTATGCAGTTGTCGCCGTTTCCCTAGGGAAGCGGGGACACAAGTGTACACCACACCACTCCGACGTCGGCCCCGACCCGCAAAAAGGTCCGGAACTGAGAAGCAGTCCGCCACTGGTAATGTAGATGCTCCAGTTTCCGATCGTACTCGCGGTGGTAGCTAAGGGGCCTCTACGAGCGAGAACAGGGATCACCTTTAGGTCGGGCGTGTCCCCCTACAGGCGGATTTTGAACGAAAATCCCAAACAATCAAGAATGGTCATACGTAGCAGAAACATCGTCCCCAGACTATTCAAAACAAACATATGTTTGACTATTTTTCTCTAGAGGGACAGGCCCGACTTAAGATTACCTCGTACTTGTGCGCGGCAGATCAGCTTCCTCGAAGGCACCATTGAAAGCGCACCCTTCGCTACCACCCCGTTTACAGACACCCCGTCTGCAGGGGCTTGGGGGAACCGTCGAGCTGTGACTGCAGTTGCCTCTGAGCTCCGAGGTCCAGCGCTGGCGAGCCAGGCGGCCGGCGGGCCCGGCGGCGGGGCGGCGCCGGCGGCCGCCGGCGGCTGCCGCCGCGCGGGCGACGGCGAGGAGTCCTCGTCGCTCTGCCGCCTGTCGGCGACTCCGAAGGGTGTGGTTTGCAACGCGAGCCCTCCCTCCCTCCCTCCCTCCCCCATCCCCCCCCCCCTGCCTGCGCCCTCCCTCCTCCTCCGCCTTCGCTCCCCTCCTCCCCGTCTTTCCCGCTCCCCCGCCCCAATGCGCCTCCCCGCGGGGAAGAGAGGGAGCTTCCAACGGTGGGCGACTCCGAAGGGTTTGGTTTGCAAAGGGTGTGGTTAGCAACGCACTCCCTGGGGGGCGGACGAGGACCTCGACAGAGTTCCCCGCCACGCCCCGAGTTTTCCCGACGAGGGCAACGTGGTGCCCCTCAAGTCCCAACGCCTCAGATCGCAAACCACACCCCTGCGTGACCACATCTTTGTAGTCGCCGAGCCTGGTCGCGGGGGACCCAGACCTCCAACGTACAGAAGAAAGAAATGCGGCGTTTTTGTCGCAAGTTCTGCGTCTTTGTCGGACATCGAAGCAACAAAATTCGAGATGGACTTGTTTCGCCGTCTTCGGGCCCCTCGGTGAGCCCCAGGACGGTCAAACCACAACTCAGGATGAAGAGCCAGGCCTGGGGAGGAGGTCCAGACATCTGAGGGCCCCGCATTGACCCAATCAAGACACTCCGATATCTGGGGGGGGCCGTCGCAGATCTTCGTGCACCGAGCGTCTTCAGGCCCCGGGACCCTCACCAGTCGATGCGGCGCGAGGAGTGCCGCAGGAAGGTGGGGCCTGGAGGGCCCTGGTCGTGATTTTCTGCGAGGCTGCAGCCTCGTCGCAGCGTCGGACCCGAGAATCAGGCCGCGGGGCGGCGGCCGCCCGGGGGTTCTGGCCCACTGCGCCATCCTGGCTGCTCGCTCCACTCTGGGGCCTCGCGTCGGGGGTGCTCCCGGAGCCAGTCGCGTCTTCCCGCGAGGTCCGGGGCCAAAGGCACCCGCGCGACGGCTGGAAAGGGGTCCTGCGCGAGACGACGTGGCGAACCCTGCGCGGTGGCTCACGCGGGCCGCCAGCGCTGCATGCCACACTGGAGAGGAGGGTGCTCACGCGCGACATTACGGTGGAGGTCCGTTCACAAGAAACCCAACCCTGAGACCCCAGGGCGTCCATTGATTTTTGGGATGGGGACGTCACGCCTTCCATCGCAAAACCATCGAAACCCAAGAAACCCACTGCACGCGGGCAGCTCACGCGTCAATGTCGGTGAAGACGACCCCGTTTTCTTGCAACGCTCACCTGGCACCTAGCGCCCTGATGCTGATCGCTGGCGCGAACAGGCCGCGGGGCGGTGGCGGCGGGCCTTCCCGACCACAGCGCCGGAGGCGCTGCCAACGGCATCGTGTGGAGGCAAGCAGGGTCTCTTGGCATGGGCCTCCAGTGTAGCAACGACCACGTGTGGCAACAGAAAACTGCGAGACACCTCTGGCATGGGCCTCCAGTGTAGAGCACCTAGGGGCCACCGACGACAAGCTGTAGAACAGTCAAGGCACATTGGGCCCCTCCCCGACGAGAAGGGCTCCTTCTCAAGCGGCCCGGGAGGAGGAGGGGTAGGGGTAGGGGTAGGGGTAGGGGGAGGGGGAGGGGGAGGAGGAGGAGGAGGAGGAGGAGGAGGAGGAGGAGGAGGAGGAGGAGCGAGGAGGAGGAGGAGGAGGAGGGGAGGTAGGAGAAGATGAGGAAGAGGAGGAGAAGGGAGGAGGAGGAGGAGGAGGAGGAGAGGGTGAGGAGGAAGGGGGGAGGGGGAGGGGGAGGAGGAGGAGGAGGAGGCAGGAGGAGGAGGAGGGGGGAGGAGGAGGAGAGGAGGACGAGGAGGAGGAGGAGGAGGAGGAGAAGGAGGAGGGAGGAGGAGCGCGCAGGAGGAGGAGGAGGGGCGGAGGAGGAGGAGGAGCAGGAGGAGGAGGAGAGCAGGGGGAGGAGAGGAGGGGAGGGGGAGGGAGGAGGAGGAGGAGGGGGAGGAGGAGGAGGAGCAGGAGGTGGAGGAGGAGGAGGAGGAGGAGGAGGAGGAGGAGGGCTGTGCTCCTAGCTCAGGAAGCGGGGTAGGGGCAGGAGGCGTGGGCCCCTCGCGTCGTGGGGCCCTCCGCGGCGTGAAGGCGCCTGGCGGCCCTTCGGCCTCTGGGGGCCCGACGGGCAGCGGCGAAATTCGCGCGCGGCGGAGCGCGCACGCGGCGGAACCCGCGCGGGCAGAGCCCGCGGATCGACGCGCGGGCGCGCCCGTGCAAAGGCCGTCCGTCCGAGTTCCGCGCTCGTGCGAGTTCCGCCGCGTCCAGGCTCCGTTCGCTTGGGGTGTGCGAGTTCCGTCCGAGCGCGCCCCGTCGGGGCGAGCTCCGCACGTGCGAGCTCAGCTCGGGAAGCGGCATTCGGACAGAAGTGGGGCGCGGCGGCCGAGCTCGAGCGGTCCACCGAGCTTGCAAGGAGTCGCGTCACAGCCGATGAGCGGGGCCAAGCGGCCAGCGAATCGGCCGACCAACGATCCAGCCTGTCAAACACCAGTCAACCTTCGATCCTTCGATCAAGCGGGAGGAGGAGACGGAGGAGGAGGAGGAGGAGGAGGAGGAGGAGAAGGAGGAGGAGGAGGAAAGGAAAGGAAAGGAAAGGAAAGGAGGAGGAGAGGAAAGGAGGAGGAGGAGGAGGAGGAGGAGGAGGAGGACAAGGAGGAGGAGGAAAGGAGGTAGAGGAAAGGAGGAGGAGGGAGAGGAGGGAACGGAGGAGGAGGGACACAGCAAGCATTCGACCAAAGCGAGACAGACAGGTCCTGCGCCGCAGGCCACAAACGCGCTGGCCTGACGGGGGCCTGGGACGCACGAGGCGCTCGAGGCAATCCCACCTGTTCAGTAATCCCACCACCCCTCTGGGCGGAAATGGTTTAGAAGCGTTTCCTTTGTCTCCGTATTAGCTCCTCCTCCGCCTCCTCCGCCTCCCCTCATCATTCTCCTCCTCATCGTTCGTCCTCCTACCTACCGCCTCACTCCTCCCCTATCTTCCTTCCTCACTCCATCCTCCTCACTACTCCTACATCCTCTCTCTCCTCCTTCTCCATACTGATCCTCCCCATCCCTCCTCCTCCTTCCAGCCCCGCCTCCTCCCTCCTCACTCCCCTCCCTATCCCTCCCTCCTCCCCCCTCCTCAATACCTCATAGCACCTCCTCCGCCCTACTCCTCCCTCCCCTCCCTCCTCCTCCATCCTCTCCCTCCTCCGCCTCCTCTCCTCTTCCTCCTATCCTCCTACTCCTCCTATCTCATTCATACTCCGCCTCCTCCCCTCCGCCCTCCTCCTCCTCCTCTACTCCTCCTCTTCACGTCCTCCTCCTCACTCCTCCATCCGCCCTCCTCCTCCTCCTCCTCCTCCTCCTCCTCCTCCTTCTCCTCCCCCTTCGGGGAGAAAATTGATCACTGCCCCTTTTCACCACACACACCCTCCCCCGCTCGACCGGCCGCCGTCCCGAAACCGCCCCCCCCCCCCACCGTCCCTGCCAAGAAAGCACGGGGTCGGCGGTGGACAAACCACCCTTTGGTGAAAACGGCCTAGGACCGAAACCGGCGGACCTGGACCCGCAGACATGACGGCCGCGGCGCTCTTTCGGGAACCGAAGACGGCCAACTCGCTAATCGACCTGTCAAGGCAGGAGGTCGATCAACCTCCGACAGGGCACGCTCCGCGGCAAACTGTTGGACGATGCGCGGGCGCCCCGCGATCTCTGCGCAGTGTTGCTCCACATTGGCGGCGGGGGCGGCGGGTATTGCCCGATGCGCGCAGGCCCACACCCCTGTCACAAGCGAAGGCAGCGTGATCGCGGGTGCGCCTGCCACACACGAGGAAGGCTGCACCCTGCCGTGCTGCACATGCTTTTGCCAAGGCCTTGAAGTGTGAAGAAAAACCAGAGAGGGCCTCGGGAGGCTTCGGAGTCCAGGGGCCACGCGCCCATGCTTTTGACAAGGATATTGGTGGGGTGGGGGGGCCGCGCACCCAGCGCGGCTGGAACACGCGGCACAGTTCGCGCAGTTGGCGCACATGGCGCACCGGCTGCGCCTGCCACGCTTGGGCCCCCTGGGGCTCCCGGCGAGCTCGGCACGCGCGGCACACCGCCCCAGCGGCGCAGACCTGGCGGTCTGCATCGGTGCCGCTGGGGTATGCTGAGACTCGGGTGCTGCGTCTGTGCGGGCGGGTGGTCGTCAATTCGTCGCAGCACTATGTGCGGAGCAGCCTGCGTGCGGACGCGCCGTAGTCAACCTCGCCAGGGGGCCTGGCACACGGGAAGACGTGGCCACACCTTCTGGGACGCAACGTCGGGAGGGCGGGTGCGGGCGGGACCGATCGAGACGGCCTGCGGCTTCTGGGCAGCTTGACACCTCCCCGTGCACCCTCCTTGCTGCCTGGACGGGGCGGGGGCCCTGCGAGGCGCAGGATGGTTAAAGACGGCTCGAGATGTCCTCCAACGTGTCTCCACGAGGCGACAGGCCAACCCCACGACGGCTCCAGGTGGCCAGGGAGCATCCCAAGAAGACCCCCAAGAGGCAAGCATCGTTTAACGACCTAAGGAAGCTGGCTTGGGCCAGCGAGACATCGCCGCGATCTTATCCAGGACAATGGGTGAACCCTTTCCTCTCCCCCTCCTCTTTCATACCCCCCTTCTCCCCCCTCCTCGTCCTCCTCCTTCTTCTTCTCCTCCTCCTCCTCCTCCTCCTCCTCCTTCCCCTCCTCCCTCCTCCCGTCTCCCCTTTCCCTCCTCCTCCTTCTACTCCTCCTCCTCCTTCTCCTCCTCCTCCTCCTCCTCCCTGCGAACACTGTGAAACAAAGGCTCTTTGCCTCGGCGTCAGGACTCAGCGCAACCGGCAAAGGTTGAGTCGGACCTCCAGCCCTTCGTTGCAACCAGTACGAACAATAAGAAGCAGAAGACGCAGAGAGACAGGAAGGTGAAGAACCCCCAGGTTGTCGCCAAGCAGAGCGACGCGGAGGGTAGACCAGGGGCAAGGGGGGGTCCAACCCCCCAACTGAGACGCCTGCGCCAAAGCCTACACGGAATGCGGCAGAGCCCAGGCGGGGTGCTCCGCGGACCCTCGCCAGGCATCGCGCTGGAGCCCCTGCCGCCCAGAAGAGCGTGGGGAAGTTGCCAGCTCAGACCGCCCACGGCGGCTCCCTCGAGCAGGCGGCGGTGGTGGAGCGAGCGCGCGCGCGCTGCTGAACGGGCGGTGCATGCGAAGCTTCGCCGTTTCCGCGACAGTCTGGAGGATGAGGAGGAGAACGACGGCGAGGATGGCCGACTCGGGCCGTGCTGCCGGCGAGGAGGCCAGCGAGCTCGCAGCTGAAAGCCGAAGCTGCCGCCCGTGCCCACCTCCATGAGTTCACAGCTGACCTCTGGGCAAAACTCCAGGCTGTGAAAATGACTACCTACCAGACCACCCCAACCCAACCCGAAGACCCGAATTTGACCCGAATTTCGGGTTGGGGGGGGGTACGGATACCATGTGTTTTTTCAACGTTCCCCGACCCCCCCCACTGGAAATCGAGGATAAATTTGGGCCTTCGGGTTGGGTTGGGGTGGTTTGGTGGGTGGTGAGAAAAAGGCCAGGGACCAGCTCGGCGCCGACTGAGGCCACTCTGGCCACTGGCCACGCTGTCTCCGATGGCTTGCCAAGCATCGCTTCGCGCGCGGCGCACAGGAGCTGCTGGCGGAGGGGCGCGAGATTTAGGGAGACGTAAGACTCGGATGCGGGGGACTCGGGTTGGCATGACGGGGGCCATCAAAAAAATGACGCGAGCTCCCGCAGCAAGCATCCCACGAAAACCGGACCGTCAAAATCCAGGACGCGCTCGTCAACAAAAAACGTCGGCAAACCCGAGTTCTGGCTTAGTCGAATCTTACGTTTCCCGATCGATATCTCCACGAACAGCCCAGCCGTGGACCACGGCTTGGGCGCAGGAGTCCCCGAGTCCCCTCCGCCCGCTCCCCCCTCCCCTCCCCATCTATCGGATGCGTTGCAGTGCGAGCGCGGCCGCAACAAAACCCCCGCAAGAAACCCAACTCTGAAAACCCGCGCGCGAGCTGCACTCGAGGGGAAGCCCGGAGCACCCTGAACGCAGCAGCTCCTCCAGCGGCCGCGGGAAGTCGCCGCGCCGCGCGCGGAGCGAAGAAACCCAGGACACCCTGACAAAAAGCACATGGCTTCCTGATGCGCGCCCCCACTGTACCCTGGGACCCTTGGCAGCTCCGGCCTCTCCCCAGGGCCAAGGTGTACATCCCGAGCTGCTGTGCGACGGCCCCGAGGCCCGCCCAGGAGGCTGAGCACGACGAGAGAAACGAGTCTAGGAGGAGGAGGAGGAGGAGGAGGAGGAGGAGGAGGAGGAGGAGGAGGAGGAGGAGGAGGTGGAGGAGTTCTTCGGTTCTCGCCAAGCTGAAGGTCTGGGTCCCCGCCTCCCGCCCCTCCTGCTGCTGGCGGCG
Organism: Prorocentrum cordatum; assembly: GCA_963575745.1. NCBI lineage: Eukaryota > Dinophyceae > Prorocentrales > Prorocentraceae > Prorocentrum > Prorocentrum cordatum. Next base: position 266,146 of record CAUYUJ010014895.1, read on the forward strand.
CGCACAGGGGGGTAGGGGGGAGGGGGACGGCTTCTCAGAAGGAGCCTGCTTACTCTTGACCAGGATGGGAAGGGTGCGCGGCAAGGGTGCAAGGGCCTTGGAACGCCATGGTGACGTTTTCCATGCGGAGCGCAGCAGAATGCCGAAGGGTGCCGAATACCGAAGGGGCAAGGACGCAAGGGCAGCCTTGGAAAGTTGCCCCATCCTTGCTATCATGGTTGACTGTATTCGAAGGCGCCGGCCTTACATCTATAGACAAGCCCCGCGGCTTCTGATAAGCAGGGGGCTTCTAAGAAACCTTGCCCCCTCCCGCTGCCCCCCTCAGGCGATCGGAGCGGGCCGGCCTGCGCTTCTTCTGCCCGGCAGCCCTGTCCGCCGCGCGCGCGGGGCCAGGAGCGCAGCCGAAGCACAGGTCCGAGGCAGGGGGAGGAAGGCGGAGGAGCAGGATCAGGATCGGGATCAGGAGGATGATGAGGAGGAGGATGAGGAGGAGGAGGAGAGGAAGGAGAAGGGAGGAGGGAGGAGGGGGGAGGGGGGAGGGGCAAGCTAGGTGCGCAAGCGTCTTATCTCTCGTCCTATCCCTCCCTCCCATCCCTTTCACGGCGTAGGTATCCTCTGTATTCGCACAGTCGAATGTCGAGCAGGGCAACGATCCCCAGAGGGTACGAGATGCATGGTAGTGCACGGCGTAGCATGGCGTAGAAGAGCACGGCAGAGCGTCATGTCATGGCTTGGCGGGGCATTGCGCAGTGACGCGTTGCATTGCATGTCATTGGCCATCGCGTGGCCCTGGAAATGATACCAACGCTGCAACGGGAGCACGATTCGGAACGAGCAGAAGCGCGGACATGAGGCCAGCGCAGCAGCGGGAGCACGACTCCGAACGAGCGGAAGCGCGGACATGAGGCCAACGCTGCAGCGGGAACACGATTCGGGAACACGACTCGGAAGGAGCAGAACCGCGGAAATGAGGCCAGCGCGGCAGCGGGAGCACGATTTGGAACGAGCGAAACCGCGGAAATGAGGCCAACGCTGCAGCGGGAACACGATTCGGATCGAGCGGAAGGAAGCGTGGACACGAGGCCAGCAATGCAGCGGAAGCACGATTCGGATCGACCAGAAGCCCCAACAGTAGGCCAGCGCTGCAGCGGGAGCAAATTATTAGGGGAACAAAAAATGACATAAGCATAAAAACTCGGAGGTCCGCGCTGATTTCTCGGATCGGCACTGGGGCCCCCCAGCGGCGCCTCCGGCGCCGCCCCTGGCGCGCTCCGCGCGCCAGGGAGGGGGGTCCAGCGCCGATCCGAGAAATCCGCGCAGACCTCAGAGTTTTTATGTTTATGTCACTTTTGGTTCCCCTAATGATGGAAGAACCGAAATGTTCGGATTGGAACCAACACATACAAAAATCCAACTCGCAGGCATCCGATGTGTAAAAAAACAATACGCGGAGGGGGGCGCGCTCCCTCGTAGGGGTCTTCGGGGAAGAGAGGAGAGCAGTGTTCAGGTTGAGCAAGTGTGCAAGAGAGACGAATATAATGATGATGATGACGAGGAGGAGGAGGAGGTGGAGGAGGAGGGGGGAGGATGGACGAGGAGGACTTGTTCAGAGATTTCGGACATGTCTCGGTGCTTCTGGGAGCTTCCCGTGGTCGTGCAGAGGTTTTCGGAGGGTGCCGGTGAAAGGGCTGGAAGAGGAGGAGCATCAGCAGCAAGAGCAGGGCCAGCAGCAAGAGAGGGGGCAAGAACAAGACTGGGATGGACAAGCGGGAGGACGAGGGGCGAAGAGATGAGGGGTGAGGGACGCGCGAGAGAGAGGGAGAGAGCACGTCGAGGAGGAGGAGGAGAAAGCAAGCAGAGGATGATCAGGAGGAGAAGGATGAGAGAGGAAGGAGGTGGTGGAGGTGCAGGCGCAGCGCGCGCAAAGGAAGGAGCAGGATGGGGAGGGGCCTCGGAGACGAGATTCGATCCGCGGTGGTTTCAGAGCTGGAGGTTTGTAGCCTCGTTAGAGGTTCGACACGGAGTGCGAGCTCAGGGCTGCGGCCTGGAAAGCGCCGAAAAATAGCTTTCCCGCCACTATTCGGTCTCGCGCATGATGGAGGAAAGCGGGAGGGGGAGGGTGCACTCCCCCTCTGGCTAAGCCGCCCCCCTCTCCCTCCCCCCTCTCCTTTTTTCGCTAAGGGTATTACATCGCTCCAGCTTGCAACTCCTGCAGGGCTGTGCCGACTTCTCTGATGCAATTGTCTCTGCCCAGGGAGCAGCCCGATGGTGCCCTTCTACGTCAAAACTGGTATGACGGTTGCGCCGTCCGATCGTCAACGCCTCGACCGCGACGGAGGCTGCCGTGCTGCCGCAACATGTGCCTTCCCGACGAACCATGCTCCCCAACAGATGTGCTTCCGTGGGGGTCTACAGTGACTTCGAAATCTGGTTCCCCATGAGGTTTGAACATGGTCGCGTGATCATCCGAGCTTTGCTGTGCTTGCGTGGACATGATTGTTGCTTCTATATACGCAACTGTATGAAAGTATGTGCATATACTTATGCATGCATGTACGTATGTACGTATGTACGTGCGTATGTGCGTATGTGTGTGTACATATGCATGTATGTATGTGTGTGCATGTGTATGTATGTATGTATGTATGTATGTATGTATGCATGCATGCATGCATGTATGTATGTATGTATGTATGTATGTATGTGCGTGTGTATGTATGTATGTATGCATGTATGTGTTTATGTATGTATGTATGAATGTATGTATGTATGTATGTATGTATGTATGCATGGATGCATGCATGCATGTATGCATGCATGTTTGTATGTATGTATGTATGTCTGTATGTATGTCTGTATGTATGTATGTATGCATGTGTGTATGTATGTATGTATGTATGTATGTATGTATGCATGTATGTATGTATGTATGTATGTATGCATGCATGCATGCATGCATGCATGCATGTATGTATGGGTGTATGTATGTGTGTACTTACATCTATACAAATCCTCACTATATCCCTCTCGTTCGCTCTCTGTGCAAACAAACACTATGGTATCTCTTTCCTCCCCTTCATTGTCTTGTGCCGCTTACCCTCCTGTCCTTTTCACCCCCTCTGCCGCTCCCCCATCTCTCTGCTCTGCTCTGCTCAAATCGGGGGCATCAGCGCATCCATGGGAACGTTGAAGGGCGCGTTGGGGGCCCGCCACCTTCCAGCCTGGCAAGAAACCCAACCCTGAGAACCCGTGCGCAAGGTGCACCTGAGGGGAAACCTGGAGCACCCTGAACGCAGCAGCTCCTTCAACGGCTGCGGGAAGTCACCGCGCAGCGCGAGGAGCGAAGACACTCAGGATACCCTGACGAAAAGCAGATGGTTTCTTGATGCGCGCCCCCACTGTATTCCACCCCTCCCGTCCCCTCACCCTCCTGCCCCTTCTCCGCCCCCTCGCGGGGCGGGGGTGGGGGCTCCCCTCTGCTGCCCCCCCCCTCTTCCTTCCCTTCTCCCTGTTTCCCCGCTGTCCTTGTTGCCCCAATGTCCGCATTTGTGTGGCGAGCGGACAAGGGCACCCAAGCAACCGCGACTGATGGGCCAAATGCAAAACAACCTCTTTCAACTAGCTGGGGGGTTCGATCGCGCGGTCTGACGGGCAACGCGGTGCCTACTGAGGGGCCAGCTTCCAAGCATCTCAGCGCCCCACCAATCAACCCGCACGCGGCCGACTCTGCCGGGCGTTCCTGCCAGATGCGCGTCATTGGGAGCACGACCATCACGCCCCACATCACAAAAACTGTAGCCATAGTGGATTCCACGGGTATCTCATGTGCCGCTGCTATCCGTCGAACCAAACTCAAGGGGCCCTGGGACACACAAATAAATAGACACAACTGACCCGATTCCCAATCTTTTCCCATATGTTCTGGGTTTCTGTCTTCCCCCCCACTTCCCATATTTTCCCATATTTTCCGGGGAATCGACGATTAATTGTGTCTGTGCGTTTTTTCCCCTCCTGAAGATGGCGCCAACCATTCGCCGCGGGCAGCTTGCCGTGGGCGCTGGGTGGATTTCCCCAGGACCCCCAATGCTCCTGGGCGTTGTGTTCCCCCCGCCTGGCTTTCCAGAGGTTTCGGCACCGTGGTTTGGAGTCCTCACCTGGCGAATTTGGCCTGGGATGATCCCAAGGCCCTTGGGGCCTTCTTGGTCGCTTCTTCTGCCGTCCAAAAGGCCCGGGGGACAGCCCAAAAGGCCAGGACCATGGGACATACTTCGTTTTCGCATGGTCTTCGCGCGCTCGTTAGTTCGGCCAGAACAACTTACGCGACAGCCAAACACTAGCCTGGCGAAGGACCCAACCATATGCAATGGTGAATGCAGTCGCTGTTGCACCGCATTCGGAGGAGCTCCCTGTAGGGACACGAAGCGGGTGTGCGGAAGGCGCATGCAACACCAGCCACTGAGGCCGTCGGTGGAATTCCCTATGGGGCCATGGAGCGTGCGAAGGGTGTGCCGAAATAGGTGCGGTGGGCGCATGCGAGCGCAGCCACTGGGGCCGTCGGTGGAGCTCCGTATGGGGCCACGAAGCGTGTGATGGGTGTGCCAACATGGGCGCGGTGGGCGCATGCGAACGCAGCCGCCGGGGGGCTGGTGGGGCTCCCTATGGGGCCACGAAGCGGGTGAGGGGTGTGCCCAAATGGGCGCGGTGGGCGCATGCGAACGCAGCCACTGGGGCCATCGGTGGAACTCCGTATGGGGCCACGAAACGTGTGCGGGGTGTGCCAAAATGATTGCGGCAGGCGCATGCGGACGCAACCACTGGGGCCGTCCCTAAGGGCCACGGAAGTTGTGCTGGGCGTAACACGCATGGACTCGGTGGGCACGTGTGAAAGGTGTGCCGAAATCGGTGCGGTGGGCGCGTGCGATGGCAGCCACTGGGGCCGTCGGTGGAGCTCTCGGTGGGGGCGCGAAACGTGTGGGGGGGCCGAAATTTGCGGGGGAAACATGCGGACGGTGGTACTGGGGCCTTCGGTGGAGCCCCGTGTGGGGCCACGAAGCGTGTGAGCGGTGATGGGAATGATGACGGCGATGATGATGGCGATGACGGTGATGATGACGGTCGTGACGATCATAACGATGATGATGGTGATGGTGGTGATGATGATGATGATGATGCTGATGATGATGCTGATGATCATGATGGGAGGAGGAAGGAGGGGCAGGAGGAGGAGCGATGAGAAGGAGACGCGGGGCGCTGTCTCTTCAAAGCGAGGACCCAACACCACAGGATGGTCTGGGAGAAACAATCAATATCGCTCCCCCCCGCTCCCCCAAGTCCAACGAGAGGCCCCAAACACGTCCCCACGAGGGGGGGCGTAAACTTTCATTTCGAACCTGTTTCCCCCAACATGACCCAACGAGCATTCTTTCCCTCTCCGAAGGCCCTCAACAGATTTTTGCCGACAGGCCCAAGCCGCGCCACGGCGCAGCCTGAATCGTGGCCTTTTCGCCTCGCTGATCTGTTCAAACCCTTCCACCATGTTGCCCTCGATGTTCTAGCACCTGTATCTGGCCGGCCTCGAGCAGCTTGTTTTCTGAAGGTGCCTTCCTGTCAGGATTATGTCCATGCGCGCGCTGTGAATCATCCTTGGCCAACGCCCCACGCCGCGCAAATAGCACTAGGCATTGCGCGCCCAACCCCGCCCTCCGCCTAGCCGAGCAGGCCCCGCACGCAATGCAGACGTACCACTTGCCATGCGCCTCCGCCCTGTGTTCCAACTCGTGCTATCGGGGCTGGCTCTCTTCCGCGTGCCCTCCGTCACCGCTGGCCGCCGCCACCTCAACCGGCGCCGCCTCCAATGCCGCGCGCGCCTCCGGAGGAGCCCGAGGTTCCCACCCTGCACGCCCCCGACGTGCGCCACGGTGGCGGCTGGCGCCCAAGCTCCTACAGCTTCTTGCGCATACGAACTGAGGCCGCCCGCTTCCCACAACCAGTCTCATGATCCAGTGGCGCTTCTTCTCCACGGTGCGCCTAATGATCGCCAGCTCTGGCTTCGGCTTCATCCTCCTGAAGTACATGCCATGCGCTGCGTCAAGCCATTCTCCCCCCGCTTCTGGTGCCGCCATGCAGTGCCCTGCACGGCGTGGCGCGCCTTCGCAGCCAGCCCAACCAGTGACCGATGCTTGCCGGAGATTGCATCCTCCTCAGCGCCTGCGTTCGCAGGTCCACCTCGCCACTGCCCTTCGCGGCCCCCTGCTCCTCGCCCTCCAATCGCCCAGTGCTGGCTTCCGAACGATGCGCCATCACGTGGTGCACAGTGCCGATGTCCAGCCTTACCGGTCCTCCACCTTGTGCCAGATCCGCCGCCACAGGCCAGCGTGCGGCTCTTCCAGTGCTTCCACCGCCGCTCTCCATTGCGCAAACCTGCCACGATCCCCTTGTGTTCCGCCTAAATCTTGGGTAAGGTCGGACTTACGTGAGAACCTTGGGGGAACCTCATAGCTCGGCCCTCTTGACTGAGCTGTGTACTGGGAGCTCGCACGGTATGCTTTTCCGCCTCCCAGGCTCGTTCAGCGATCACGCCGCCCACCCCATTCTACGCCCACTCGCTGTGGCTGAAACTGGATCAATCGCGCAAGCTGCCTCCCCTGAGGTAATCGTCATCCCCCTGACTCCGCTCATAATGGTATTGGTCCTGATCCACGCCATTGAAGCTCCACTCCGTCTCTGGTTTTCGTGCTAGGCCCCTTGTCCAGAGCAGGCTGTCACACTGCTGCTCGGCCTCGTGCTGCCAGTCCGCGTGCGCCTCTAGCCTTGGCGCGCGCAAAGCAGGACACTAGTAGAAGCGACGATGAGGCGTTCCGACCACTTCCCCACAGCCCCAGCATGTCCGTCGGGACAATAACATTGCGCGCGCCTACTAGCACCAACTTGGCCGCGCTCTTGCCGTTTTTCTGAAACCCATTTGCGTTCCATTGCGCCCCTGCCGGCCCTAGGTACGGAGCTAGTGCCAAGCTCGCGTGCTCCTCCTGCTTGGTCCAGTCCTCCCACAGCTTCGGCTGCACGTCCCGCTGGAGCACCGCCGCTACGTACTTAGGGCAGGCCTCTCGCGTGTGCAGCCTGTGCCCTTGCCTGGTCCGCAACGTATGCCACGCTGGTCATGTCCAGGACTTTCACTTCATCCACATGGTGACTGCAACTGCTGGCCCTTGTGCTCGACCTCCGCCGTTGTCGCCGCCGAATTATGGCCCAGACACCGCGAGCATGTCCTAAGAGGCGAATAAACAACCAGGGAGGCCCACAACACCCCCCACCAAAGAAATTAACCAGGCCCTCAAGATGCCTTCCCAGAGGTGTTCAAGAGGCCTCCTTTCGTCTCTCTCTCTCTCTTTCTCTGTCGCTCGCTATGTTGGTTACTCTCTCACTTTCTACATGTATGTGTGTTTACACGCATGTACAATATATGTAGATGTATGTCTAGTTGTATATACATACACATATGCGCATATGTATATGGGTATGCATTTGTAGTTGTATATGCATATGCGCGTATACAGTTGGATCTTCATACACGTATGTACATATAGGCAATGCGTGCATGCGCATGCACCCACATGTATGTATATATATAGATATAAAGATCATGCATGCATGCGTATATATACTGATCCCTGGTTCATCACAATATACACATATATGCACACCGACGCTGATCGTGGCAAGGGCATGCTCGGACTCTGGACCCAGGAGTAGCCTGGCGACGGCTGAAAGGAGAGTATTGACAAGACACTGGGCACTGGACGCTGCGCCTGTTCGTTTCGCGGCACGGACCAGCGAAGGGGTAGACGGTGGCACAGCAGCGTCGGTAGTTGAATCACTTGCAGCATCTGGTGGGTGGTGGAGACATCTCCGCGGCTACGCCGTTGGTGTTTGAAGCTGCTTTTGATGCATGCGGGTGAGCGAGAGAGGAATGCTGCCCATCAAGGTCCTTGTGGAATATCAGACAGGGAAATCGGAGGTCCGCACGCGCCGACGTGCACCGCGGAAATGCTTGGATCTCCATCCGAAAGCTCCACCAGGCTCCCTGGGCAGGGCAGGGCGGGGCGGGCTGGAAGTCCCGATCGACGTTTGGGGTGGTCCCTCCTCCTGTTTCTTCTGCTCTACCCTCACCATTCCTCCTCTCACTCTCTAATCCGTTCTTCCACTCTTGTCTACCCGCTCCTCATTCCTCCTCCTCATCCTCTTCCTCTCTCCTTCCTCCTTACTCCGTAATTTCAACTCATTCCCTCACTATTCCCTGTTCCCCCTCCTCCACCTCCTGCTCCCAACACCTCACCTCTCCTGCCCTTCATCCTCACTCCTTAACCCTTACAATCTGGCCCCCTGCTACCTTCTTGCCGATCCCCCCCTCTCAAGCCTCCCCACCAGTCTCTCCTCACTCGGAAATCATCCCCACTCCTCGCTCCAAAACTTTCTCCTCCTCCTCCCTCCTCCTCCTCCTCCTCCCTCCTTCTCCTCCTCCTCCTCCTCTCCTCCTCCTTTCCTCCTCCTCCTCCTCCTCCTAACCCTCCTCCCCTCCTCCTCCTGCTCGTCCTCCTCCTCCCCCTCGTCCCCCCCCTCCTCCTCCCCTCCTCCTCCTCCTCTCCTCCTCCTCCTCCTACCTCCTCCTGCTCCTCCTCCTTCTCTCCCCCCCCTGCTCCTCCTCCCCCTCCTCCTCCTCCTCCTCCTCCTCCTCCTCCTCCTCCTCCTCCTCCTCCTGCTCCTCCACGAGGCGAACCCTCCTGCTCGAGCGCTCCCCCTTCGCTCCCGCACGGCGACGCACTGGAGCGCCGGGGCCCCAGAGAGCGCTCCCCGACGCGGCGGCCTGGCGCCGAGCCTGCGGTCCGGGCCCTCCGCCCCGAGCTGCGCCATGCTCGGCCCTCGGCCGCTCGCTCGGGGAGCGCGGGGCGGGGCGGGGCGGAGGAACGGGGCTGAAGTCGGGCGTGCCCCCCTGCAGGCGGATGTTGGACGAAACATAGAAATCCGCCGACCCTGTGTCGGCGTGTGTGAGGGGCTTGTTCGTTCCCGTCGTTCGTCGTCTCCGCCGTCTCCTGTCCCTGCGCCCACCCTTTCCCTGGGCCAGGTCGTCTCCTGTCCCTGCGCTCCCCCTCTCCCTGGACCCGTCTCCCCTCCTCTCCTTTCCCCCTCTTCCCTGGGCCCGTCGCCGCTCCCCTCCCGCTTTTCCAGGGCCTCCCCCTCAAGAGTAACGTTGTCATAGAGCGAAGGGAAGCCCCTTCCCTTTGATCCCTTCCCTGCAGGGGGGGGGGGTCCCGGGGGGTCCCGCGTCAGATGCGATTCCCCCCCTGGGGGTCCCAGGGCCCACACAAAGCCTCAGACGGGCCAAGAGCCGAGGCATCCTACTACGCCCTCTCCTCCCTTCCCCCCTCCTCCCTCCATCCTCATCTCTCCTCTTTCCTCCGTCCCCCTCCAGAACCGAACCGGCCTCCTGGACGCTCGGCAACGGGACCCCCCAGGACCCAGAATTCCGAGGTCCCCGGGAGCCTCCAGGACCCAGCCCCGAGGACCTCCTCCCAGGACCCAGTACCAGGAACCAGCCCCCCCAAAAGTCCAAGTCTCCCAGGCCCCAGGCCCTGCTCGCCTTGTCCTGCTCCTATTCATTTCCCCCCCCTCCTCCTCCTCCTCCTCCTCCACCTCTCCTCCTCCTCCTCCTCCTCTCCTCCTCCTCCTCCTCCTGCTCCTCCTCTCGTCCTCCTCGTCCTCCTCGTCCTCCTCGTCCTCCTCTTCCTCTTCCTCCTCCTCCTCCTCCTCCTCCTCTGTTCCCCTCCTCTCCTCCTCCTCCTCTCCTCGTCCTCGTCCTCGTCTCGTCCTCGTCCTCTCCTCGTCCTCCCTCCTCCTCCTCCTCCTCCTCCTCCTCCTCCTCCTCCTCCTCCTCCTCCTCCTCCTCCCCCCTGCTCCCTGACATCCTCCGCCTCCTGCTCCTCAACGTCGTTGTCCTGCTCGTCGTCTCCGTCTGCAGGGTCGGCGGCACCGGCCGTAAGGCCTTCGCAATATTCAAACAATATTCAAAAATAATCAAAAATAGGGGAAAATCGTCCCTGCAGAGGGACAGGCCTGACTTCAAACGAGAGCTCAAAAATGCTCCCAAGAGCCCCTCCCCAAGATGCCAGCCCCTCGGACGCCTCGCAGCACGAAGAGGCTTCTCCTTCTGTCCCCGACCGGCGGGGGACAGGTCGAAGGCATCTCTCCCCCTCTTGTTTGGTCCTCTCTCAATCTCACACACTCTCTCTCTCTTTCTCTTCTTCTGCGTCGACGTGTTTATATATGTCTTGTATACGCATACGTATATATATATATATATATGTTTATACATACACGTATTTACATAGGTATTTGGGGGTACATAAAGATATGCGTGAAACTGGCACTCGCAGGTACGAGTGAAGGGGGCGGCGGCTGGCCGAGAAGTACTGCCCCCAAGCGTGGCCCCCAAGGTTGCCCCGAGTATCGCGCCGATGCTGCCCCCACCCTTGGCATCGTCCGGATGCCTTGCCCAAACATATCGCCCAAATGTATTGTCCTCCTCCTCCTCCTCCTCCTCCTCCTCCTCCTCCTCCTCCTCCTCCAGCGACAAAACCCTCCATCCAGCCACGCGCGCACAAGGAATTCGCCGGCCCAACGGGCCAAGGGCGTGCTGAGATCTCCAGCAACTGGTGAACAACAGTTCGAGTTCGCGCGCGCGGGGCCGCCCCTGGAGGTCCCCAGACGAACAGTACCCCCGCAAGTCCCGGCCAAGTTCCGGCCAAATCCCGGTCAAGTCCCCGCCAAATCCTGGACAGGTCCCGGCCAGGTCCCAGCAGGCCCCCGAGAGCGCTCCAAGAGCGCTTCAAGTGGCCTCCAAGAGAGCTCAACATGGTCCGAGACGGTCCAGCTGCGATCCAAGACGCCAAAGATTGCCTCCAGACAGCCCAAAGCGGCTTCAAGACGCCACAAGAGACCTCCCAAGAGGGCCCACAGAGGCAGAAATTAGTGATTTCCCTTTAGTTTCTGACGGTTTTGAGCGTTCTCAACTTTTCGACGTACCGCCGCTCCAAGACGGCCCAAGAGGCTTCCAAGACCGCCCCAAGACGGCCCACGAAGCCTCCAAGAGGACCCCCAGACGGCCCAATAGGACCCAAGACAGCCCTAGCGGCGCCCAAGACAGCCCAAGAAAGCCCCAAAACGGCCCCAAGAATGGCCCAAGAAGGGGACAGGAACCGAAAAGTCCAGCCTTCAGCCCCAAGAGGCCCCCAGGAGGCGCCCAGGAGGCCCCAAGAGGCCCCAAAGAGGCCCCAAGGGGCCTCCAAAAGGCACCCCAAGAAGCCCCAAGAGGCCCCCAAGAGGCCCCAAGAGGCCCCAACACGGCCCCCAAGAGGCCTCAAAACTGCCTCCCCGATGCCTCTGAGAGGCCAACCGCGAGAGCCCAACCAACCTCCGTGAGGCCTCTGACCCGCCACCCACCGTCTCCGAAAAATGGCAGCCGCCCAACCGCACCGCATTGACAACAACACCCCGACAAACGACAGCGGCGAGGCAATATGGGCCGGCGCGGAATGAGCGAAGCGATTGAATAACTAAGACCACTCGGGCCTCCTCATTCAAGTGTCCTCGAACCTTGTCCGAATTATCCCCTTCAACCTGTCCCCAATATTGAAGATTCTTCAATGCGGCCCGGACTCAAAGTTGCAGAATTATTGGGGTTTGCCGCGTGCCCCCTGGACCACGCTGCGGCTTGACGCGAGATATGTTCATATGTTCGGGCCAAGAAAGGCCCATGACAGGCCGAAAAGGGCCCTGAAAGGCTACCGAGACGGTCCAAGAGGGTCCCGAACCGCCGAACGATCATTCCAAGACGCCCGAACGATCAGTCCAAGACGCCCAACATGGCCCCCAGTCGGCCGAGAAAACGCCCAAGACGCCCCCAACAGGCCTCCAACAGCACCTTCAAGAGGGCCCCCCAGCAAACACAAAGTCGTCGAGTTTCCGGGGGTGACCGAACATGTCTAGCATACACCCTGCGAAATGCTTAAGAAATCATGGGTTAAGAAACTCAGAGTCTCAGAATTTGAATAGAAACCCAGAAGTCCTATTGAAATCTTAGGAGTTACATTGAAACGTTAAGAATAATCGAGACTCTGGCCGAAAACTTAAGTTTTCTTAAGCATCGCCTAAGGTGTATGCGACATGTCAGCCTCCACGGCGACGCAAGACGGCCGAGGGAACGCGATCCACCGTCCCCGGCCCGAGACACACTCTCAGGATGGGGGGGTCCGACATCGGCGCGCCCCTCCCCGGACCTCCCCACCCCCACTCCCGCCCGCCCGCTGCAGAGAACCGGGGGGGGGGTCCCTCCTCCCCCTCCCTCCTCCTCCTCCTCCTCCTCCTCCTCCTCCTCCTCCTCCTCCTCCTCCTCCTCCCCCTTCCCCCACCTCGGAAGCCCCCCCCCCCCCCCCTTGGGAAAATGCTTCGGGGGGCCCAAGCCTCAACCAATGAAGTCCGAGGCCCTGCCCTCTTTTGAAAAACAAGTTGGAACTCATTCGGAAGAGTGTGTCTTGATCCGCGCCCTCGCGTGGAACACGCCTGCGTTGGCCCCGCGCAGACAGGCGCAGTCATTCATGGCTGCGAACGCGCGTAGAACTTGCATTTATCCCCGCGCAGTTCTCTCACCGATCACCGTTTTTCCCCCTCTCCAGTTGAGCCCACTGACATTGTGGCCGTGCGCCTTCCCGCGGCGATGAGGTCCCCACATCCTACGGCGTCTAATTGAAAACTGACTGTCCGAAACACGATTTTACTAACAAAAACATCCTGTTACAAAGAACCAAATAATCACGAGGACGTGATTGACCGCAAGCGAATATGTGTTAAAGAATAACATGTGAAAAGCGAATGTCAAACACTTATACAGTTCTTTGCTGGAACTTTCGTTTGTTTTTTCTCCCGGCCTGTTTTCACTCAGGGGAAATCTTCGTTGACCCTCCGCCGCGTGGCCCTGGAAGAGGAATGCGCGCAGCGGCAATCCTTCTATCCGACGCCCGACTTAGTCGACATGCTACGACGCCCACTCGCAACACCAATTGGGGACTTGCGAAAGAAAAAAGAACAACGGTCAACAGAAGCACCGGGTGCACAGCCTCCGAATCAAAAAACGACCCAGAACCCAATGGCGTAAAATATTTCTCAAGTTTCGAAGGCGAGGGCGGGGCCTCGGATTCGACTGGCGAAACCCTTCCCTCATGGCAACGACGACGACGATGCCTACTACGACGCCGACGACGGCGACAACGTCAGCGGCGGCAGCGGCGTCAGCGCCCGCGCCAAGCGCGGCTCTGATAGAATGCTGCCAGAGTTCGAACCCAGGTTTTCATGTAGGGCTCGACCCGACTCTACATGAGCATCCTGCTACTGGGGCTGGATCCAAGTATCGTAAAATCAAACTCGGGTTCGATCGAACTCAAACAGATACCTACAAAGACTCGGTCTGGCTTCGTTTGAATCCTACTTGGGTTGGATCCAGCCGTACTGGATCCAATTCTAATGGAGTTTTACAACGCCTCAGTCCAGCCTTACTTCAAACCTATAAGGGCCAGATCCAGTTCTAACGTGCCCCTACTATGGTCGATCCAGTTCTAATTAAATCTTAAGTGCATGAGCCCAATCCTTCAAGAGAGCTCGCCGAGAGTTTATCCAGCTCTATAAAAATCCAACTGAGACCTGGTCTAGCTCGAATTCCAAATCGTGCAAAACTGGATCCAATTCAAAACAACTTCTAATACAACTCCAATAATTCAAAAGGAATAATGCGAGGGCTTCATCCAGCTTTAATCACATCGTTCTAGGGGCCAATCAAACTCTCCCAGAATCCTACGAAGGCTCGACCCAGCTCTGACGGAATCCTACTACGATTCGATTCAGTTCTGACAAAACCCAAATCAGGCTTGATCCAGCTGTAATAGCATCCTACTGCGGCTTGACCCTACTCTAATGGACTCCTACTACGGCTGGGTCCAGCTCTAGTAGAATCGCATATCAAGGGTGGATTCAGGTCTGAAGGAATTATACTAGAGCTCGCTCCAGCATTAATTCAACACCTGAATAACATCGAAACCATCTCTAATCGAATCCCCCTAGGGCTCGATCCATCTTTGATAGAAACATACCTGGGGCTGGATCCAGCTCTCACCGATTCCTATCAGAACCCGGTCCAGCTTGAATAAAGAGTCTCCCTAGGGCTCGATCCATTATGAGCGTCGCACTACGGCTCGATCGTCATCGTCGTCGGCGTCGTCGTAGTCGTGGGGCTTCGGCCAAGCCCGCCGGCCACCTCCGAAATCGCCCCAAGATCACCCTCGGGAAAATGCACACTCCATCGATGTTCCTCTCCAAAATAACCCGAAGATGGCCTCCCAGACAGCTGAGATGGTCTCCAAGACGGCCCAAAGAGGCCCACGAAAGACCAAGATTGCGGCCAGATGTCACAACTACGGATCGAGATGCATTCAAGACAGCCTAAGATGGCCTCCAGATGGCCCAAGGGGCCCCCAAGAGGCTTCCAAGATGGCTCCAGAGGCCTCCAAGAGGTCCTCTAGACAGCCCGAGGATGCCAAACTAAGTGATGCTCCTCGGGCATTCGAGACGGTCCCCGACGGCGTCCGATGGGCCAGGAACGCCTTAACACGGCCAAAGAGGACCCCAAGAAGCCCCCAAAGGATCCCAAGAGGCCCCCAAGAGGCTTCCATGAAGACTCCAAGAAGCTCCAAGGAGGTTCCAAGAGTGCCCCAAAGGCTCCCACGCGTACTCCTCATTCTCCTCCTCCGCCTCTGCTCTTTCTCCTTCATGTGTTCCTGGAAGAGTTTCCACGACGTCTGGGGGGACACATGGTCCGATAGCTTGGCAGAGCACAAGCCACAACATTCGGCCACATAGGCGTTTCCAAAGAAGCAGGGGGCGGCGGCGTTTCGCCGTAGGCGTCTCCGATATTTGCTTATATATGCACATACATATTTCAGCATGGATCGAACTGACGGGCTAAACCAATGCCTATGTACACATCCAGCTATAGATCCCACTCATCATACACGAGCTAAGTGCCCATATAAGTATGACACCAGCGCGGCAAAGACCCTGAACAGCTCTACGCAAACACACGATGGGTGGCCACAATGTGCCATCGAATTCGGGGGCGGGGGGGGGGGGCAAGATTGGCGGCCACGAAGGGTCACCGATATCGGGAGCCTGGGTTCCCTCACCCAGGGAGCCCACACAAGACGTACGCGCCCAACCACGTACATGAATACAACCTCCCAGACCGCGAGACCAGCATTGTGATACAAACGATCGCACAATGCATATTTAGAACCCAGCGTGGATTCATGTACGTGTACGTCCTTCTATCGCTCTGGATCACTGGACGTTGAAAACTAGATATGGAAAACTTACAGGCAGGCTGTTCAATGAACATGGCTACCTGGCCCTGTAACTATCTCGCAACCCAGAAGATCGGCGCGTCCGAAAATGGCTCAAAAAAAGATGATCCGACGACCAACCGCGAACGTTGTCCCAAACCGACGGCGGCCGCTGTTGGGCCAGCGACGTTCGGTCTTCAGCGGACGACGTCCGCAACGACACCGACAGCAAGTCCTGTCCAGAATGGGCAGGACCTGCTGCTGGTCTTCGTCCATATCCTTTCCGTACCCATTTCGACCGTATCGATGAAGGAACATAGCTACCAAACCCTGCGTTCAATAACATGGAAACAAACGGCATGTCTCGGCGGCGGGCGCGGGGGGGAAATGGGAAGGGGCGGGAAGTTTCCGGACTTCTGAGAGGGCTTCTGAGAAGTTCAGTCTGTATTCGAAGTAGGCTAAGGAGACCTCTCAGAAGCCCCCCGGACTTCTAAGAAATCCCGCGGCCTTCTGAGAAGGCCTTCTTCTTCTCATTTCCCCCCTGGGCTCGTCGGCTAATGTCGGTAAACGGCCAGCCCGCAAAACTTCGTGCCATCACTCGGCTCCACGGCCGCTCGGGGCGATCCGGGCACCCCCAGAAATCTGTCGGCGAGGCGCAGTGGTTGGAATGCATCCCGACGGCGGAATCCCCCCAAAGAACCTACGAAAAAACAACGCTGGGCACCTTCAAACAAATCATCGACTGGTTCGTCCCTGTTCACTGTATCCCACGATTTGCAAATACTGCGGGTTGCTCCAAGAGGGCACTGAAACATTACAAGGGGCGCCCGAGAGGCGCCTGAGAGGCGCCCAACAGGCCCAAGAGAGCCCCAAGAGCATGTCCAAGAAACCACCTGAAGTGCGAATCAACGATAAACTGAAGCTTTGACTGTTTTTCGTCGTCGCCGTCGTCATCGCCGCTGCCGCCGCCGCCGCCGCCGCCGCCGTCGTCGTCGTCGTCGTCGTCGTCGTCGTCGTTCCTCCCTTTTCAGGGCTGGCGCCACCAGCTTGGGCGCCCGAGTTATCCGGGGTAACTCGGGCCTGGGGCAACTCGGGTTCGGATTCCCGGAAAACGAACCCGAGTTAGCCCTGACCCGAATTACCCCTGATGGTTTGGGGCTCTGGACGCCCGAGTTATCGGGGGTAACTCGGACCCGGGGTGACTCGGGTTCGGATTCCCGAAAAGCGAACCCGAGTTAGCCTTGACCCGAGTTGCCCCTGATGATTTGGGGCTCTGACCAGCCGTGCGGCCTCCCAACATCGGCGCGCCTGCCCCTTCCCCCCCCCCAGCCCGGCCCGCAGGCGGCCCAACACGTCCTCCAAACCCGCCGATGCTCAGAGATTTCGAGCTATCCCGATCCGACTTTGTCCCGATTTTTTCGCGTCGTTTTCGTAGGGCCTCCCGACATCGGCGCGCCTGCCTCTCTTTGGACACCCGAAATGGGTACCGAAAGAATGGGTACAATGCCCAACAGCAACTGTTGTCCCAAACCAACAGCGGCCGCTCTTGGGCAGGCGGCCTCTCCTGTCTCGAATGGACACAGGCCGCGGCGGCGTGGACAGCGAGCCCTGTTCAAAATGAACAAGATCCGCTGTTGGGCATTGTACCCATTCTTCCAGTACCCATTTCGTGCGTGCAGATCTCCCCCCCCCCCCCCCAGCCCAGGCCCGCAGGCGGCCCGCTGGGGGGCCGACGCTGCGGGGGGGGGGGGTGCGGCCCGCGCCCGCCCCCCCCCCACGGCACGCGGGGCGCGCCCTGGCCGCTACGGGGGCGGCGCGGGAGGAGGAGGAGGAGGAGGAGGGGGAGGGGGAGGTGGAGGAGGAGGAGGAGGAGGAGGAGGAGGAGGAGGAGGAGGAGGAGGACGAGGAGGAGGAGGAGGAGAAGGGAGGGAGCCACGAACAAAAAAAAACAAGTGCCCCAGCGCAGCACCTTGGTATCGGGTCGAGCGAAAGGGGGGGATGGCAAAGGGGGGGGGTGAGAATCAGCTCACGTAGCTGATTTTCCCGGCGCCTCCCGGCGCCGGAGGCGACTATGTATCGAGGAATGGGTCCCTCGGTGGGGCCGAAACCAGCTGCATGCAGCAAATTTCGTAACCCCCCCTTCCCAATCCCCCCCTTTCGTCCGGCCCGATGGTAGCAGCTAAGGTGTGGAGGCGGGTGAACGCCTGAAGCGGCGGGTTGCGAGAACGACCTCGCCATGTTTGTCGGCACGGTTGCGGAGGTGAACTTGCTTACGAGGGTGACGCTCGTGATGTCGACATGATGGCATGTACGCGCTTGTCACAGCATGAAGGACCGACCGACCCCACTCCTGGCAGTTGGAATGCTGAGAAGCCGATGGCCATGCCACACTTTCTGGACCTGGGACTGCTGGAATGGTCAGCTAGAACATGTCAGGACAGGGGCCATATATAGGCACAGACGTAATCTATATCGGATTCGAACCGCAACAGAGGGGCAACATATAAAAACATACGTGAAAAACTACATATTCGAACCACAGGAGAAGGGCAGTCTACAGGCACATACGTAAATCATTTAGGATTCGAACCACAAGAGGGGGGCAAAATATAACATATAAAGTTCGAGCCACTGGAGAAAAGGCAATCCATGGGCACATACGTGTAAACATATGATTCGAACCACCATCGAGAGGCAAGCTATAAGCATATACGTAAACACGTACAGGATTCGAACCACAAGAAAGGAGCAATCCGTAGGCACATGCGTACAACGTGAAAGATTCGAGCCGTAAAAGAGAGCAATCCATAAACTGACACCTAAAATGCATGGAATTCGAGCCGCTGGAAAAAGGGGCGATCGATCGCATAATTACCCTGGCGACGTGCCCAACCCCTGCGCAATGCTGGGCAAGAGTAGCTCGGGGCACTTTATAAGGGGGTGGTAACGTGGTGGGGCCTTCAATGGAGCCTACGTTCGGTACACCTCTCGCGCACTTCGCGCCCCATCATGGACCCCACATGCCAGCGCTGAAGCGGCAGCGCTGGGACGCAAGGGCGCAAAGGGGACGAGGAATGGGGAGTTGGAGGGACAATATCGGCATGTTAACCGCGCGCGGGCGATAAGACCCCCCCTTTCTCCCCCGAATGTCATTATTTCCGGCCAATCGGATTTAATTGAGGAGGGCGCGGAGGCCGAACTTTATAATCCACGGGGAAGTTGCGGGGATCGAAGTTGCTATCCTATCAGGTTGACTAACAAAAGCATCAAAAACGCTGAGCATGGCCATGGTGGTCTCACCGCACCAGCTTCCGCAATCACGAGCGTGTGGCAGGGACGTGGGATTCTCACCAATTCAGTTTGCCCACGTTACGAACGCGCGGCAGGGCCATGGGATTCTCATGTCTGTAGCCGTTCCCGAGTCAGGACCGTGTGGCAGGGCCATAGGGACCGATTGGATTTTGATTGTGCGTGCGTTTTTCGAGCAGGCAGTGCAGTGGAGTTAGTTAAGCGAATTTCTTTCTAGCGCACCCCTCGCACGGTTCGTGACCCTTCCTCCTCCTCCTCCTCCTCCTCCTCCTCCTCCTCCTCCTCCTCCTCCTCCTCCTCCTCCTCCTCCTCCTCCTCCTCCTCCCCCTCTGCCCCTGCAGCTGCCCAGGCCCAAGCTTCCCCGAGTCTCCGAGACTCCAAGCTTTCGGGCCTCGTCGAAGCGCCGAGCCTCTTCGCCCCAGGGGCAGCGATCGGGGGGGGATAGGCGTCGCCGATGCATTTGCGATGTATCGCCGATTCCAGGTCGATGTCCGCCCCCAATGCCTATCCCCCCACATCGTTGCCCCTGAGTGCGTCGCGAGCCCCAGCGATGTCCCGGCCCGCCGAGCGCGCCGCGGCGGCGGCGCTCCTCCTCCTCCTCCTCCTCCTCCTCCTCCTCCTCCTTCTCCACCTCCTCGCCTCCTCCTCCTCCTCCTCCTCCGCCCAGGACGCCCGATGCGACACAACTGCAACGCCCGTATCTCAAGGCCCGCCTGCGGCTCTTGAGGGACCCCCCCCTTTCCGCCG
This sequence comes from Prorocentrum cordatum, assembly GCA_963575745.1. NCBI lineage: Eukaryota > Dinophyceae > Prorocentrales > Prorocentraceae > Prorocentrum > Prorocentrum cordatum. The sequence goes on from CAUYUJ010014895.1 coordinate 285,639, forward strand.
CACGTTGGCGCGCTGCGGCGGTCAGGCCGCGGTCCCTTGACCTAGAGGAACAAGCATAGAGGGCAAAACATCCACCTCCATAACCACCACGACAAGCGAGGCCGTTTAGCAAACTCACCCGAATGAGGAATCGAACAGGGCAGGGTTTTTTTTTTTGTTTTTTTAAATGACAAAAAACAAAAAAAAACGCCCAGGGCCGTTTAGTAAACGCCAATTATCGGGTCCGGGTGGCTTTTCCTCCCTTGACCACTGCCTAGAGGAACAAAACGACTGCACAAACATAACTGCTCGGGGTCCGCGCGGAGCTCCGGAACAGCTTATGCCGATGCAGGTTGTAGCATCCTGCCCGATGATGGGGTCGGAGTAGATGAGGTCGGAGGATCTCGCCGCATCGTCGACTCATCGTCGATGCATCGACGCTATATCGGCGACGCATCGGCGCCGTCGGCGTGGAGAACATCGGGCTCCACGTCGAGCCGCATCGCCGATGCATCGGCGATCCTCCGACATCTCCCGAGAGGCCCAGAACCTGAGGGAGGTAGGGAGGGAAGGGAGGGGAGGGGAGGCAAGCTAGGTGCGCTCGCGTCATATCTGACGTCCTACCCCTCCCTCCCATGGCGTAGATCTCCTCTCTGTCCGCACAGACAGATGTCGTAGCAGGGCGTAGCATTACATAGCATAGCATGAGAATGAAGATCAACGCGTAGCCTGACGCAGCATGGCGTGGCGACGCCCCAAAGTGGGGGGGGGGCTTCTGCGGCCCCAAAACAACAACGAATCGGCACCGAATGTGGAATCACTTCCGATGGTTGCTTCGGTGGGCCATGTTCTAGATTTTGGGGCCCATTTGGAAGGACCGAAAACCATGCCGTGGCATGGCGCTGGAAATAGAACGAGCGGAAGCGCGGAAATGAGGCCAGCGCTGCAGCGGGAGCATGATTCTCAACGAGCGGTAGTCCGAACACGAGGCCAGCGCTTCAGCGAGAGCAGCATGTTGAACCAAAAACCAAGAGAAAACCCGTTTCCCGGGAATCCTTTGAGAAAACTAAACAACAGTAATTACGCAGAGGGGGGCCGAACATCGCCCGGACGTCACCAGGGGAGAGATGAGAGAGTAGTACTCAGGTTGTGCAATCAACCTGAGCATTTTCTTAGGGTGGAGGGCTCAGGGTGAAATCCATATGGGCTTCTGCACCTCGAAAACCAATCCCTCTTGTGATTTACCTCTTGCAGGTTCGAACCTCCAAAGTCAATCGAAACGGCATTTCAGATTTCACCCTTTGCCCTCCACCCAAAGAAAATGCTCGGTCGACTGTGGAGGGGAGGGGAGGGGAGGGGCCCCTCTCCCTCCGGAGGCCCTGCAGCGCCCTCTCCGCCCTGGGAGGGGAGAGAGGAGAGAGTAGTGTTCGCATTAAGTGTAATCAATTGTGGAGGGGAGGGGAGGGGAGGGGAGAGAGGAGAGGAGTTCTCTTATCGTGCAATCAACTGTGGAGGGGAGGGGAGGGGAGGGGAGGGGAGAGAGGAGAGGAGTTCTCTTATCGTGCAATCAGCTGTGGAGGGGAGGGGAGAGGAGGGGCCCCTCTCCCACCGGATGCCCTGCGGCACCCTCTCCGCCCTTTCCGCGCGGCACGCTGGCGGGCCGCGGCGGTCAGGCCGCGGGCTCTCTGCCGCGCGGCGGGTGCAGCCGGGCCCCGGCGTGCAGCTCCTCAAAGGGGGGGGGGAAGCCCACGAGGGCGACGCGACGACCAGCAACGGGTCTTACGCGAGGTGGCATAGATCGGCGGGTCAAAGATGGGGTCCTGAAGGAGGGAGTCCTAAGGACAGGAAGGGGACCGAGGGTGGATTCACGTATTATACTTGACCAGCAGCGAGTCTTACTCAGAGGCCTGGGAATGATGGCGACGACCAGCAACGGGGTCTTACTTTGAGGCCTGGAAATGAGCACCAACCCCAACACAGGGGGTTGCCTCCACAGGGGGAAGATGATCCTCGATTTCGGTGTTGATGGTAATATTTCGGCCACCCTGGAGGCCAGAGTATTACCACCATCGCCGAGATCGGGATCTTCTTCCCTCGGTGGAGGCACATCGCCGATATTGATGTTGGTGTCAAGCTCTAGGCCTGGGTCTTACGCGAGGTGGCATAGATCGGCGGGTCAAAGATGGGGTCCTGAAGGATGGGGTCCTAAGAATAGGAAGGGGCCCGAGGGTGGACTTACGTTACCTGAGACACTCCGTCCTTAGGACCCCGTCCCTCAGGACCCCATCTTTCAACCACCGAATAGAGGCCTTACGCCGCGCGGCAAGCTACACTGGAAGCGAGGGCGCTTACGCGCGACCTTACGCGGGCAGCTTACGCGCCAACGTCGGCGTAGACGACCTCGTATTTTTGCGTCGCCCACAATGCACCGATACCGCCGTACTCCCCGGACCTTCTCCCGGGTTGCGTTCTGACCAGAATTCCGAGGCGACTCCAGCGTCAGCGCGACGATGGCCTCCGAGGAGGCCCAAAGTGGCGACAACGGGGGGAGGGCAGCGGCATGGGTGCGGCGGGACCGAGGACAGAAGACCATCCCTCCACAACAGGAGAGCCCCCGCCGACCAAAACTGAGGAACATCCGAAGGTATACGCTCCCCGAACCGACCTCGACCTCGTACCTCGCTCCGCCCCTACCCGGAGGTGCACGTCGGTCGGAAGAAGCAGGCGCAGATGTGAAGCAGGAAGGCCGATCAAGTAGATTGGGTTCAGGCCCGCCAAGAGAATAACCGAACACAACACCAGCATATCGATTCTTGAAGTTCAACGACTGGCGTGTCGACGAACGAACAACACACACACACCCATGCCCATAGGGGGGTCGGAGGGAGGAGGACTGGCCACGGGTGTGGGTTCGGGCTGTCGGACCCCCAGGGAAGCTCCCGTTCGAGCGGGGACCTCCACCCGGCAGCACGCACCCGTAGCCCACTCCGTCCCTCCAGTGGGTACAGTCGGGGCGTTGACCTAAGGGACCCTCAATAAGGAACGAGGCCCCTATTTTCCATAAGCTGAACTTCGATTTCGTATCGAAAGCCTGAGGAAAAACCCGAGGCAAGCTGCGAAACAATTAAGGAACACGGAGCCCCCTCCCCAACGAAAAGGGTTCCTTCTTCAGGGCCCCGACTGCATGGGTGAGTGTGTGTGTGTGTGTGTGTGTGTTGTTCGCTCGGCACGTGTAGCGGTATGGCTCAACGTCCCCACTCGACTCCACCCGTGCCCCAGGACGGGTTTCTCATCCCGGATCGTTCTCTGGCGGCCCTGGGGCCCGGCGGGGGCCCCCAGAGGCGGAAACCGGCGAAACACCTCCGCATCGACTTTTCCGACGCGTTGGAGGTCTGGGGAGGTACCTTCCAGTTTCTCATCCCGAGTCGTTTTCTGGCGGTCCTGGGGCCCAGCGAGGGCCCCCAGAGGCGGAAATCGACGACACGCTCCCGCATCGAATTCTTCAACTCGTGGGAGGTCTGGGGAGGTACCTTCTCCGACCGCCCCGACGTGCAGCTCCTCCCGGAGGACGACGACGACGACGACGACGACGACGACGACGAGGACGAGGACGAGGACGACGACGACGACGGCGAAGACGTTGTACCAACCGAACGCTCCAGCGTGGGATGCGAGGGCCTCGGAAGGCAATGCCGACACTTTGCGAGCGGGGCGCGGCCAGCGAAAGCGGCCAAGGATGGGCCGAAGGGGAAGGACGCAAGGGCAACCTTGGAGAGCTGCTCGTCCTGACTGTGCGGGCTGGCTGTCTTCTCCTCCTCCCAGCGCGCCGACGTGCAGGCCCTCCTCCCGGCGCACGAGCTCGGCCCTCCCCACTTGGACGACGACGACAACGACGACGACGTTGACGACGACGACGTCGACCACGAACCAACCGAGCGCCCTGGCGTGCAGCTCCCGAGGTCTGGACCACTGCCCTAGGGCCTACTTTAGGGTCAGGTCGGCCATGTCCCCCTACAGGTGGATTTTGGACGAACAATGAATAGTACCCCGAAAATACGCAGAGAGTGTTCAACAATAGTAAAAAGTCATCTCCATAAAAAAATAGTATTGCCCCTGTAGAGGGACAGGCCCGACTTAACCCTAGGGCCAGTTCTTCGTTCCGCGTCGTTTTCTGACGGTCCCGAGGCCCGGCGAGGGCTCCCGGAGGCCGAAAGCTCTCTGGGCTATCCTCCTCCCAGCGGCCCTGCGTGCAGCTCGTCCTGCCGGCGCGAGCGCGTGCAGGCCGCCGACGACGAGGACGAGGACGAGGACGACGAGGACGTCGAGGACGACGAGGACGACAAGGACGAAGACGACGACGACGACGACGACGACGACGACGACGACGAGGACGACGACGACCACGAACCAACCGAGCGTCCAGGCTGAGTATCGTTTAACCGATCCCCATCCCCAGCGGCGTGGCCTGGGCCCCACTGGTCGGTTGAACCCCCTAGATGGGGATACTGGTCGTTCCCTTCGGGTTTCGGAGGTGTATCCCCAACTGGGGCGGTAACTTGGTGGGGGTCTCGAAGGAGATGGGGATAGGGATGGGGATCGGTTAAACGATACCGACTGGCGTGCAGCTCCTCCTCGCGGCGCCGACGAGGACGACGAGAACGACGAGGACGACGACGACGACGACGACGACGACGAGGACGGCGACGACGACGACCCCGACGAACCAACCGAGCGCCCCGGCGTGCAGCTCTGGAGGTCTGGACCACTGCCCTAGGGCATACCGTGGGGTTAGGTCGGGCATGTCCCCCTACAGGCGGATTGCGGACGGAAAATAAAAAATAGGCCTAATATATTCAAAAGTAGTGAACAATATTAGGTCGGGCCTGTCCCCCCTACAGGGGGATTTTCGAGGAAAAATAAGCAATACACCAACAATGCCCCAAAATGGTTTTAAAAAATGATAAGAAAATAGTCCCTAGACTATTTTTGGAATATGTTTGGATTATTTTTGGGGTAGTCTTCATTTTTCGTCGAAAATCCCCCCTGTACGGGGACACGCCCGACTTACGAAAAAAACGAAAACAATCGTCCCCATCCTATTTTTTATTACTATTTGTAAATACTCCTCCTGTAGAGGCAGAGGCCCAACATATTCAGAAATAGTGAAAAATACTATAAACCAATCGTCCCCGGACTATCTTTTAGTACTATTTCTGAATCTTCCTCCCGCAGCGGGAGGGGCAGCTCCTCCTCGCGGCGCACGAGCTCGGCCTCCCCGCGCCGGGCCGCGGCGGCGCGCAGCGCGGCCGCCTCGCCCGCGGGCGGCGCGCCCTCGGCCCCCGCGGGCGACACCGCCGCCACGAGGCGCCCCGCGCCGCCGCCCGCGCCGGCCGCGACGTGCCGGGTGCTGCCGGAGCCTCCTGGCCTCCGGCGTCTCGCGCGGGGCTCGAGCTCAGTGTGGCGGCGCGCACATGGGGGTCCAGACCCTCTCGCGTCGCGAAACACTCGTGACGGGAGTTGTTGTTTCCTTATCTACATGTGTATATATATATATATAAAAATTAAACACACAACTATATATCTATACATGTATATATACATATATATCTATATGTACACATGTATATATATGGTAAAAACAAAGTATATGATTTTCGGACTCCAGGCGCCCTCGCCGGGCCGTGGGAACGTCGTCAAACATCGACGCAAGATGGAAAACCCATCCCTGGGAATGGGTCCGGACCTCGGGAGGTCGCGTCATGAGAACATCACGCCGTCGGGGATCGACCTGTGACGGCCCGAGGGCCCGAATCGGAGCGAGAACGGCTGGCTCGAAAGAATCGAGACGCCAGGATCTCAGGGCTCTTCGCCCTTCCGCTGACCTGGGTTTGGGAACCACAGTCAACCAGTATAGCAAGGATGCGCGATGAGGATGCAAGGGCCTTTGAGTCCCATTTCGAAGCTTTTCGAGAGGGCGCGGCCAGCGAAAGCGGCGAAGGATGGACCGAGGAGGCAAGGATGCAAGGGTACAGTCGGCCTTGATTGGACAGGGCACGCGAGAGGACACAAGACCCTTCCGAGGGCCACATTGCCATGGGGGATGTGGGAGGCACGGGTCGCGAAGCACAGGACACAAGGGTACCTACGGATACCCTTGATTTGGCAGGGTCGACCTGCTAATCAGTGCCGGCTGTACCTTTGGGAAGGTTGCCCATCCCAGAGATCCGACGTCGTGATTTTTTCAATACGGGGCCCCAGGAAGTCTCGACCCATTCCCCAGGACCGGCTTTTCATCCTGAATCGTTTCTTGATGGTCCCGACGCCCGGCAAGGGCCCCTGGAGGCCGAAAACTGCGAAAAACCTCCGTCGTGGTCTGTTCAATGCTTTGGGCCTCCGGGATCCTTCCTATGCGGCTGGACCGTGCGAGGCTGCATGCCGGGCTCCGCGGCGGGGCCCGGGGCCGACCCCCGCCCTGGCTCCGCATCCGCCCTACTTTGGGGGAATTCCGCCCTGCTCTTACGCTGGGTGCAGAAATCTCCGCCCTACTGTTTCGGCTTCTGATAAGAAGTGGATTTCCCACGCAATCTTGAGTTGGAGAAGAGCCAAGAAATAGGGCGGACCTGTGCGTCCGGGCGGGGGCTCGTGCCGACCCGGGCTTGGTGTGCCCCTGGGGGCGGCGGGGCTCCAGGCGGTCGGCCGCGGCTGGGCCGGGAAGGGCCGCCAGATCGCAGCGGCTCGACGGCGCACCCCGGGGGGGGGGGGGTATAGCTTCTCAGAAGGCTGGCCTCTCCTCCAGGAGGAGGAGGAGGAGGAGGAGAAGGAGGAGGAGGCGGAGGAGGCCACGGAGGAGGGGGGAAGGCTTCTCAGGAGGAGGCTGCTTCTTGGGAGGCGCTGCACCCAGCCCCGACCTGGTGATCCAGGGGGTCCTGGCCGGGACACCAGGGTGCTCTTCGTCGTCGTCTCTGCGGCACGAAAACAAAAAAAACACCTCGACCGCGGGCCACGACGCCCTGGCTCGCCAGAGGTCGGGAAAGGGGGGGCCCTGGCCGGGACCCGGGGGGTGGGCCGTGCCGTCCTCGGCCCCATCGGGCCGGGGCCGCCCCCACTCTGGCAGCACCCGGAAGATGTGCTGGGCGAAGAAATCGGCGACGTCCTCGCGGGTGACCGTGCCCAGCACGGCGGTGTCCCTCTCGGTGCGGTCGAACACCGGGGACCCGCAGGTCACCTCCGACCAGCACGCGCTCTGCACCTCCGACAGCGTCCGCTTCGGCTCCATCCACCGGCTGCCGAGCGCGACGATGTGCGCGGCGAACTTCTCGGCCGGGATATCCTGGAGCTTCTTGCTGAACTCGTCCAGGAAATCCTCCACGCGATCCAGAAGCACTGGCGGCCGCTTGACGGCACTGAGGATGGTGACCGTGAAACCCAAGACGCCGTCGGAGTCTCTCTGCATGCACGAGACGCTGTATCCCAACTGCTGCTTGGTGCGCAGGCTGTCGAACAGCGGCTCGGACATCACCTCTTGTAGTAGAGGCGAGGAAGAGAAGGAGGGGGGAAACAACCAGGCAGGGAAGGAGGGACATTATCAGAGGTATGCGCGACTCCAGGAGGAGGAAGAGGAAAAAGAGGAGGAAGAGGAAGAGGAGGAAAGGGAGCTCCACGACGACAAAAAAATCACCCTCCTCGTCGGGACGCGCGGGCCTTCCGCGGTCAGACGCTGCGCCTCGCGGCCAAGCTACTCAGCCTGGCCGCGCGTGCTAAATGAACATGCCAGTCAGGTGTCGCTCAGGGCCACTCTTAAGCAAGTCGCCGGAGAGGAAGGGTGAGGAGCATGACCACATAAGCAGGCAGAGGAGGCAGGCAGGGAAGGAGGGGCATCATCATAGGAAGAGCATGATCATGATCAGAGGAGGAGGAGGAGCAGGACGAGGAGGAGGAGGACGATCAGGACCAGAGGCAGGGCAAGGAGCATGACTGGACGAGGAGGTAGATGAGGGAACCCAGCGCCCCTCTAACGGGGACTCCACTGACAGCCTGACAGCCAGTTTGGCTAGTGACCCGACGAACCCAACCCTTCCCGATGTGGGCAACGCTGCATTTCCATAAAGATGCCCCCAAAAAACAGCTTTCGGCAAATTTCCAAAGTACCCGTTGCTGGGTACCCACTACGGTGCCGCTGAGGGGGGAGCAGGAGGAGGGAGCATATCGACTCTATACTGTAGTCTGGCCGTTGCCGGTGGCTCGGCAAGGAGGACAAGCGCAGCGAGCGTCGAAACCAAAGGCCGCTGCCGCTGGTGGCGGCGAAATCGGGGAGCTGAGTCGGGCCAGCACTCGCCGTGCTCTGGGCGATGATGGTCTCATGATGCGATTTGCTCAGGATGATGCGCTCCTGGATGCTCCGCGGTACCTAGGGCACCTCGCTGCTGCAGCTCTTGTGGGGCAGGAGGGAATCTGGGGAATCAAAAGAATCCTGTAGCGTATTTTGGATTATTCCAGCCTTCTCATTCCAATTTCTTCCCTGGCACGGGAGGAGGGCACAAGAGGAGGCAGGAGGGGAGGAAGCGGGGGACGAGGAAGCGGAGAAGGAGGATAGGCATCAAGCTGCCAAGTCTCAGCGACCAGCATCATCATGTTTCTCGGGATTGAGGCGATGAATTCTGAAGTAGGTTTCTACAGTGCGCTGGCAACGAGCGTCGCAGCGAACGCCATAAGAGCGATTCCGGCTACACCTAGTTACGCCGAGTTACACCTAGTTGACTCCAGTTACGCCTAGCCAACCCCAATTACACCTAGTTGACCCCAGTTACACCTAGTTTCCCTGTTACCTCAGTTGAACTGAGCTTCCCTTGGTGACGCCAGTTACGCCATGTCGCAGTAAATCCGAAGTGGACTGCAGGCGTTCCGCCCAAGCTTGCACAGACTTTCCCCTGGCCTCGCGCTTGCCGCAAGAGCGATACCTCGAGCGTCGATCCTCGTCAACACTCTGGTCTTCGTCCTGCGAACATCGCCAAAAAACTGATCGTCGGAACCGAATCATCGATCCCACTCAAAACCTCGAGCCTGAGTAGATCTTGACCAACGCCTCCATTCTCGCTTCTCGAGGAACCTTCGCCCTCGGAGATCGATCCTGGCCGATGCCTGGGCCTTCGCGCCGCGATCTCCGAACCCATCGAAAACCCACATCAGGGGAAAATTCTGTACAAAACGAGTTTTTTGTACAGCCTTTCCCCCCGCACTCGTCACCGCCGTCGTCTTTAACATCATAATCTCCATCATGATTATCGTCGCCTCCGTCGTCGTCGTCGTCGGCACCGCCACCGTCGTCACCATCGTCTGCATCATCATCATCATCATCATCATCATCATCATCATCATCATCATCATCATCATCATCATCATCATCATCATCATCATCATCATCATCATCATCATAATCATCATCATCAGCAACATCCTCAGCGTCATCATCATCAACAACATCATCGGCATCATAAGCGTCGGAAGCGTCGTCATCATGACAAACGTCGTTGTCATCGTCGCCCTGCCAGACTGTCACATGTGTCGTAATCGTTGTATTCCCCCTCCTCCCCCTCATCCTCCTCCACCTCGTTCAACCCCTGATAATATTATCTTGCCTCGTCGCGTCACACTCGTCATCGACGTCCTCGTCGTCATTATCCTCGTTGTCATCGTAATTGTTGTCGCCATCGTCATCGCCAGCGACGTCGCCATCGTCGTGGTCGTCGATTTCGTCATCGTCAGCGTCGTCAGCGCGACCGTCGTCTTCATCGTCGTCGTCAGCGCCATCGTCGTCGACGTCGTCGCCATCGCTCTCACCCCGTGGGAAATCCCGCAAGGGAAATTCTGTACGAAACGACCTTGTTGTAGAGAATCTCCCCCCTGTCATCGTCATCGTCTTCGTCGTCGTGACCCCAATCGGTTGGTTCTGGGTCATTCCTCGGGCCTCCGGCTGCCGCATCTTGGATTCCTGTTCAGCGTCCAGCCGATGCGACGAGGAGGGCCTCCGAGGGCGAGAACGCAAGCTCGAGATTCGAGGCGGTCCTCGATGTACGAGGTCAACTCGACGGGAGGTCCGTCGGATTTCGGTTTTGTAACTCGGGTCTTCCGGCGGTCGTACGTCGAGGTTCGAACCTCGAGCCTCGAGGGCTTTCGGCGGCCACCCTCGCCGCCACGGTCGGACGAGGGTTAGGAGGAAGAGAATGAGGACAATGAGGATGACGAGAATGAGGAGGAGGAAGATGAGGGGGACGAGGAATAGGAGGAGGAAGACGAGGCTCTTTCTACCTCCTCCCATCGCTCCCACCTCCCCTACCTTCTCCTATCTCCTCCTATCTTCTCCTAGTTCCTTGTGTCTCCTACCCCCTCTCCTAATTCCTTGTGGAAGCGGAATGCATTTGCCATGGCGTGCCAAGCGGCTGGCCACGATGACAGATTGCTTCAGTTATGGCAAGGGAGCGCCCAGACGTGTCGACGTGCAGCTCGCAACTTTTGTGCTCAGGGTGCAGTCTGAGTCTTTGTTTGTTCTTTCTGTCTGTATACTACTGTCGACGCACCTCTGAAGTGCATGGCGCGCTCTCTCTTAGCTTCTCCATACTCCTCCCACCTCCTCCCACCCGTCCTGCTACCTATTACTTCATACCTCCTCATACGCCCTCCTACGTCCACCTATATTATCCTATTTCCTCTTCCTCCTACCTATTCCTACCTCCTCCTGCCTCCTCCTACTTTATCTTGCAAGTTCGTACCTCATTACACATCATCATACGTCCTCTTACGTCATCCTACTCCATCGTCATCGTCGTCGGTCGTCTCCATCACCATCACCAGCATCACCATCACCACCATCACCATCACCATCACCATCACCATCACCATCACCATCACCATCATCATCATCATCATCATCATCATCATCATCATCATCATCATCATCATCATCATCATCATCATCATCATCATCTGCATCATCATCCGCATCATCATCTGCATCATAACCTGCATCATCATCATCATCATCATCATCATCATCATCATCTGCATCATCATCATCATCATCATCATCATCATCATCATCATTATCATCATCATCATCATCATAATCATCATCCTCATCCTCGTCATCACCATCGTCGTCATCATCGTTATTCTCATCATCGCCGTCGTCGTTGTGATCGTCGTCCTGCCAACCCGCCAAGGGCGAGGAACCTTCCAAAAGGTATGCGCTGGTGGTCGGGGGGCTAGGATTAGAACGAGGAGGAGGAGGAGGAATGAATATGAGGGGACGGGGGACGACGACGATGACGACGACGACGACCACGACGATGACCACGGCAACTGATGACGCTGACGATGATCATGATGCTGGTGGTGGTGGAAATGAAGATGATGACGGCGACGATGGCGATGGCGAGAACGATGATGACGACGATGATAATTAAGAAGAGGCAGGATGAGATAGCAGGAAGTAGGGTGATATAAAATGATATAGGAGGATCGGAGGTGAGGGGGTGAGATCGAAGTGGAACGGAGAGCCCCCCTACCGGGAAATCGATTTCGGTTTCGTGTTCGTGCGTGCCGTGCGGGCGAGGCGAAGCTGCGTGGGCGGGGGAGAGAAAGTCTCCTGTGGCTGAGGCGCCGCCGGACCAAATGACTCCCTTCCGGGCGGCCGGGGGCCCGCGGTGTCCCGCCGGTGTCCCGCTGGTGTCCCGTGTGGCTGAGACGCGGCCGGACCAAATGACTCCCTTCCGGGCGGCCGGGGGCCCGCGGTATCCCGCCGGTGTCTCGCGGTGTCCCGCGGTGTCCCGCGGTGTCCCGCGGTGTCCCGCGGTGTCCCGCCGGTGTCCCGCGGTGTCCCGCGAGGATGATGATGAGATGATGATGATGATGATGATGATGATGATGATGATGATGATGATGATGATGATGATGATGATGATGAGATGATGGTGATGATGATGGTGTCCCGATGAAGATGATGATGATGATGATGATGATGATGTTGATGATAGTGTCGATGATAATGATAGTGCCCCGATGATGAGGATGATAATGCTCATGATGATTATGTTGATGATGACGACGATGATGGTGTCCGGATGATGATGATGATGATTCCGATGATGTTGGTGATGATGATGTTGATGGAAATGGTGTCCCGGCGATAATGATGTTGATGATGATGATGATGTTGATGATGTTTATGGTGTCCCGATGATGATGATGGTGATGATGATGATGGTGATGCTGATGGTGTCCCGGCGATGATAATAATGATAATGACGATGTTGATGATGATGTTGCTCATGATGATGATGGTGCCCCAATGATGATGATGTTGTTGATGGTGATGATGTCGATGATGATGGTGCGATGATCATGATGATGATGGTGTCCCGAGGATGATGACGATGTTGATGATACTGTTGGTGATGAGAACGATGGTGATCATGATGGTGTCCCGATTATGATGATGATTCTGAAGATGTTGCTGATGATGATGACGATGACTGTGTCCCGATGATGATGATGATGATGACGATGATGATGAGATGATGGTGATGATGATAATGTTGTCCCGATGATGATGCTGACGTTGATGATGCTGTTTATGATGATGATGATGATCATGATGACGGTGCCCTCATGATGATGACGATGTCGGTGATAATGTTGATGTTGATGATGTTAATGATGATGATGATGATGATGATGATGATGATGATGATGACTTTGATTGTGAGAGCGATTGTGATGTCGATAGTGAGATCGATATTGACACCGAATGTGAGATCGATTGTGTGATCGATTGTGAGATCGATTGTGAGATCAATTGTGAGATCGATCGAATGAGATAGATCGAGTGAGATCGATTGTGAGATCGATCGAGTGATATCGATCGAGCGAGACCGATAGCGAGATCGATACTGAGATCGATAGTGAGACCGATCGAGTGAGACGTTGGTTTCCCCCCACCGAACCTCCTTATCACCCGAAGGGTGGTCGTATAGGTATGGGACGAAGTGGGAAGAGGCAGGGAGAGTCATGAGGAGGTAGGAGGATGAAGGGATAGGAGAAGGTAGGAGGAGGTGTGCGGAGGTGGGGGGACGTAGGAGATATGAGGTAGGGAATAGGAGAAGCTTGGATGGAGGTGGGGTGAGGTGGGGCAATGTGAGACTAGGTGGGAGGAGGCAAGTGGAGGTAAGGATAGCACGAGGGAAGGAGGAGCAACAACAGCAGGCAAAAGAGAAGGATAAAGGGAGGGGGGCTGAAGAATAACCATGAGGGAGCCGGAGCAGCGAGAAGGATTGGGGAACAAGTTTCGGCATTTCGATAGCGAAGGAACAGTTGATAACGGGGCGCCCGCTGTCACACTCAGTTTCCCTCAGTTTCCCCTCAAACTCTTGCATTCGGATGATAATGACATTGTAGGTTAACAGGGCGCAAACTGAGTGCACAGGGAAATCGAGTGCATGCAACTGAGGGAAACTGTTTGCAACGAAGGGGACCTGAAACTAACTAGGGAACTGAGGTTGGATGGCGGAAGCCGGGGGGAAATGAGAAGGCGAAGGAAGGTGTTGATAACGAGGCGCCCGCTGTTACACTCAGTTTCCCCTCAATGCCCCCTCAGCTTCTTGCATCAGGAGGAGAACCAAGTCGTACGTGAACAGGGCGCAAACTGAGTGCGGGCTCGTGTGCAGCTGAGCGGAACTGAGTGCAACTGAGGGGAACTGAGTGTAACTGAGGTTAACTGAGGTTCACAAAGGTTAACTGACGTTAACTGAAATAAGATTGGGTTAACTGAGGTCAACGGACGTTAGCTGAGGTCACCTGAGGTTAACTGAGGCCAACTGAGGATAACTGAAATACATGGAAGTTAACTGAGGTTAACTGAATGCAACTGAGCAAACGAAGGGTGAAGAGCCGGCTCTGCCCGACGCCGCGCGCGTCCACAATGTGTTTCTAAAGGGATTGCGGAATGAATTTGGACGGAATCTTGATGTGCTGTCTTTTTCCAACAACACTGACGCACTTGAGAGCCCTCAGAAACTCATCCGAAGTTCACTCCGAACGTCCCTTCTGATATAGCTCGGGATTCGCAAGTATTCGTGAAGCATAGCGTACCAGACATCCACCCAGGATTCACTGCTGAGACCAATCCACCATGGATGCATTGTTGAGACTTTGAAGCCTGGGAAAGGAGCGGTTGAGAATGAGGCCGAGGAGGAGTTAGGTGGAGAAGGCAGAGGATCTCGAGAAAAGAAACGGAGGACTTGTTAGAGGAGGAGGGAGCAGTGGCCCGATGGGGAAGCCGCCTCTTCGAGCAACTCAAGGATTACTCGCAGCTTCGCGGGGGAGGAGATAGGAGGTGGAGACTGCAGAGGAAGGAAGAGGAGAGAGCGTCGTGAGGACGACCCTTCGGTGGCAACTCGTGGGAGCCTCCCGTGGCATCTTGCTAGCTCTTGCGACTAGACGCTGTAATCGACTCTATCTAAATCGGCGCTCTCTCATCAATTCTCAGACGCTAGCGCACGCGGGGGGACCAAACCTGGGCGCGCAAGCCGCTGCTACTGCTTCGAGTTCGGCGATCGGGGGACCCACTGGACCCGCATCAAAGGTCACTCCGGCGAAAGGTCACTCCTACGTCTAGTCGAATGACTTGCTACCGAAGGACTCGATTCGGGCCGGGCGAAAGGGGGGGGGTGAGAATCTGCTCACGTAGCCTGATTTTCCCGGCGCCTCCTGGCGACGGAGGCGGCCATGTATCTAGGAATGGGCCCCTCGGTGGGGCTGAAACCAGCTGCATGCAGCAGATTCCGTACCCCCCTCTTTCCCAATCCCCCCCTTTCGTCTTGCCCGATCGATAGTGAAGGCACCTCTTCGAGCAGCTCCAGGACCGCCCGCAGCTTCGACCGGCCCTCGTCCCAGTGCAGTCCGTCGCGGCCCGGCAGCTGCCAGTAGACCTCTCCGGGTGCGGGCGGCCAGCGGGCGCGAGGGCGGCGGAGAAGCGCAAAAGGGCAGGAGGGCGGGCGAGGACGGAGGAGGACGGAGGAACGGAATGATTGCCATCCTGAGCACTGGTTCCTGTGTTCGGCCTGGGGGTCACACCTCGTGGAGTGGTGGTAGGAAATTCGACTCAGCTGAGTGGCCACACGTGCTGAGGTGCTCATCTGACCTGTATTCGTAGATCCCCACGCATGCATTCACCAGAAGTGCATGCCAGCTCGCCGGGCGAGCTGCGCCGCTGTGTTCGGCGGCGAGCCCAGGGGTGAACTCAAAAGGGGCGGGCCTTCTCAAAGGCTCGGATGTCCCCCCGCCTTCCGAGGAGTTTTCTAAGCCTTCCCCCAGGACACAAAACACTTATCAGAAGGTGTTAGGGCTTCTGAGAAGCCCCGCCGCTTTCTGAGAAAGCCTTCTCCTTCTCACTTCCCACCCACGCTCGCCGACGAGGATGACGACAGAGGAAAGGAACGGTTGCCATCCTGGGCACTGGCTCCTGCGTGGCAGCTCTAGGCTACCCTGCTGGGAAACGTTGAAAAGGATATTCGAACAGCGTCGGGGCCATATCCTACAGCCTCGCTGGGAGCAGTCCTCTGGCCCTGAGCAGGACCGTCGAATAGAGAGGAACGACCTATGACGGCCATGACGGCCTGCAAGGGCACCTCCCTCCCAGCTGCAGATGGAGGAGGACGGATGACGACGGTTAAGGACGGGTGAGTGTAGATGAGTGAGACGAGGAAAAGGAGGACGAGGGGGAGACGGAGGAGGGGGAGGATTAGGTGGAGGATATGGATGGAGGTGAGGGAGGGGGATATAATGAGGAGGGAGAGGAAGTCAAGGGATACATGTGAGAGGAAGAGGAAGATGGATAAGAGAGCAGCTGGAGGAAGAATACTACTACAATAGCGATGGTGATGCTGCTGCTGATGATGATAATGATGATGGTGATGATGATGCTGATGACGATGCTGATGATGAGGATAATGCCGAACGGGAAAGGAACGGAATGAGAGGGAGATCAATCAATCAGGTGAGGGCGGGCATACGTAGAGGGAGGCGAGAAGAAACAATGGGCGAGAGGAGAGAGGAAAGAGGGAGGACAGGGATAACAGGAAGAGAGTGGGGGGAGAGTGAAGACGTTGGCGGGAACAGGACGGAAGGAGGCCAGTGCATGATGATGAGCAGGATGAGGAGCAACGAGGTACAGTGGGGAACACCCCCCTCAATATTCTGCTAGGCCCGGCGTGCACTCCGAACGGGCATAGTTCGCTGCTGTTGGCGGCGCCAAAGAACCATGCCCGAGTGTAAATTGGCACATCCTGATTGTCCGCAAACCTGTGCGCAAACCACACGTCTCCACCAGACGAGCGCGCTCCACTACTCGCAAAAAGTCGCTGCTCGCAAGTGGCCCGGATCCCCCCGCGGGGGACCTGCGATGCATTGCAGCAAGACAGGCATGTGCTTTTCGGACGTTTGCGAGGAGGCACTCTGCGAGTAGTGGCACGCGCTCGGTGACCCACGTCGCGACCGTGGACACCGCGATCCACAGATGCTTCCCCATGCCACGCAAGGGGCCTGGATCCCCCGATGGCCTCGAGTACGGTCTCCGAAACCAAAGCGGCCCCCTGCAGGCCCCCAGAGCCTCCAAGAGACCCCGAGGAGGCCGCCAGGTCCTTTTCCTCCTCCTCCTCCTCCTACTCCTCCTCCTCCTCCTCCGTCTCCTCCTCCGTCTCCTCCTCCGTCTCCTCCTCTATTCCTCCTATGAGTGCTTCCACAAAAGGGTTTCCACAACGGCTGGGAGGAACACGTAGTCCCATAGCTTCGCAATACCTTGGCCCAGCGTTTGGCCACATTGGCGCTTCCAAGAGGCAGGGGGCGGCGGTGGTTCGCCTTAGGCGACGCCGATATCTGTTTGTCTGCTGACGCGTGTGTTTTTGGTGGCCAAGGCTCCATCTGCTGCTCTGGAGGCAAAAAGGATTTGCTGCCCGTCACAACGCATGGATGTGGTGGACATCATCGCCACTGGGAGGGTCGGCTACGCGCGAGAGTGACCCTGGGTATGAGTGACCTTTGGTGCGCGGGTCTTCGGGGGCCGCGGGGTGCCCAAACACAGGCGCGCAAGACGCTCCTATCGCATCGCGCTCGGCGGTCGGGGGACCCCATTGGGCCCGCACCAAAGGTCACTCTGGCGAAAGGTCACCCTTACGTCTAGTCGAGAGGGGGAAGAGGAAGAGAACGACCAAGGCCGGTCGGCTAGCAAACCTCATGCGCGGGTCGGCATGGCGCAGCCGCCCGTGAGCTTCTTGTGCGAGGCGCAAAGGCTCGGGCAATTCTGGTAACACGCTCGGAGATTGGCGGCGTTGCTTCCGTAACCGTCGTACGCGTGCCAGGCGCCGTTGGCAAACTGAGTAAGGACGTTCGGGTTCCCATATTTTTTGACGGCCTTCTTCTTGTTCGAGTGCTTGAAAGTCTCCGTCCCGTCTAGGCATTGGCACTCCGGCTCGCTGCTCGGACGGCCCTCGTCGGTCCCGCAGAAGGAGAGAGTCTGATGCGTCCCCTCGAAGGTGACGATGTGCTTGCCATGCTGCTCGCACTTCTCGTTGCACCTGCCGCCACCCTGCATGCAATCCTCTGGGTCGCTATACTTGCTGTAGTCGTCCCAATCAACGAACTCGTAATGGTCAATGCAAAAGCATTCGACGTCCTCGCCTCGGCTCTGCCGGCTGAGGTTCTGTGATCCTCCAAAACCCTCTTCCAACACCGATGTGAAATCTGCCCCCAGATCTGGCAGCTCTGCGCCGGGCTTCGTGTGGATGTCCGCGACGGACTCACCGCCGCCTTCGGCGCGGCTCTTCGCGTCTTCGAGCGCAGCAAACACATCCTCGAAATTGCTGCGCGCAGCAAGCCCTGGTGCCAGGAGCCGAGAGATAAGAAACACGGCAATCCGCATGGCTGGACAGGAGTTGGCAGACCAAACGATCGGTTGTTGGCTCTCAGTGGTGCTAGCCGGGAAGGCTTGAGCTAACGTCTGGTTGTGATTGTGGATCCCCTCCACCCTCCCCCATAATGGTAACTGCTTCCTTCTCCTTCCCCATCCCTCGCTGCTACTGATGCTGCTGGTCCTTCTCATCCACCTCCTCCCTTCATCCTACTCCCCCCTACCTGACGCTCCCGGCTCCCCACGGGCCCCACGAGGCACCTCTGGAGCATCATTGCCTTCGAAGCTCGTAGCGCTCTCCTCCTCCCACCCTCCACCTCCACATTCCTCCCTCCTCCCTCTCCACGGCCCTAACGAGATTCGTGTCGTGAAAGTTTCGGCGTTGGTTTCTGACACCTCGTGGATCGTTCAACCTTGAACGATCGGCGGTTTTCGATCCCCGGATGGCCCCGTGTTCGACGGTTCTGGGCCGCTGGGGGCGTTCTACCTTGAACGCCGCGGCGTGGTCTGACGTGCAGGAAACGGGCCCTCGAAACCAGGGCCATCCAGGACCAGCTGCCCATCCGGAATGGTTCTCGGACGGTCTCC
This sequence comes from Prorocentrum cordatum, assembly GCA_963575745.1. Classification (NCBI taxonomy): domain Eukaryota; class Dinophyceae; order Prorocentrales; family Prorocentraceae; genus Prorocentrum; species Prorocentrum cordatum. Next base: position 304,162 of record CAUYUJ010014895.1, read on the forward strand.
CGGGCCCAGAGAGAGGGTGCCCCGAGAGCCCCGCAGGCGGCGACCATCCTCAGGATTGTCTCCCAGGACCCGCTTGATCCATGGGGGGGGCAGGGGAAAGGGGGGAAGGAGGAGGAAGAGAAGGAGGAGGAGGGGGTGGAGGAGGAGGAGGAGGAGGAGGAGGAGGAGGAGCAGCAGGAGGAGGAGCCCGACCGCCGCGCAAGCGCAGCAGAGTGGCGCCATGCCTGGCCTGGCGGCCAGGGCTCCTGCAGGAGGCCGAGGAGCAGGTTTGCGTGCGGAGGCGCCTCCCGCTGTCTCGCTGTGCAGACGCTGGCGGGTTGGCCGTTGCGTCTCGTGCGCCTCTCGCCGGTCCTCCTCCTCCTGGGCGCTGGGCGAGATTGGCTCTAGAGTCTCTAGAGTCGTCCTTTTCCTGGTCGTCCCTCCTCTCAAAGTAGTGATGCCTTTCCGTGTTGGCTCTCTCTCTCTCTCTCTCTCTCTCTCCCTCCCTCTCTCTTTCTCGTTCCTCCCCATTCCCTTTTTTTTTTTTTGTTGTTGTTGTTTCTCTCTCTCTCTCTCTCTATCTCTTTCTCTCTCTATTCTCTCTCTCCCTCCTCCCGTCCTCCCTCCTCCTCACCTCCTCCCCTCCCTTCCCCCCCCCCCTCCGCGCCTCGTCCTCCCGGGCCCCCCCTCCCTCGCGTCCTCCCCCTCCTCCTCCGGGCTTCCCCGCGCGCGGCGGGGCCTCGAGGGCGGAGTTCTTCTGGGTGGCGTCCAGGGCCGTCTCCAGCAGGACTGCGCGGGGACCAAATCTGGCCATCGCTCGGACGTCCATTTCCTGTGTCTTCTTTCGGCTTCGTGCGCGGTTTTTGGTTCGCGAAATGATCAAGGGTGCTCCTCGACGGCCCTCGCCGAGAAAAAATGCACACGTCCGAGCGATGCCAGGGGGAGATTCGGGCAGGCGCATACGCGCCGCGCCAGCAGCACCGACGCGCGGCAGTACACCACTGGGGGGGGAGGGAAGCACTGCGCGGGGGAAGGAGGACGGATTGGGAGGAGCACGGGAGCGAGAAGGCGGGAGGACGAGAGGAGGGGAAGGATGTCCGCCGACCCCCGCCGGCCACTTGGGCGACGATCCGAAGCGGGCTTTTGCGCGGTGGCTCACGGGGGCCGCCAGCGCTTGCGCGGAGAGCTTACGCGGCGCGACCGCCGGGGCAGTCGGGTCCGTCGGTGTCCGTCGCCCCTCCTCCTCCTCCTCCTCCTCCTCCTCCTCCTCCTCCTCCTCCCCTTGCTCGGAGCGAAGGGGCGCGTGAGAGGAATTGCCCTCGCCCCCCGAGGGTCCAGGATGCTGCTGGAGGAGAAGGGGGGCCCGCAGGCGCGGGGGGGGGGGGGGAGGGCACGAGCTCATCAGCACACCTGCCGGGCCCTCCGAGCCTCCCAAGTCTGGGCAAGGGCGTTCCACTAACCTCGAAGTAGCTGCTCGCAAATAGCCTGGATCCGCCGCGGGGGATTCACGATCCATGATGTAGATCGGCGGCGAGCGAAAGTGGGAAGTGAAAAGGAGAACGCCTTCTCAGAAGGCGCCGGGACTTCTCAGAAGCCCTCGCGCCTTCGGAAAACAATTCTGTTTTCGGGGACATTCCCCGGAGCCTTCCCGGAAGGCTTCGAACACTTCTCAGACGAGGACCGGCCAGCCGTGGTGTGGCTGTGGGCGCGACCAGCCAGGCAGACGGAACGAGGCTGCGAGGCTGGGGAGAGGCGGCAGGGCGGGGCGGGGGGGGGGGTCCCCGAGAGGCGGCCCGGAGGTGACTGCCAGAGGAGGAGGGCGAGGCAGGAGGGTGCGAGGAGGAGGAGGAGGAGGAGGAGGAGGAGGAGGAGGGAGGAGGAGGAGGAGGAGGAGGACAAGCTAGGTGCGCTCGCGTCATATCTGACGTCCTACCCCTCCCTCCCATCCCTTACCATGGCGCTGATTTTCTCTATCCGCGGACGCGTGTCGTAGCGGACCTGTGGCTCCGCGCGCGCGTGCGTAACTAGTGGGTGGTGGTGCGCGTGCGTGCGTGCGTGCGTGTGTGCGTGGTGGTGGTGGTGGTGGTGGTGGTGGTGGTGGTGGTGGTGGTGGTGGTGGTGGTGGTGGTGGTGGTGGTGGTGGTGGTGGTGGTGGTGGTGGTGGTGGTGGTGTGGTGTGGTGGTGGTGGTGGTGGTGGTGGTGGTGGTGGTGGTGCGGCGCGGTGGTGGCGGGCGGATGGGCGCGCGAGAAAGAGGCCCGCGCTGGGGCGAGAACGCCATCCTGAACGACGGAGGCCAAACACCGATCCGAAAATGAGGCCCACGCTGGAGCGGGAGCACGATTCGGAACGATTCGGGAGCAGAAATGAGGCCGGCGCCTCAGCGAGAGCAGCATTTTAGAAAAAAACACAAGCGAAAACCCAACTCCGGGGAATCCTGTGTGTAAAAAAACAGTACGCGCGGGGGTGCCGAATATTTTCCGGACGCCATCAGGGGAAGTGGGAGAGTATTTTCATATTGTGTAATTGTGGAGGAGGAGGAGGAGGAGGAGGAGGAGGAGGAGGAGGAGGAGGAGGAGGAGAAAAAGGCGGCGGCAACAGCAGAGCAGGAAGAGGAGGGAGAGGAGGCTCGCCATGCCGGGTGCGGCGGGCAACACAAAACCGAGGCCCGCGCGACGCGCGACGCCCGCGGCCACGGGCGGCGGCCGCCGAGTGCTCGCCGCGCGGGGGGTGCTCGCCGCGACGGCCGCGCGCTCTCTTCGGACGAGGGCCGGGGGGCCTCTGAGCCTTCCGAGAAGGCCCGCCCCTCCTCGCGTCCCCCCTCGCAGGGCTGAACCTAAACGGTGTTTTTCGTTTTCGCTTTGGTTTCGTGTTCCCTCGTGTTGTCGTCCATCCACCCCTACCGCAAAACGCAATCGGAACGAAAACGGCCCACGAAATCGCCAAAACACCGTTCAGGTCCAGCCCTGCCCCCTCGCTCGCCGTCGAGTAGAGGAAGACATGCATTTTCCCTGGAAAGGCTGGTTGCCGTGCCTCCCCAATGGCCGTCTCGCTAGGGAACATCCTCAGAGTTTACAAGATCTTGGGGTCCAGATGGCCCAAGATGGCCTCTAAGACTGCCCACGATGGTCCAAGATGGCTCCGAGCCCGCCCAAGAAGCCTCCAAGATGGCCCAAGACGGCGCCCTCAAGAGGCGTCCAAAACGGCCCAAGAGGCCTCCAAAAGGTCCTCCAGAAGGGCCCGAAGAGGCCTACATCACTGATTGCCCTTCTTAGGTTTTTGAAGGATGTTGGCATAAGCGTCTTTTCGGTCTCCGACAAGTTCGCCCAAAATGGTCCAAGATGGTCTCCAAGACGGCCCAAGAGGGTCCAATATGGCTTCCAAGTTGGCCCAAAATGCTTCCACGTCCGCCCAAGAAGCCTCCAAGACGGCCCCGTACGGCCCAAAGACGCCCCTAAGACGGCCAAAAGAAACCCCGAATAAGCCCCAAAGGTCCCCAAGAACCCCAAGGAGGCCCCCAAAAGACTCCCAGGAACGCCCAAGAATGACCAAAGAGACCCCCAGAAGGTCTCTTGGGTCATTCCTCCCCCTCATCCTCCTCCAAGTGTTCCCCCAAGAGTTTCAAGAAAGGCTGGGTGAACACATAGTCCGATGGCTTGGCCAAGATGGGGTCCATCGTTTGGCCATAGATGCGCTCGCCAAAAAGCAGGGGGCGGCGGTAATTTGCCGTAGACGTCTTCGATCATATTTTGACAGAAAGAATAGCAACACCTGTGAGGTCTGCGTCCCTCATCCTGGGCCCCCTCCTCCAATTATCCCCAAGATGAATAGATGAGGGGACCCAGGACGCGGGACGCGCGCGCGGCAGCGCCACCCACGCAGTCAAAGCAACCTCCTCTTCGTTTGGAAGGGATTTCGTGTACGCCCCACTTTCGTCTCCAAGGGTTGGACAGCTGCAATCGGACCTGGCCCAAAAGAACCTTCCTCAAGAACATGCGCCCCTCCGTCGGCCAAAGCAGAAAGAACATGCAAGGGCACCCTCCCCAGGATGCACACAAACATCCAACAAACACGAATAACATTAGGGTGCCCTCCCCAAACCGACCTCGATCTTCTACAGTGGCGGCTAGCCCACGAGAAACCTTCACAAGAAACCCAACCTTGAGACCCCGGGACGCCCGGAGACTTTTGGCGTGGAAGCGTCGCGCTCTCCACAGCAAAACCATCGAAACCCAAGAAACCCAGGGCACCCCTGAGGCAAGCGGGGTGTTTCTTGGCATGGCCCCCCTCTGTATTGCTTCACGCGCTAATCCAGGATGCTCCTCAATGGCCCTGGCCGAGAAACAAAAGACGCACACGTCCGAGCGATGCGAGGCATAACGTCGCTCCTTTAGGAGGAGGAGGAGGAGGAGGAGGAGGAGGAGGAGGAGGAGGAGGAGGAGGAGGAGGAGGAGGAGGAGGAGGAGGAGGAGGAGGAGGGAGGAGGAGGAGGAGGAGGAGAGGAGGGAGGGAGGGGAGGAGGAGGAGGAGGAGGAGGAGGAGGAGGAGGAGGAGGAGGAGGAGGAGAGGGGAGGAGGAGGAGGAGGGAGGGAGGGAGGGAGGGGGGAGGGAGGGAGGGAGAGGAGGGAGGAGGAGGAGGAGGAGGAGGAGAGGAGGAGGAGGAGGAGGAGGGAGGAGGGAGAGGGAGGAGGAGGAGGAAGAGGAGGAGGAGGAGGAGGAGGAGGAGGAGGAGGAGGGAGAGGAGGAAGAGGAGGAGGAGGCGAGGAGACGATGAGACGACCTCGCGGACAGTCTCCTGCCGCGCTCGCCCGCGCGCGGGCGAATGAAAACATAGACAGAAATGGCGCGCGAGGGAGGAGGAACACCCCAAGCGTGGCCAACCCCCCCGAGCGGGGCCACCCGAGGCCACCGCAGCACGAGGGGGAGCAAGGGGGGCGGCGGACAGGGCCCCAGAGGCCACGGCCTGCTTGGAGCACTCCTCCCCCCCCCAACCTGTCAGGTCAAGTTCACCTCGAGCCCGTCGGGCCTGATGAACTTGCCGCGCCACTTTCGCCGTGAAGGTCACCAATGAGGTCAGTGACGAACTCCTCGCCGAAGGTCTCGACCAGCGCCACCAGCTCGACGCAGACAAGCGCTTGGTGGGCCAGCCAGGCGTGCTGCGGGCCAGCGGGCTTCTCGAGGTAGGCGTCCACCGAGTCGAAGCCGATCAGCTTCTCGAAGACGCGCTCCTGTCCGAGACGCCTGGCCGCCTGGATCTGCTGTTCCTTGAGGAACACGGCGGCGTTGGCCTTCAGGGCGCCCTCCCAATTGGTCTCCGCCTTGGGCGCCTCCGCAAAGGTCGGGAAGCTCGGGATCGCGGGGAAGTCGCCGAACTTCGTCTCCGCGCCGAGCGAGAGCTGCATGTCCGCATCCTCCATCTCGTCAGCGTCCAGCCTATAGACGGGAATGCCTTGGGCGGCGAGCTGCTCGTGCAACGCCGCCTCCTTGTAGTTGATCTGGCCATCGCCATCGACGTCGCCCTGGCCGCCGAAGAACGCGATGCCCTGCTTGTCGGCGGTCTGCTCCTGCAGCGCCGCCTCCTCGTGGTAGAACTGGCCGTCGGTGTCGACGTCGCACGGGCCGCCGAAGGACACGGAGGCCGAGCCCTGGCCGCGGGGGGAGGCCTGCGACTTCGTGGGCCAGAATCCCACTGGCCCCCCCCCCGACCCCGCCTCGGCGGCGAACTGCACCTGTAGCGCCGCCTCCTTCGATTGTAGTTGAAGGAACCGCGTCTCGATAGGAACCGCCATCTTGTAGTTGAACTGGCCGTCGATCTCGGCGTCGCACGGGCCGCCGAAGGAAGCGCAGGCCTGGTCCTCGTAGTAGAACTGGCCGCCGCTCACGACGCCGCTCGGGCCGCCGAAGGACACGTAGGCCTGGTCGAACTGCTCGCCGCTCTCGGCCATCAGTTGACCTCCTGCGGCGGCGAGCTGCTGCTGCTGCTGCTGCTGCACCTCTTGCGCCGACGGCGCGACCTGGAGCGCAGCCTGGCAGCCCTCGGCGCCGCCTTGTACTCCCTCAGGCTGGAGGTGCTGTTTGCCCCCACCCAGCCCTGCGGTGGGGCCGCGGGGCAAGGCTCCTCCAGCGGCCGCAGGTCTCCCGGGGGCGGGCTCGTCGCCTGCGCCCGAGCCCCGGGGCGCCTGGGGGGCGTTCTCGGCGCCGCCGCCGTCGCCGCTGTCGGCCTGTCCCACCTGCGCAGGCGGCGCAGCGGTGGGGGCTCCTCCGCCGCCTCCGACGCCACACCGTCCTCGATCGCCAGCCAGCTGCCGCGACGAGGCCTGCGAGGGCCTCGGGGGGGCCGCTGACGGCTCCGGCGCCTGCCGCGCAGGGCGCGCCTTCGCGGGGATGGCTGCAGTGACCGCCGCCGTCACCGCCGCCGCCACCACCCGCTCGATAATCACGACGTGGCCAGCAGCAGCCTGCCAGGTCTGCCTCCTGGCCTGAGCCTGCGCTGCCGTCTGCCTCCAGGGCGCTAGGTCCACGGTGGACCCGTAGCGCCATGACATCAAGCGACGATGAAACCACTCGACCTCGCCGCCGAACACGAGCTTGGCTCACTCCGCGATGCCCCTGCGAGGTATGCGGAAGTAAGCAGAGGAAGAAATTCAGTACCCAGAACTCGTGGAACCCGCACAATCGCGGCGCGCGCGGCCGCCGCGCCCTGGGCGGGGGGGGGCGCTCCTCTGCCGCAGGGGCTAGGAGGAGGAGGAGGAGGAGGAGGAGGAGGAGGAGGAGGAGGAGGAGGAGGAGGAGGAGGAGGAGGAGGAGGAGGAGGAGGAGGAGGAGGAGGGAGGAGGGAGGAGGGAGGGAGGGAGGGAGGAGGGAGGAGGGAGGAGGAGTGCCTCGGTCCGACGGTCTGAATCCTGCTTCGTCTGCGCCCGCCGTTGGATCGTCACTGGTGCGAGCGCCAGGGATGGCCGTGCCGTGCCTGCCCGCCGCGGGTGCTTCCGCCGCTGCCGCGGACGCTGCCAGCTCTCCTCGGCGTCCTCCCCGCTTCCTGTCCCCTGCCCCGTGCTCCCGACGCGCCCCCCCCCCCACTGGGAATGCACGGCGCAACGGGGCCTTCGGGCCGGATTGGCTTGGGGCGGTTTGGTGGGTGGTGAGGACCCCTCCCTCCCCGCCCTCCTCACTCCCTCTTCTCCCGTCCCCCTCCCCCGTTTCTGGCCCAATCCTCAACGTCGTCGTCGTTGTCGCCGCCATTGTCCTCCTCCTGCGTGCTCGTCCTCCGCGCCGTTGCCCTTTTCAGTGTCCTTCACGTGTGCGTGTTTGTGTATGAGTGTGTGTGTGTGTGTGTGTCATCCTCTTTTTCCGCCGCCTGATCCAAATTTCCCACCTGCTCCTGATTATCCTGCTGCGTCTCATCGTGCCCCCCTCCTCGCCATCCTCCTACTATTCTCCTCCTGTCCTTCACCTCACCCAGCTAAAATCTTGTCCAAACATGCCCGTTCCTTCCGATACTATCCCATCCAGACCGTTTCTCTCCTCTGCTAACTTCCATGTCTATCCTCGTCCTTCCATCCTCGTACCGTACTCCTCCTGCTTCCTCTTCTGACCACCATCTACGTAGATCCTCCTCCAACCTTCACAAGATCCTCCTCCTCCTTCCCCTTCTCCTGTCCATCTTTCTCCTCCTCCCCCTCCACCTCCTTCTCCCTCGTCCTGCTTTTCCTGTCGCAAGGGCGGTTATTTGGAGATAGACACGTGCGGCACCCTTTGGGGATGTGTGCTGGTCTGACAAGGGGGTGTATACAATATACAGATCGTTGGATCATCGGGTTCAGGAACATCGGTTTTCATCATCGAAGGAGATGACGACGAAGCGCCCGTTAAGGCGGCACTCCCTGACAACACACAATGACTCAAAGCTCTTTCCATCTCGTCTTCCCATCCGAGGTGGAGCTGACGGTCGTGAGCGAGATTGGAGTGGACCTTGGGCTCAGGAGAACAAGACATGAAATACTGCCTTGTCCAACCTCCATACACCCGTGGAGGAGGATAAAGGCGAGGACGAAGGGAAAGCCAAAACGAGCACCACGGATCCCTGGATTGCAAGACTCGCAGACATGCGCGTCCGAACAATATGTGGATTCCTCACACGCTCCGTGTCGCTAGTCATGCTGCTGACACCTCGTCCTACAAAGAGCATGTGCACGCTTCGAGTCTCATTGGCGGCAAGAGCAGCGACCAGGCCTACAGTCTTGCCTCTCTCCAACTGCACCACGTCTAACTCCACGAGAGGTTGTGCCTCTTGAGCCGTAACCGAGGCCATGTCTTCATCCAACCCTCCTGTTGCTGCATGACCGCCAGTAAATCACCTGGAAGCAATTTGCCTTCCTGCTATTCCCACTACTGCTGTCCCTATCGTTTTCCAGACCCTTGTCCTCACATCCTACGACTCATCACCCACATGCTTACCTTCATCTTCGTCGGCCTCATCCTCCACGTCTTCGTGTCTTCCTCCTCGTCACTCTCGCCGTTACTGCACTCGCCGTCCTGCTGCTCCTTTCCCAGGCCATCCTCGTCCTGCTCTTCCTCCCGTTCCCGCTCCTCCCTCCCCCCTCTCGCGGGAGGACCAGATGAAACATCGTCCCTCCCTCCCTCCCAGAAGAGGAGGCAGGAGCAGGGAACAGGTAGAGTGAGGATGATGAGCCAGAGGGAAAGTCGCAGATATCCCACATGATCCTTGCTCCCCCCTGCCCCCCAAGGCTCATTGAATCCAAACATCCAACTTCCTACCTTGTGAGCCCACCCGATGAAGAAGTGCAAACTCACGGCGAAGGCGCCCCCAGGACGGTCCTGGAGCCCTCCAGGACAATCCCAAGAGGGCCTGAAGACGGCACTCGAGACCTCCAACAAGGCTGAACCTAAGCGGTGTTGCTTTGGTTTTGTTCGATTCGTTGTGTATTCAATCCGCCTGTACCGCAAACCGAATTCGAAACGAAAACGGCCAACGAAATTGCAAAAACACCGTTTAGGTCCAGCCCTGCTCGAAACCTCCAAAGCGGCCCTCACGCGCCCCAAGCGAACCCCAAAACGGCCTAGTGAGGCCCCAAGACGGCCTCCGAAGGCGAAGGGAATCCCTAGCGGCACCCAGGGGCATCCACGAGGCCCACGCCACAAGCTGCGTCAGGAAAGACCTCCTTCCTCCTCCCTCCTCCTCCCTCCCCCTCCTCCCTCCTATCTACTGCCAGTTCAACGTGACGCTGGAACGCACTGCTACCAACATGACGCTGTGGGTCGTCGAGGAGCTGCCAGTGCGAGCCGCGTCCGCCTCGCAACGGCGGCATACGGACAGGAGGTCGGAGCTGGACCGTTCAAGAGGCCGCAGAATGAGGGGGCCCGTATCGAGCTGGAGTTCGCGGGTGGGCCGTTGCCCATGGCGCGCAAGTGCGCCAGCACGGTGAAGCCGACGACCTAGCTTTGCGGCGCGCATGGCGCCTTGCTGCGTCGGCGCAACAGCTGCGAGCGCTGGGCAGGCGCACCGACAGCCGCGGCATCTACTTTGACAGGTCGGTGTTCGAGACCGACTACGAGAAGGAAGCGCACCAAAGCCGGACCGGACATCGCAGGCCCTGGAGGAGGACGCGAACGCATTGCACATGGCAGCGCTGGGAGCCAACTTGCGCGTGCACGGGGCTCGGAGGCAGAGGGCACGAGCGACGACTGCTGCGCCTGGGCGAGCTCCCGGGAGAGAGATTCTGCGCCGAGCCGACCGGCCTCGGCGGGAACGGGGCGCGCGGGCTCAGATGTGCAGCGGTGCCTCCCGCGCGGGGAGAAGGCGCTGACGGGCGCCATGTCTGCGCGCAGCACGGCCAAAACCCCTCCGCCGGCACGGCCGCCAGATCGGCTACGGCGTGTGGCTGAATGGCGCCCGCCGATCGCACCATTAGCCAATGTCCGCATGCGTTGCGTGATTTGGGCGAGCGCCGCGAGCAAGAGAAGCAAGAGCGACGCGGCGAACCGTCGGGGCAGACGCCTGGAGCGCTGCCTGCTGCTCGCGCGTGAGCGCCCCGCTCGGCTGGGCCACTGAGGCCCGAAAGCATGGTGTGCACGGGCAACCCAGTCACTGTGGCTGTTCGCGCGCAAGTAGAGCTGCGCTGGCACGGTCCCGTCCACCGTCCCTCATTATTTTGCGCGCGTCGCCGTCGAGTCGCGCTGGTCCACGTGGAGAGACGCGGTCGCGGTCGCCCGCGTGCGCTGCGGCGACGCTTCCTGTGAACATGTCAAAGGCCCGCGTTGACGTGCTGACCGAGCGTGGAGGCTGGAAAAAGCGTCCGCCAAATGGCCACTGGGCTGGTGACGCGCGTGAAGAGGCACGTGCCCGCGTGGCTGCGACGCGTGGAACTGACATGCTTGGCGCTACAGTCGGGGCGTTGACCTAAGGAACCCTAAATAAGCAACGAGGCCCCTTTTTCCATAAGCTAAACTTCGATTTCCGATCGAAGACATAAAGAAAACCTGAGGCAAGCTGTGACACACTTAAGGAACGCGGAGCCCCTCCCTAACCAAAAGGGTTCCTTTCAGGGCCCCGACTGTAGCGCAGGCGCGTCCGTGGCTCGTCGTTGTACCTGTCGCAGCCGAGCGCCGCCCCGGGCCCACCAGCCCGCGGGGCGCGCCCCCCAGCACCCCGCGCGCCTCCCGCGCAGCCCGGCGGCGTGCCCGATCTGGCGCGCAGCCTGCCAGGGGCAACGTGTCCTGGGGAAGCCCTCGCTCCTGCGCGGAGGGCCAGTGCCACGCTTCGGCGCCCGGGCCGGGCCGAGGCCTCCAGCGCGAGTGGGGCAAGCATGCGATCGCCTGGGCACCAGTCACGCCTCTCCCCGCTAGGCCCTGCGCGTGGCTTCGACTGCCCGACGCGCTGCGGCCCAGATCGCTGGGTGGCGGGATGTGACGTCCACCAGCCAAGGGGCGCCTACCTCCTCGTAGAGGGCGTCCATGTGGCCGGCTTCCGGATGGGCGCCCCGAGCCTCCCTGCCAGCCGCCGCGCGCGGCGCCTGTCCCAGGTCGTCGGGGGCCGGTGTTCGCACCGTGGCGTGCAGTGCCGCCACCTCCCCACCAGACTTCCCTTATCGTTGTCTCCAAGCCGCCGTGGCGCTGGACGGCGCCCCCGCTGGTCTGGCAAGCGCTGGCGTGGGAGCCGTCGGCGTCAAGCTGGGCCGAGGAGGTGGCGCCGAGACCCCCGCCCCAGGCCCGCCAGCGGACAGCAAGGTAGCCTAGCTGAGAAAGTCCACTCGCTGCTTGGCAGCAGCGTGAATTGTACTTGGACGATCGCGGCTACCGCCGTCTGCCGCGTCTCGTTGCGAAACGCTGTGGCCAACGGGAATGCTGTCCTCCTCCGCCTGCTCCTCCTCCGCTTTCAATTCCTCCATCTCCTCTTCTCCTCCGATGCTCCTCTGGTCACATTCTTCCCCCCACACGGGCAACTGGAACTTATCCATGTTGAGCAGGGACACCCTCTCGTTCGCGATGGTCAGGTGTGTCCGTGGGTGGAAAAATCGTGCGCTCTTCGTGCACCTCTGGGCCCGCAGCAGCAGTCTAAGCATGAAGCTCGTCTGGGCCCCAATTTAAGGTCACTCCCTTGCAATCCTCGATCCCCTCCCCCACGTCTATTGCCCCCCACCCCACGCTCCTCCTCCTCCTCCTCCTCCTCCTCCTCCTCCTCCTCTTCCTCCGCCTCCGCCTCCTCCTCCTCCTCCTCCTCCTTTCCTCCTCCTCCTCCTCCTCCTCGTCCTTCCCGCCCTGGATGGAGGTCTCCGCTCCTTCTCCCCCTCCTCCTTCGTCGCCACCTCCTCCTCCTCCTCCGCCTCCCTCGCGCGGGGCGCGTGCCCAGTGGCGGCCTCTGGGCGGAGCCGCTGCGAGACGCAGGCCTCGGCCCAGGACTGCAATTCTTCGGGCCGCACTATTTGACCGATGGCCCGCCGAACGCGGGCTGGGGAGAAGGCGGCGAAGGGCGAGGAGGCAACTCCTGGGAGGTCTTCATGAGAATAACGATTCAGGGCTATGAAGCCCGATTGCAAAACAATGAAGGCGGATTGGCCAAACGGAATTCAGCAACATGTAACGCGACTCTACCAGATTAGATGTGCATTCAATCGCGGATGCACCGGCGCCGATGTTCCCTTTGACTCACAGGAGATGACGGACGAGGAGGGCGAGAACTGGGGGGAGGGGAGGATGAGGATGCGGCTGTCTACGTGCTCAGACATTTGCGTGTGTTTGGGGAGGGGACAGAGTGAGATAGAGAGATCGATGGAAACAGAGAGAGAGAGACATAGAGACCGGTGCGCACACACATACATATATACATATATATGTATATATTCATGTTTGCATACATTCGTGGATTAATGTGCATATATGTATGCAATATACACACTGCTATTTGTGTACAGATGTATCTATGTATGTATGTATGTATGTATGTATGTATGTATGTATGTATGTATGTATGTATGTATGTATGTATGTATGTTTGTGTATATACATATACGTATGTATATATATATGTATATGTGCATAGATGTGTGTGTGTGTGTGTGTTCGTGTTGAAGTGTGTCGCTGTGCCAGCGCCTCGCACCGTGCACCTTGGTCTCTGGAGTTTGGCAGGCTGGCGGAACGGCAGGAACGCAAAACAGAACATGTAATAATAACTCCTTGTTGCTTGTGTGCTCCCAACATCGTCGTGCAACTAATACTGTTGATTACCCATGGTTTCTCTTCCTCTTCCTCAGTACCGCCCTTCTCAGCAAATTCTTCCCCAGCCGCCTCAGCTCATTTTGCCGAGGTCCTTCCTTGGAAAGCCTCTAATGGGGGCCCACGGGCGCTTGTACGCGTTTCTTGGGCCCCACTGGAAGACACTTGGGCGCCTTCTAGGGGCCTGCGGGAGTTTCCTCAGACCGCCCTGTTTCCACCCGCGGCTTCCCGAACGACCAGGTCACGATTGGGAAAGTTTCGGGGAGCGTTTTGGAGCCATCCTGGGCCGTCATGAGGCTCTCTTCGGGCCATCGTATGGATTTGTTGGGACGTCTTGGGGTTTCTTGAACTACGTGGGCGCCCCCCGGGGTGCTCAGCGAACGCGCCGGGTGAAAAAAGTTGCCGTGGGACGCTACGCCAAGAGCGCCCGTGCAGGAAAATGATGAAGACGCAGCGGGCAAAACTATGGAAGTGGTGGGCAACGTTTTGGTAGCCGTGCCCAAGAAACGTCCAGTATCTGTCAGAATTCGTCTAGGGTCACTGCCAGAAAATGTAAACTTGCTCACTTCATGAGAAAATCTTCGGTGATTTAGTGGCTGTTAAAAGAAAGGAGAATGAAACAGGATATGGAAAGGAGGAAGGGGAGACAGAGGAGAGTAAAGTAGGTCGGCGGCGCAAGTTTCTTGAAGTGCGCGAAGGTGAACACGTTGCGGACAAGATACAATCAAACTGATAGAAAGGATGCGCGCTAAGGATGCAAGCCCCTTGCGCGCCCGTATTGAAATTGTTTCGAGCGCGGCGCGCCATCGAAAGTAGTCGCCAGGATGGGGAAGTTGCTAATTATTACCGTCGGTTTAAAGTGTGCACCTCTCGCTCAACCCCTCATCCCCTTGGCGCTTCTTTGCGACATGCCCTTTGCATGCTTGGACTAGTTTTGTGAACGTCGGCTGCATATGCAACTCTGTTCACTGGTACCAAAGTCCGAATAATACTGTTACCATCTGGTGTCAATGTGAAGCAAGCCCCCCACCAACTCCAACAGAACGTTGCGGGCTTTCGTCGTCGTAAACGTGTATATTCTACCCCATTCCGATTCCGGTGTTCCGAAATTGCCTGGACCCGACACAAAAATCACGAGCTGCCTATACCAATGGAATGCGGTCTGGCGAGACTCAAACAAATCTTGAATTCCAGCCAAGCTTGGCATTCCGAAATTGGGCAACTGCTGTGTCGTGCTTGTCGGTGGTCTTTGCCTAACAGAAAACGGTGTCTGGAGTTCACTTTCACATTTTAGATTTGTCCATGCTGGCGGCCCGAATCATTTAATCTCAGATTGGAACAATTCGGCAACTTGTTCAACACATGCGAAACCATCTTTATTACCCAACGCAGCCGTAATGCTTCTCTTGTGGTTCTCGTTTGGCCTGCGTGGGCCCTGGTGTCCTGTCTGAGATGTGCCAGAAAGCGAACGCGGAGTAGTCCCCCCCAAGATTGTCGACATGGCATTTGATATTATCGGACTGCTCGTTCACGTAGTTATCCATGCTCGTCATCCACATGTGCACGTTTTCGACTTCATCTTGAGGTTCCTCAAAATGTGTTATCACATGCATTGTCGGGTTATCCGAGTCCTGGCAAGATAATCCGTGCTGCTTGATGACGGTGATGTCCTCTGGATGGGCTGGAGGTGGTCAGAGATGAGCGTTCCAATGGCATCCAGAATAATATGCTGGCCTGTGGCAGCGTCGCTTTTCCCCAGAGTGGGCTGAGTAGGGGGTGATTGAAGCTGACCGCTGGGAACTGCTCCTCACAGTTCACCTGAAGGGTGGTCGTCGTCCAACCCGTCCAACTCCTGCAGTGGACTGTTGATTCGGTGGCGAGTTGCAGAAGACAAAACAAATTGTTGAGAATTGGCCTTGAAGAGTTACCTGACCGGGGTACATGGCACGCGCGAGTCGCTTCCAACACCTGCAGACAGAGGTATGAGATCGAAATGCCGGGGCAAAGAGCAACAGAAGCGAGGAAATACAATACCTCTGCGCCGAGGTACGATTGAGCTCGTACCCTGAGCCTTAAGCCTTGGTCGACGCTCCTCGACGCTACGTAATCGGCGCTATCCCAGCGATCGCCAGACACTAATCGACGCCAGTGCGCTGCAAAGACGGAATACGAAGGTACGATAGGTTCGTGCGACGTTGGGGCGCACAAAGGTTTTTGACACCGCGTCGATCGTTCAACCTTGAATCAATCGCGATCCATCGCGGCCCCGACAGTTCAAGGCTGAATTCCGTCAGGTCCAATGACGTTGCTGTGTCCCTCGATGCTTCCGCGCCACAGACTTCCACGCTGAACGCCTTCGCCAGCGTCGCCGGCGCGCCAACGCCGCGTGAGCCTACCGTATACAAGGCTCCCATGATTTGCCGCCGAACCCGCCCAACCATCCACGCCAGCCGAGCCATCCTCGCCCGCATGACGAGCTCCACCCATCCACGCCGACTGCAACGGTCGGCGGTGGACTAACCTCTCTTTAGTAAACCTCCCTTTAGTGAAAAAGGCCTGGGACCGAAACCGACGGACCTGGACCCGCAAGAATGACGGCCGCGACGCCCTCTCGCGAAGCGAAAACGGCCAACTCCTCACTCAACGTGTCAGGGTAGGAGGCCTATCCACCTCCGGAACCAAGGCCTCCCAACTTTTCGCGCTTCGCGCTGCGCGAAGGGCGAAGAACTTCGCGCTCTCGCGCCGCCTCCCAGGGGAGAAGAGGAGGAGGAGGAATCGGAGCCGAAGCGCGAAGCGCGAATCACTTCGCGCCCTCGAGGGCGCCCTTGTCGATCGACCTCCGCAGCAGGGGCAGCCGGGCCGCCCAGGCTCGCGCACAGCGCCGCGAGGAGCGAGAGGCCCGAGGCGCGGCTCCCCATCGCGCTCCCGCGCCCCCCCCCCCCCCTGGGACACCAACCTTACGTCGGGCCCTGTCCCCCTGGAGGCCGATTTTGGCGAGATACTGCAGCACCAGTGTTAGCATACTGGCTCGGGACTTCCCGATCTGCTGTGGATCCCCTCGTCGTTCGTGGGCGCAGGATGGGATTCGCGCGAACCCCGCCGCGGACCCTTCTGGAGGGGCCTTGAGTGGAAGCCTTGCCTGGCCAGAAAAATCCTGGGGTCTCCGCCTGGTGCCTCACCGCCCCGCTTCGGGACCCCCCAAGCGCTGGCGGACAAGAAAGCAGCGCTCGGCAACCGAAGGAGCCGGCTGCTTCTGGCCTTGGGCGTGGCTTTCCGGGGAGGTCATAAAAAAGGAGGGGTCAGAAACGGTCCCCTTGCATGCTCCTTTCGGGCCCCTCCGGAGCCCCCAGGGGGCCTCGTTTAGGTACCGTTTGGGTACCTTGTCGGACCGCTCTCGCCACCCCCCCATTCCCAGAGATCCGATGTCGTGCTTTTTTCAATGCGGGGCCCCCGGAAGTCTCGACCCATTCCCCAGGACCGGTTTTTCATGCTGAGTCCTTTTTTGATGGCCCTGGGGCCCGTCGAGGGCCCCTGGAGGCCGAAAATGGCGAAAAAACTCCGTCGTGACTTGTTCGATACGTTCGATCTCTGGGCTTATGACCCCCCCATGACGCCACTCCCAACTTCCCCGCGAGCCGCCCTCTTCCCGGCCACTGCCGGTGCTACCTCGGCCCCTGCGCCGCCCCTCCGCCCCTCCGCCCCGACCACCGCGGGCGGCGCTCCT
The DNA here is from genome assembly GCA_963575745.1 of Prorocentrum cordatum. Taxonomy (NCBI): domain Eukaryota; class Dinophyceae; order Prorocentrales; family Prorocentraceae; genus Prorocentrum; species Prorocentrum cordatum. The sequence continues at coordinate 320,593 of CAUYUJ010014895.1, forward strand.
CCTCGCGGCGTGTTCCCCGCCGCCAGCAGGGTGCAGCCCGTCTTGGCCAGGAGGCCCGCCGTGAACTCCCGGAGCTCCTGCGGGCAGGGTTAAGTCGGGCGTGTCCCCCTACAGGGGGATTTTCGACGAAAAATAAAAAATACCCTACACATGCACCAAAAAGGTCAAAAAATACTTTAAAAATTATCCCGGCAAAGCAACCTAACAGCGATGTGTAGAAGCATATATGGAAGCATTCCCCTTAAGATTCAGATGAGAATCCAATTGTAGAGTTCTGCTGTTCTCGCAGTCGCAGTCGCATTCGCGATGACAGTCGCAGTGGCAGCGGCAGTCGCAGTCACAGCCTCAGCCTGCCTCAGTATCAGCCTGCCTCAGCCTCAGCCTCAGCCTGCCTCAGCCTCAGCCTCAGCCTGCTTCAGCCTCAGCCTCAGTCTGCCTTCAGCCTCAGCCTCTGTGCCTCAGCCTGCCTCAGCCTCAGCCTCAGCCTCAGCCTCAGCCTGCCTCAGCATCAGCCTGCCGTCTGCCTCAGCCTGCCTCAGCCTCAGTCTGCCTTCAGCCTCAGCCTCAGCCTCAGCCTGCCTCAGCATCAGCCTGCCTCAGCCTCAGCCTCAGCCTCAGCCTGCCTCAGCCTCAGCCTGCCTCAGCGTCTGCCTCAGCCTGCCTTCAGCCTCGGCCTCAGCCTCAGCCTGCCTCAGCCTCATCAGCCTCAGCCTGCCTGCCTCAGCCTCAGCCTCAGCATCAGCATCACCATTCTCAGCCTCTGCATCAGCATCAAAATGCGGCCCGGGAATGGAGTTCTGGGAACTCGAAGAGCACGAAGTGGCCTACAGTTGGCTCCGGGCATTCAAAATGTGGCCCGGGAATGGAGTTCTGGGAACTCGAAGAGCACGAAGTGGCCTACAGTTGGCTCCGGGCATTCAAAATGTGGCCCGGGAATGGAGTTCTGGGAATCGAAGAGCACGAAGTGGCCTACAGTTGGCTCCGGGCATTCAAAATGTGGCCCGGGAATGGAGTTCTGGGAACTCGAAGAGCACGAAGTGGCCTACAGTTGGCTCCGGGCATTCAAAATGTGGCCCGGGAATGGAGTTCTGGGCACTCGAAGAGCACGAAGTGGCCTACAGTTGGCTCCGGGCATTCAAAATGTGGCCCGGGAATGGAGTTCTGGGAACTCGAAGAGCACGAAGTGTGTGACTGTTGCATCCGGTTATTCAGAATGTGGCCTGGGAATGGGGTTCTGAGAGGTCGACGAGCACGAAGTGTGTGACTGTTGGTGAAAAACGAGCCCGGCACAGGCCCGGCCGGCAACTCCCAACGCCTGCCCGGACCCCCCTGTGGAGTGATCTGTGAGCTCTTTTGAGTCAACTAGAAACCTATCAGTCTTCGCTGTTAGGTAAATAGTCCCCAGACAATTTTTGGACTATGTTTTGACTATTTTGGGGGTATTTATAATTTTCGTCGAAAATCCCCATGAAGGGGGGACAGGCCCGACTTAAGGGCAGGGCGCTGGGCGGGGCGCTCGGCGAGGCGCGCGCGCCCCGGGCCAGGGGCAGCGGGCGCGGCCTCGCCGCGCGGGCGGCAGGCGGGCGCCAGGCGCTGCCGGCCAGTGGCGGCGCCCTCGTCGCCCAGGGCGGGGGCCCGGCGCCTCCCCGCCATGGGGCCCTCGGGTCTGCGGAACTCCCAGAGATCGAACGCATCGAAGAAAATCACGACGGAGTTTTTTCGCTAGTTTCGGCCTCTAGGGGCCCCCGACGGGCCCCACGGGGGCCAGGAGCCCAGTTTGGTGACCCCTCGCTTTCCCTTTTAAAAAAACAAGGTGAGGGCCCCAAGGGGGGCACTTCGATTAAAAAACAATGTGCCCCGGAGGGGGGAACAATAATAATCATTCTCCAGGAATGGAAGTTCAACAACTACAGCAGCAGCATCAACAGCAGCTGCAACAACAGCAACAGCAACAACAACAGCAGCAACAACATCAATAATAACAACAACGTCATCAACAACAACACCAACACCAACACCAACACCAACAACAACAACAACAACAACAACAACAACAACAACAACAACATCAACAACAACAACAACAACAACAACAACAACAACAACAACAACAACAACAACAACAACAACAACAACACCAACACCAACAACAACAACAACAACAACAACAACAACAACAACAACACCAACACCAACACCAACACCAACACCAACAACAACAACAACAACAGCAGCAGCAGCAGCAGCAACAACAACAACAACAACAACAATCCGCACCGCAGAACCCCACTTCAGCCACACGCCCAGGAAGAGTGAATGACCGTTCGGCCCACTCACTCTGACAATCGGTGGTGCAGATGCGGGGTGTCAGACCCAGAGATCCGATGCCAGGGCCATTTTGCATCCCGAGACCCTGAACCGACGACCATCTTACCCGTCGGTCGGAAGAAATGGGAAGAAACATGAAGCAGGACGGTGTTGGACGTAGATTGGGCTTCCGCCCGCCGCCCGGAGATAAAGGAACAGGGGAACTCACTCGAGCATTGAAGTAGGAAGGCGCCGAAAACAGACTTGGAATCGGGGGATCGATCCATATCGGCGGTGGACAAACCTCCCTTCAGTTAACCTCCGGTTAGTGAAAACGGCCTGGGGCCGAAACCGACGGACCTGCACCCGCAAAAACGACGGCCGCAACGCCCTCTCGCGAATCGAAAACGGCCCATTCGCTAATCGACGTGTCAGGGTAGGAGGTCTATCAACCTCCGACCATGTGAATTTTAAAGGGACCCAGGGACACACAACTAAATACACACAAATAACAGGATTCCCCAGATGTTCCCATGTGTTCTGGGTTTTTGTCCTCCCCCCCACTTCCCATATTGTTAAATAGTTTCCTGGGAATGGACGATTAATTGTGTGTCTGTGTGGTCTTTTCCCCCTCCTGACCCAAGGCTCCCCCACGATCGGGGGCGCGCAAACATGAAGAATGATTCCCGTGAGGTCGGGCCTGTCCCCCTACAGGGGGCTTTTGGGCGAAAAATAACAAACATAGTCAAAACAATACCCCCTGATGCTCGAACATAATCAAGAAATAGTCCCCAGACTATGTTTGGACTATTTTTGAATATCCCTCCTGTAGAGGGACATGCCCGACTTAAGATTAGCGATCCATGGATTTGGCGCGCGGTCACCAAATCCATGGATCGGGGGAGGCGTCCTCCCCAAAGTGCGGCCAATGCCGCCTCGTTCGGCGGCAGGAATCCGCGATTTCCAATGGAAACGGGACCCGTCGCTAATCCACGCCCCTTTGATCCATGTTTGCGATCGGCTGGCACGAGATCCCCTCGCGAAAACTCGTACAGTCGGACCTTGGCCAGAAGACTATCCTTCAAGGGCATGATGCCCTCTGCCGGCCAAAGCACACAGAACATCCCAGGGTACCCTCCCCCAGGATGCACAAGAGCATCCAACAAACACGAGGAACATTAGGGTACCCTCCCCGACCCGGGCCCGACCCGACCTCGATCTTATACCTCGGTCCGATTGTAAGACCATCCAAGCGGCCCGCAGCTTTGAAGAGGCCCTCCCCCAATCGGGCGCACGCTAACGTGAGTAACGTATCCGCGGGCCTGGCGCGTGGGCGCCAGCTCCGCGGATCGGGGAAGGCTCCCCCCGGAAGATGAGGCTGGCGCCGCCTCATCTGGCAACTGATCGCGCCGACTCTGCACGTAAAAGGGGCCCGCCGCTACCCAATCCTTGCGCAAACACTCACGCTTGCGCTTCCTCGGCCCAAGCGGCCCAGAGCTTCAAGGAGGCCCCTCCTCCACAGTGCTCGTGGGAGGCCGAAAACGTGATCACGCCATTATGACTTGACACCGCAGGGGGGCTAAACATAACTCTGGGTCGCCACGGAGCTCGGACTGTCTCTGGGCTTACGTCGGGCCTGTCCCCCTGCAGGGGGATGTTCGACGAAAAATAAAAAATAACCCACAAAATAATCAAATCATAATCCAAAAATGGTATGGGGACCATTTTTGGAATATGTTTGGACCATTTGGGATGATCTTTGGGGTACTTTTTGTTTTTCGTCGAACAGCCCCCTGTAGGGGGACACGCCCGCCTTGGAACGTATCCCTATCCCTATGCTGGGCACCTCTTCATCACGATGCCAATCTTAGGGATTCCCTTACTTTTTGAGGGCGGATCCCTGAGATTGGCATCGCCTTTTGGCGCGTCAATGGTAAGCCCACGAGGGATAGAGGAATAGGGATGCGGGATAGGGAGGGATAGGGACGGTAAGCCCACAGGGTTTTTATGGCGCGTCGAGGGATACACCCCGCGAAATGCTTAAGAAATCATGGGTTAAGAAATTCATAGTCTCAGAACTTGAATAAAAACCCAACATTTCTATCAAAATCTTAAGGTTTACATTGAAACGTTAAGAATAATCGAGACTCTGGCCGAAAACTTGGATTTTCTTAAGCATCGCTTAGGGTGTAGGGATACGTTCGAGGCTGGTAAGCCCATGGCCCACGACCCATGGCGAGTGGGCCCCCCAAGACGGCCCAGTGCTCCCCCGGTGGAGCCGGAGGGCGGCCCAGGACCGACCGGAGAGAGGGCCCCACGGCCGGCCCAGCCCAGGGGTCCCAGGGGCCCCAGGGCGCCGCCGACGGCCCCCCCGCCGAGTTTGAGTCGGGCGCGTGTCCCCCCACCGGGGGATTTTGGCCGCAGAAGGAGAAATACTCAAAAAAAACACCCCCCCAAATTGTCGAAAAATACTCCGAAAGTCGTCCCCCGACTACAGTCGGGGGGTTGACCTAAGGAACCCTAAATAAGGAACGAGGCCCCTGTTTTCCGATAAGTTAAACTTCGATTTCCCATCGAAGCCCCAAGGAAAACCAGAGGCGAACTGCAAAACAATTAAGGAACACCGAGCCCCACCCCAACGAAAAGGGTTCCTTCCTCTGCGCCCCGACTGTATTTTTGGACTACTTTGGAATGTTCCCCCTGTAGAGGGACAGGCCCGACTTCACGCTAGTTCCGAAACGCTCCACCCAAGAGTCACGACGCCAGTCGAGCAGCGATACAGGGTTCGGCCTCTTGTGACCTCCCAAGCGCAGCGGCGACGGGTCCGTCGCAGACAGATGCGCGAAAACGATCCGTCGCCGCACGGACGTTGTCCTTAAGTCAAGCGCATGATGTGCGATGTGCGATCGCCGCGCCGTGGAGAATTCAATTCGATGCAAGCATGTGTCGCGCGCAAGTGATCTGTTGCGACGGCGACGGGGGCTGGCCAGGTATAGCTTCCGACATGACACGGTACCGCGTGGCCACGCGGCTTCTCCAGGCGCGGCGGCGGCGGACATGTGCGCGGCAGTGGCACCGACTCGGGGGGGCGCAGCGGCATCAACGGAAGCATGAGGAAAGCGCGGGAAACGACACAGGAGGCAGGAAGCACGACAGTGTTTCGGGTCGGACGCACCAGTGAAAACGAAAACAACATTGACATAAACTTTTGGCGCTCCGATCTGCGCTGGAACCCCATCCCTGGTGCGCGGAGCGCGCCAGGGGCGGCGCCAGAGGCGTCGCCGCGGGGGGGGGACCCAGCGCGGATCCAAGGAGTCCGCGCGGAGCGCCACAAGTTGATGTTTATGGCGTTTTCCTTCTTCGAACCAAGGGAAAGGGGGGGGAGGGGGGGGGAGGGGCAAAAGCGGGGGTCTGCGAAGTGTCCGCGTGTGCCTGCTTGTCCCGAGGCCTCCCAGCGCCTGAAGCGGCCATGTGCACCGAGGAACGCGCTGGGCGGCGGGGTGTGCACCTCGGAACGGAGCGCATTTTAGACCACGGCAGCTCAAAATCCGCTCCCACTCCCCCCCTGTTCGTCCGTCCGCTGATGGGCCCATTTTCCACCACCACTACCATATGGACGTGAGAGGAGGAGGAGGAGGAGGAGGAGGAGGAGGAGGAGAGGAGGAGGAGGAGGAGGAGGAGGAGGAGGAGGAGGAGGAGGAGGAGGAGGAGGAGGAGGAGGAGGAGGAGGAGGAGGAGGAGGAGGAGGAGGAGGAGGAGGAGGAGGAGGACAAGGACAAGGACATCCGCATAGGGGGGCGCAACAACAAAACACCTACGCTGGTGTCTTGCGCACATCTGCCAAAATCCCCTGCGATTGATTGTGCAACAGCCCTGCCTTCTCGCTAGGGCGGGCAGGGGGCATACCACGTTGCTCAAAGACTGAGCTCCGAGGTGGTCCCGTAAGAGAGGCTCGCTACCATACGTTCACGAGTCCCTGCCTGTCAGTTTCCCCCCCGTCCTACAGATGGTAAAGGTGGTGGAACATCGGCCCAGCATCCGCGAGTGGGGCGGAGACGCGATCGAGGGGCCGACTCCTGCACGGTGCTCGACGCGAGCTCGCGCTCCAGCCTCTCCGGCCGGATGCAGCTCGGCATCAGCAGCAGCCGCCGCAGGGCGCTGCAGTGCGACGTGGGCTTCAGCCAGGAGTTCTTGTAGTCGCGCAACAGCTGCTCCTTCTGCGCCCCGAGACGCCGAAGTCCCCGCTCGAAGTAGTCCTCCAGGGGGAGGTCGACGAGAACGCGCTCCACGAGCTTCAGGAGCTTCTGGCTGAACCCTCCGGCATAGATCGTCAACCCGTGGCTGGCGCCGTTCACGCTGCAGTGCAGCCTCGCCTGCGAGGCCGGGTAGGTGGTCTCGTTCAGGCTGTCCCGCAGGCAGCACACGTACAGCTGCATGAGCACCTCCTTTCGGGGATGGACAGAACCCCCTTTAGCAAAACGTGGTTCAGTGAAAACGACCTCGGGCCCAAATCTGGCGGGCGAAAGCCTGGAAAATAACGGCTACAGCGCCCTCTGGAGAACCGAAAACGAACAATTCACTAATCGACGTGTCAGGCTTGGGGTTCTGTCCACCCCTGATCCTTCCGCGCATTCTTCGGATCGAACGCGTAGTGCGGACACGTTACCTTCAGCCACACCTCGCTGCGCGGCTGGTTGAACTGCGCCGCGCAGTTCAGGTGCCACGCCTCCAGCGGCGCGCGATCCGCCCCGGGCCACAGCCGCTGCGGCTCCGGCAACAGCCTTCGGGGCCGGCCAAGAGAGGGGCGTCCAAGAGACGGGGGGGTCGCAAATCATGGCTGGCGGCATGTGCGCGGCCCAAGGGGGGCCAGGGACGTCATGAAATAAGCAGAGGCGCCAGGAAATCCCCTACATGCGGATTCTGGACGAAAAATAAAAAATTGTCAGAAAATACTCACATCATGCCCCCAAAATGCAACAAAAATCGCCCAAGGACTATTTTTTGACTATTTCTAAGCAGGGCTGGACCTAAACGTTGTTATTCGTTTTGTTTTCGTTTTGTTGTTCGTTTTGCTCTACCTGTTTTCCTGTACCTCCCTCCCAAAACGAACAACAAAACACAGCCCGAAGTCCAGCAAAATAGCGTTTAGGTCCAGCCCCGTTTCTGAATATTCCTCCCGTAGAAGGACAGGCCCGCCTTAACCCCGGTCCTCACTCCCCTCTTTGAAGGGGCCCTGGGACACAAATACATAGACACAAACGACAGGGTTCCCCCCCCCACTGCCCATATTTTCTAACATTTTCTGGGGAATCGACGATGGATTGTTTCTGTGTGTTTTTCTCCTCCTGACCTGCGCCGCCGCCAGCCTCCCCGTCCTCGCTCCCGCCCTCCTCCAGACTCCAGAACAGCGAAGACTCACGCAAACGTCAACCTTGAGAGGCCCGCGCTTTTCTGGGGGATCGACGATGAATTGGGGGATCGACGATGGATTGTGTCTGTAATGTTTCCTCTCCTCACTCTTGGCCGCCCCCGAAGCCTCTCGGACGGGACCGGGAAGCCCTCGGTCGCCGGGGCGCGCTGGAGCAGGGGGGCGCACGCGCTCTCGCCTGGTGGGCCCGTTTTGTCCACCACCACCACCACAAGTTGGAGGGGGGAGGGGGCAGGGCGAGGAGGAGGAGGACGAAGAGGAGGAGGAGGAGGAGGAGGAGGAGAAGGAGGAGGAGAAGGAGGAGGAGGAGGGCGCGAGGGAGGAACACGAAGAGGAGGAGGAGGAGGAGGACGAAGACGAGGAGGAGGAGGAGGGCGAGGAGGAGGACGAAGACGAGGAGGAGGGCGAAGACGAGGAGGAGGAGGAGTGGGAGGAGGAGGAGGAGGAGGAGGAGGAGGAGGAGGAGGAGGAGGAGGAGGAGGAGGAGGAGGAGGAGGAGGAGGAGGAGTTGGAAGGGGGAGGACGAGGTGGAGGGGGACGAAGAGGAGGAGGAGGGCGAGGAGACCCCCTCCCCCTCCAACTTCTGGTGGTGGTGGTGGAAAACGAGCCTTGCATCGCCTGCTGGGCGCCGAGCCCAGGGGGGGGAGGGGGGGGAGAGGGCGAGACGGGGGGAGGCGCCGTCTCGGAAGGCGGCGGGGCTGTTCAGAAGGCCCTCGCGCCTTGCGTCAAGTCGGGCGCGCTCCCTACACAGGCGGATTTTGGACGAAAGAAATAATCGAAAAGTCGTCCCAAGATATTTTGTTCAACTATGTTTGAATTTTCCTCCTGTAGAGGGACAGGCCCGACTTACGCCTTGCGAGAGGGCTCGTAGAACTCCTCAAGAGGCCCGAGGCTTTCCCAGCCTTCTGAGGGAGCCCGCCCCTCCCACTCCTCCTCCTCCTCCTCCTCCCTCCTCCTTCCCTCCTCCTCCTCCTCCTCCTCCTCCTCCTCCTCCTCCTCCCCTTCTACAATTACTCAATATGAATACTACTCTCCTCTTCCCCTGATGACGTGCTGGGAGTGTTCGCCCCCCCCCCCGCGTCCTGCTTTTTTACACACAGGATTCCCGGGAGTTGGGTTTTCGCCTGCATTTTTTTCAAAATGCTGCTCTCGCTGAGGCGCCGGCCTCATTTTCGGGCCCCGCTCGTTCCGAATCGTGCTCCCGCTGCAGCGCTGGCCTCATTTCCGTGCTTCCGCTCGTTCCGAATCGTGCTCCCGCTGCAGCGCTGGCCTCATTTCCGCGCTTCCGCTCGTTTCGACTCGTGCTCCCGCTGCAGCGCTGGCGTCATTTCCCGTGCCATGCCACGGCATGCGATGCAATGCTAGGTTGATACTACGCTTTGCGGTGCTCTTCTACGCCATGCCATGCCGTGCTCTACAATGCATCGCGTACCCTTTCGGGATCATTGCCCTGCTCGACATCCGACTGTGCGAGTAGAGAGGGGATCTGCGCCATGGTAAGGGATGGGTGGGTGGGGTAGGATGTCAGATATGACGCGAGCGCACCTAGCTTGCCTCCTCCCCCTCCTCCTCCCCCTCCCCCTCCTCCTCCTCCTCCTCCTCCTCCTCCTCCTCCTCCTCCTCCTCCTCCTGGGCTCGCCGCCGACCTGTGTCGTCCCTGGGCAGGATCTGGAAGTCCGTCGCGATGAACTCGCTGGGCCGCGGGACGTGCAGGCGGGAGCTCGGGGCGGCGTCCTCCCACTCGCGCAGGACGCCCCCGTCCAGCTCGCAGTCCCAGTACTCCGTGCCGAACCTTGGGGCAGGGCGAGTAAGGGCTGAACCTAAATGGGATTTTTCGTTGAGGTCCAGCCCTGGGGCGAGCTGAGACAGCGGCAGCTCAGAATCGCGGGCGGGCGGGGGTGACCTACAGTGTGGGCGCGGTCGCAAGAAACCGTCGCCAGAAACCCAACCCTGAGAGCCCGTGCGCGAGGTGCACCTGAGGGGAACCCCGGAGCACCCTGAACGCAGCAGCTCCTTCAACGGCTGCGGGAAGTCACCGCGCAGTGCGAGGAGCGAAGAGACCCAGGATACCCTGACGAAAAACAGATTCGGGGATGGACAGACCCCCCTTTAGTAAAACGTGGTTTAGTGAAAACGACCTGAGGCCCAAACCTGGCGGGCGCAAGCCTGGAAAATAACGGCCACGGCGCCCTCTCGAGAACCGAAAACGGACAATTCACTAATCGATGTGTCACTGTTGGGGTTTCTGTCCACCTCCGACATATGGTTTCTTGCTGCGCGCCCCCACTGTAAGCGAGTGAAGACAAAGGGCCCTTTCCTTTACCCCCCACTTGCGGTCGGGGCTGGGCCGGGAGCACACCCTTCCCGACCGTGGGGCCCTCTGCCGGCCAGAAGAAACACAGAGCATCCCGGGGAACCCTCCCCAGGGATGCACAAAGAGCACCCAACAGACACGAAGAGCACCAGGGAGCCCTTCCCGAGCCGTCCTCGATCTTGTACATCGGTCTTATGCCTCGTACCGGCTACCGACTGTAATTACTGAAGGGGCCCTGGGACACACATATAAAATATACACGAATAAGAAGATTCTCCATATGTTCCCATAATTTCTGGGTTTTTGTCATCCCCCCCCACTTCCCATATTTTCCCATCCCTCCTGGGGAATCGACGATTCATTGTGTCTGTGTGGTTTTTCTCCTCCTGAAAAACACAAGACCGAACGACTGGGTATTTGTCATCCCCCCCCCACTTCCCATATTTCCCCATCCCTCCTGGGGAATCGACGATTCATTGTGTCTGGGTGGTTTTTTTCCTCCTGAAAAATACAAGACCGAACAACTGGGTTTGTGTCATCCCCCCCACTTCCCATATTTTCCCATACCTTCTGGGGAATCGACGATTCATTGTGTCTGTGTGGTTTTTCTCCCCCTGAAAGATACAAGACCGAACAACTGGGTTTGCGCCATCCCCCCCACTTCCCATACTTTCCCATACCTTCTGGGGAATCGACGAATCATTGTGTCTGTGTGGTTTTTCTCCCCCTGGAAGATACGAGTCCAAACGACTGCACAACAGGACACCGTCGGAGATCCGCGCGCACCCCCGACCACACATCCGTGTCAACAGATTCAGATGCTCACTCCGGGGACCTTCCTGGAGCCACTCGCTGCACTCGTGCGGCGAAGCTGCGCCGAACGTCCGTCGAATCGGATCGAGCTGGAGACGAACCTGGGTCGAGCATGCGTCGAGCATGAGCCGAATGTGGGCCGAACTAGACGCGAACCGGAGTCGAACAGATCTGTTAGGCGTCCCCCGATGAGAACCGCGGCTCCACCTTCATGTCGCCCGCGGCGGCCGCGGCGTCGAACAGCGGGTCCAGCCGCCGGGCGACAGGCAGCGCGTCTGGGGTATCCACGCGCTGCCGCTTGGCGTCCGCCCCCGCGCCTGCTGAGGGGGCCCTGGGACATACACAAATCAATGCACACAACGAAAAGGATCCCCTATATGTTCTTATATTGTCTGGGCTTCTGTCTCCCCCCCCACTGCCCATCTTTTCCAGCATTTTCTGGGGAATCGACGATTACTTGTGTCTGTGTGCTTTTTCTCCTCCTGACCTGCGCCGCCGCCAGCCTCCCCGTCCTCGCTCCCGCCCTCCTCCGGACTCCAGAACAGCGAAGACTCACGCAGACGTCAACCTGGAGAGGCCCGCGCAGAGTTCTTGCACCGGCGCTGGACCCCCCCCCCCCCTGGCGCGCGGAGCGCGCCAGGGGCGGCGCGGCCGCCAGAGGCGCTCCCATAGAGGAAAGAGAACTATGCACATGCACCGAATCTGGCCAGGCCCATCCTGAGCCCAGGATCGGTGCATACGCCCTCCTACCTTGGCTAGGAAGGTATATGCACCGATCCTGGGTCAAGGATGGGCCTCGCCAGGATCAGTGCATGTGCATAGTTCTCTTCGCCCGATCCCAGTGGAGGCTCCAGCGCGGATCCGAGAAATGCGCGCGGACCTCCGACAGGGTACGTTTCATTCTTTTTCTCTGGAGGCGGATCCTCGTCGGATGCGGAGTCCTCCTCATCGTCGTCGGACTGTGGGCACGCCGCCGAGGTGCGGCCGAAGCTGCTGCTCAAGAGCATCACGAAGCACTGCCGGACGGTCAGCTGGCCCAGGATGGAGCGGATGAGGGCCACCTGAGCGACTGACTACCTACCAGACGACCCCAACCCAACCCGAAGACCCGAATTTCGGGTTGGGGGGGGTAGGGGCTTCATGTGTTTTTTTCCAATGCTCTCCCATCCCCCCCAACTGGAAATGGAGGGCAAATTGAGGCCTTCGGGTTGGGTTGGGGTGGTTTGGTGGGTGGTGAGCGACAGTCGGAGACGGGTCCTACGCGAGATGGCTTGCCGACCTCGCGCCGCAGCTTCGCCGGCTGCCCGCCCGGCACGCTGCACACTGGAAACGAGGGCGCCTGCGCGCGGCCTTCCGCGAGCAGCTTGCGCACGACTGTCGGCGCAGACGATCCTTTCTTAAAGGGAAATTAAGACACACAAATAAATACACACAAATAAAAATAGAACCCATATTTTCCCATATTTTCTGGGTTTTTGTCTTCCCCCCCGATTCCCATATTTTCCAATATTTTCCTGGGAACCGAAGATTAATTGTGTCTGTGTGTGTTTTTTTCCCTCCTGATTTCTTTCCTGCGCCGCTCACCTCGAAGCCCTCGTGCAGCCACGGGCCGACGAGCAGGTGCTCGGGCCGGTGCCGGTAGAGCGGGAGCATCCGCTCGCTGAGCTCCTGCACCAAGTCGCAGGGGTCCTTCCAGGGGAGCCCAGAATCGAGTCGACAAATCGGATCGGCGATCGAAATGAGTCGGATCGGCGGAAGTCGGCAGCCGAGTCGGGAAAAGTCGAATCGGCGGACATCGGCAGACTAGTATGCGTCCAATAACGAATCGGAACCCAGATCGGAATCCCAAGTCGAATCGAATCGGAATCAGAAGCCATCGAAATCGAATCGAATCGAATCGGAGGAATCGAAATGAGCCCTGTCCTTCTCCTGCAGGAACCGGAAGCTCATCTGGGCGACCAGCTTCTGCTCCTCGTGGGGCCAGTCGGGCAGCCTCTCGCCGTAGTCGCGCAACATCTTCAAGTACTGGAACACCACGCTGGCCACCGCGGGCCACTGCTGCATCCCCAGCTCCGTGAGGGCGATCTCCACGTTGAATACCTCCGAGTTGCTGCTGTTGCTGAAATTGTCGCCGCCGCTGCCAGCGGACAGCTCCGTCGCCAAGCCCTCGTCCTTCAAGAACGACAGAACGGAGCCACGCCCCTCGTCGCCGAGACAGTGGCTTATGCATCGAGGGCGAAAACCTGGCATGAACATCCACTTTCGGAGGTCCGCCTGGATTTCTTTGATCTGACGGGCCCTGGGACACACAAATAAATACACACAACTCCCAGGATCCCCAATATTTTCTATATTCATACTTTCTATATTTTTGGATTTTCGTCTTCCCCCCCATTTCCCTTGTTTTTGCCTATTTTCCGGGGAATCGACGACTATTTGTGTTTGTTTGTTTTTCCCTCCTGATTTGATCGGCGCTGGACCCCCTTCCCTGGCGCGCTGAGCGCGCCAAGTGCGGCGCCGGAGGCGCCGCCAAAGGAGCCCAGCGCAGATTCGAGAAACCCGCGCGGACCTCCGAAAGTATACGCTTACGCCGTCGTTTCCCCCTCGTGCTGTACCCCGCCGGCTTGGAGCTGTAGTGGGCGAGGGAGGGCGGCAGCTGCCAGGTGAGGGTCAGGGAGTGCGTGTCCCGGATCGGCCTCACGCGCAGCAGCCTCGGAGGCCTCCCACAAATGGGCTCCGAGCAGATGGGGCAGACGGACTGCGCCACACCGCCGACGCCTTGGCGATGCCTCGGCGATGCCTCGGCGATGCATCGGCGCCGTCGTGTATGAAGGGGCCCCAGGACACACAAATAAATACACACAAATGAGACTATTCCCTATATTTTCCCATATTTTTTGGGTTTTTGTCTTCCCCCTCACTTCCTATATTTTTGCATATTTTCCAGGGAGTCGACGATTAATTGTGTCTGTGAGTTTCTTTCCCTCCTGAGTGTAGAAAGTCGGGCTCCTCGTCGAGCCTCTCCGCCGACGCATCGGCGGAGAGGCTCGACGAGGAGCCCGACTGCCTGCCACCGCTCGGGCGCGGACTCCCCGTGCGCTTTTATTTTCGGCCTCGTGCGCTCCTTGTTTGTTGCAAGATGCCCTCACTGGTACGAGCATGCGACATGCAAGATGCTCAATGCAGGGGCAGGTGCTGCGTCGTTGGACCTTTTTTGTTATTGCAGGATGCTCCTCAATGCTCGTCGCCGAGGAAAAAGTGCACACGCCCGAGGTTGCGTCGTTGGACCTTTTTTGTTATTGCAGGATGCTCCTCAATGCTCGTCGCCGAGGAAAGAGTGCGCACGCCCGAGCATAGGAGGCAAGTAATTACTGGGAGGTCGTCCTCGGAAAGAATGAAGAGGATTAAGCCCCACTGGGGAGCTCTTACGCCGGAGTGGGCCTCGGATTAAGCGGGATTCAACCGGATTAAGCGGGATTCAGCGGGATCAAGCCGGATTCAGCGGGATTCAGCCGGATTGAGCTGGATTTCGGACCAGGGCAAAATCCGAATTGGACCTCCCAGGAGTTGCATCCGAACCGAGCGATGCCAAGTGTAAGTTGGGCCTGTCCCTCTACAGGGGGGATATTCAGAAATGGTGAAAAAATAGTCTGGTCACATGTTTTTGCATATGTTTGGGCATCTTTTGCATATTTGTTGGGTATCGTTTATTCTTCGTCGAAGATCCCCCTGTGGGGGGACACGCCCGACTTAATGCCAGGGCCTCCCTGCCGCCCTGGTGGCAGCGGGCGCGGTGGAGGGCGTCGCCAGCGCGATGGAGCGCAGAGATCCAACGCGCCAACGCATTGAAAAAATCACGGCGGAGGTTTCTCGCGTAACAAAAAATTCCCCATAGTTTACCATATCTTTTCGTCGAAAGTCCCCATAGGTTTCAGAGAAAGTCCCCCTGTGGGGGGACACGCCCGACTTAACGCCAAGTCCGCTCTGCAGCCCCCTTTGGGAGGCCTGCGGCCTCGGCAGCTGGCCCGGCGCGAGCGGCAGCCCGCAGGCCGCGAAGTCGAGGTCCCCGACGCCCGGGCACGCCGCGACGGTGAGCGTTTCTTTTATCCGGCGTTTCGACAATCGGCGGAAGGGGAGGGAGGAGGAGGAGGAGGAGGAGGGGGAGGAGGAGGAGGAGGAGGAGGGGGAGGAGGGGGAGGACGAGGAGGAGGAGGAGGAGGAGGAGGAGGAGGAGGAGGAGGAGGAGGAGGAGGGAGGAGGGAGGAGGAGGAGGAGGGAGGAGGAGGAGGGAGGGGGACGAGGAGGAGGAGAAGGAGGAGGAGGAGGAGGAGGAGGAGGAGGGAGGAGGGAGGAGGATGAGGAGGAGGGAAGAGGATGAAGGGGGAGGGGGGGGAGCGAGGGGGTCTGGCTCTGGACCTCTGCTTAATGCGACTGCTTGCAGCAGTGCGCGCTGTAGGGGGGAGACTCCACCTGCCGGAGTGAAGCCAGCGCGCCAAAGACAGCCAAGATCTACTCCATGGGAGGGGGGGATAGGGGGAGGGGGGAGGGGGTGCGAGGGCCCGCGCCGATCGGCAAAACAAGGGCTAAAACAACGATCACATGGGCGAGAAGCTCTGCACGACGGCCTCCTGCAGGGCGTCCAGGCTCTCCACGCCGAAGGCCGGAGGAGGAGCCCCGTCGAGCCCACGGCGGCCCCCCCCCCCGGGGCAATGCTCTCGTGTCCTCCTCTGGGCCTCTGTGGGCCTGCTTCGAGATCCGCTGGGGCCCTGGATGTGGGTGGCCCAACCGGGGGGGCCACACGCGAACCCCACCCCCTACCCCCCACGATTGCTGGGGGGCAGGGTGGGGTTCCCTTCGCTCGGGAGCTCCCAGACGAAGTGAACCCCACCCTCCCCCTCAGAAATCGTGGGGGGGGGGGTAGGGGTAGGGTTCGCGTGTGGCCCCCTACCAAAACTGGGCATTTCCCCGAGGTGGAGGGCTCAGGGTGAAGTCCATTCGGGCCTGTGCACCTCGAACCTCGATCCGCCCTGTGCTTAATTATCCTTCTGCAGCTTCCAGCCTCGAGCACCCGTCGAAACGGCATTTCGGATTTCACGCTTTGCCCTCCACCCGAAGAACATGCTCGGCAAACGGGAGCCAAGCTGAAAGGGGGTGGTGCAATAGACAATTGTATTGAGAATGTATTGCGCCAGAGAATTGTATTGCATTGTATTGCAAGTAATGCATTGCGCCCGAAAATCTAGCAACACATTGGCGCCCCGGAGTGTATTGCACGCCCCCAAAGTACTGCAACTTCACAAATCTATTGCACCAGATCCATTGCACCACCCCCTTGTCGCTGGACCCCGTTTGGGTCAACCCGACTGGAACAGGAGTACGCGTTCCTCTGACATTCACCCTCGTTTCGCAGCGGAGCCCCTAGAGTTGTACCACAGCGGATTGCTGTACCATCCCGACGCACTTCTGACGTCCCCGGTTTCCTCTCTTTCTCGAGGATTCTCGAAGCCACGGCTGGGCCCGCGTCGAAAAAGGGGCCACGACGGAAACCGGGAATTGAGCAGGGACCGACAGTCCCAGCATTCCTGTAGGCCTGCCACGACATGTTCTTCGAACCCAAAAATGTTCTAAGAACAAAAAAGCTGTCTTATAACCAAACACCCGATGTGTTAAAACAGAACCGTCCAAGACAGCCATGTTCTAAGAGCATTTCGCGCAAACCCCAAAAGGTTCTTAGAACATTATTTGGCAGGCTAAGTCGGGCGTGTCCCCCTACAACGGGATTTTGGGCGACTAATTATAAAACAAATACCCTAAAAGTCCTCAAAAAATGCCCAAACATGCTCAGAAAATAGTCCCCAGACTTTTTGTTAGGACAATCTTTGAAAATCCCCCCTGTAGAAGGACAGGCCCGACCTAATGGTAGGCCCATGGGCGGACGGGTCGGGCGAAAGGGCGGGATAGCAAAGGGGGGGGGGTGAGAATCAGCTCACGCAGCTGATCTTCCCGGCGCCCCCCGGCGCCAGAAGGCGGCCATGTATCGAGGAAGGGGCCCCTCGGCGGGGCCGAAACCAGCTGCATGCAGCAGATTTCGTTACCCCCCCCTTTCCCTATCCCCCCCTTCCCCTATCCTCCCCTTTCGTTCGGCCCGATTTTGATGGCCCTCCTCCTCCTCCTCCTCCTCCTCCTCCTCCTCCTCCTTCTCCTCCTCCTCCTCCCCCTCCTCCCCCTCCCCCTCCCCCTCCTCCCCCTCCTCCTCCTCCTCCTCCTCCTTCCGCCCGGCCCGAGATGGGCGAGCCAGGACGCTCCGCCACTGCTTCAGGGAGGGGGGTCCGGGGCCCGATGCCGGGCGGGCGCCGGGCCGGGCGCAAGAGAGCCGCCGCTGCCTCCGCGGGCCCTCCTCCGGGAAGACGCACACCCGCATGCGGCTGGGCTTGTAGTGCTCCTCTCCGGAGGCAGAACAAGGCACACAGACACAGTGAATCGTCGACTCCCCAAGAAGGTATGGGCAACTATGGGAAGTGGGGGGGAAGACAAAAACCCTAGAACATCTGGGAAAAAAGATGGGAAGTGGGGAGGCAGCCAAAACCCAGAAACTATGGGGAGATGCAGGGGATCCTGTTATTTGTGTGTATTTATGTGTGTGTCCTTGGGCCCCTTGATCCTCGTCAGGGCCGAACCTAAACGGTGTTCTTCGTTTTCGCTTTGCTTTCGTTCTCCCTCGTTTTGTCTTCAGTCCGCCTCTACCGCAAAACGACGCCGAAACGACAACGGCCCACGGCATCGCCAACACACCGTTCCGGCCCAGCCCTGCCTCGTAGAAGGCCCGCAGCTGCGAGTGCAGGCTGACGCCCTTGCTGGCCGGCTCGTCCCTGAGGCTCTGCAGGTTGCCCCAGCCGAACAGCGTCCAGGGGTGGTCGCTCCTGTATAGAGGGTAAACAAACCTACCTCGCTTTTGACCACACTCGATTCCAAGAGATACCAAGCGATGCCAAACTACGGCCTGTACTGGTCAGGCCGCTGACGAGGAGGCGCGTGGTATGACTTGGTTTTGCCTGGAAGCGAAAGCGGGGTAGGTAATCCACGTTCTGACTGTAGGAGGCCTCCCACAGGGGGTCGGAGTGGGGTTGGCTCGGGAGAGTGCGCCGCATCGTCGGCGCATCACCGATGCATCGATGCATCGGCGACGTCGGCAGTGCATCGGGCCCTGCCGGCGCGGAGGATACCAGGCTCAACATCGAGCCGCATCGCCGATGCATCGGCGATGCGGCGCGATCCTCCAACCCCATCTAAGTACTCTAACCCTGTCTGAGAGGCCAAGATCCTGGCCATGGTGGCGAAGAGCGTCTCCGTCCTCGTGCCGTCCGAATGCTTCTTCTTCTGGAACTCGGACTCGATGGCCTCCAGCTCGCGCGCGGAGCTGTCCTCGGTGAACAGTGGCTCGTGCAGCAGCTGCGCGAGCATGTCCAGCGCGGGGTGCAGGGCCTTGCGGTTGACCTCGAAGTAGTAGCACGTGTACTCGCACTCGGTGTAGGCGTTCGAGTAGCCGCCGTTCTCGGAGAGAAACTCCTTGGTAAAACTTCGGGCTGCGCAAAGACAGACCCCCCAGGCAGTCCCTGCCTTTGTGGACCCCGGAAACGGCAGGGCCGTTTTTTCACCGTTTCCAGAAAAATGTCCCTTGAAAATGGAAACGGCGAAAAAAACGGCGACCCGAAAAGGTAAAAAAAAAAACGGCTCCAGGATTGGAACCGGAGCCGGAACCGGTCAAAAAACGGCGACGGAACCGGTAAAAAACGGCGTCGGAACCGGCAAAAAAACTGCAAAACGGAACCGGTAACAAAAACGGCCCTGTCGTTTCCAGGGCCCACTAAGGTCCCGGGTGGCCTCAACAGCCCCCCCGAATAGTCCCGGGCGGTCTCAACACCCCAACCCTGGGGGGCGCGGAGCGCACCTGGTTGGAGGCGGCCACGCCAGAGTAGTATTGAGACCGCCCTGGACTAAGAATTCGGGGGGGGGGGGGGCCTGCGGAGTCCAGCAGGGCCTACCGTATGGGAGCTGTCTGTGCGCAACCCGAAGCCTTCCCAGAACCAGGCAACCACATGCAAGCCCTACCCCTGCAGCCTGCAGGTCAGATTTCTGAAACATCGGTTGTGATTCAGAATATGAAGGACAACTATCTGCAGCCAGGTGCACCCCAGGGAATGTGTCCGATACCCCAGCACCGGTTGGACCCGCAGCGGTAGGGTTCGATAGCGGCTGCAGAAGATAGAGGCCTCTTAGATGGGGTCGGAGTAGATGGGGTCGCCGCATCGCCGATGCATCGCCGATGTATCGGCGATGCATCGGCGATGCACCGGCGACGTCGACGATGACGATGCATCGGCGACGTCGAAGTGGAGAAGATCGGGCCCTACATCGAGCCGCACCGGTGATGCATCGGCGATGCGGCGCGATCCTCCGACCCCGTCTACTCCGACCCCATCCAGGAGGCCTAGACCCAGAGATCCGATGTCGTGATTTTTTCAATACGGGGCCCCAGGAAGTCTCGACCTCTTCCCCAGGACCGGTTCTTCATCCTGAGTCGTTTTTTGACGGTCCCGACGCCCGGCAAGGGCCCCTAGAGGCCGAACACTGCGAAAAAACTCTGTCGTGTCTTTTTCCATACTCTGGATCTCTGGGGAGCAGAGCTCCTCGAACATGGCTTCCCCGGGGTACTTCCGGCTGCCGAGGAAGAGCATGTGCTCGCAGTAGTGCGCGAGGCCCTCGCACTGGCCGCGCGGGTCGGGTCGGGCGAAAGGGCGGGATAGCAAAGGGGGGGTTTGAGAATCAGCTCACGTAGCTGATTTTCCCGGCGCCTCCCGGCGCCAGGAGGCGCCCATGTATCGAGGAATGGGCCCCTCGGTGAGGCCGAAACCAACGGCATGCAGCAAATCTCGTAATCCCCCTTTCCCAACGCCCCCCTTTCGCCCGGCCCGTGCGGGTCGCTGAAGGAGCCCACCTGGACGCTGCAGGCGCAGGCGGCCTTCTGCTTCCTGTCGTCCGAGCTGGCCACCAGCAGCACCTCCGATGGGCCGGTTATCCACCACCACCACCATGAGTTGGAGGGGGAGGGGGTCCTCCTCCTCCTCCTTCTTCTCCTCCTCCTCCACATCCTTCCCCCCTCTAACTCATGGTGGTGGTGGTGGTGGAAAACAGGCCCATCAACCTCTATCCCGTTCGCCAGCCGCAGGAGGCGGTATCTTTAGGAGGCAACTTCTGGGAAATCGTCGGCCTAACGACTGCACTCGACCAGGATAGGAAGGATGCGCGATGAGGATGCAAGGGCCTTGGAGCGCCATGTTGACGTTTTCCGTGCGGAGCGCGGCACAATGCCGAAGGATGCTGAACATCGAAGGGGCAAGGGATGCAAGGGTAGCCTTGGAAGGTTGCCCCATCCTTACTATCATAGTTGACTGTATCAGCTGGCAAAACAATGGACCTGAGGGAAACGGGTCCTGGACCCTGGGGCCTTGCCCCAAGACCAACCCTTACCAAACACGGCGAAAAACAGAAGGACCCGTTTTCCTCAAGACCCGCTGTCTTCATGGCGAATTGGGCCCGACTGGGGCCACAAAGCCCGACCAGCCAGGAACAAACCCCAGATTAAGCCGAACCAGATCGGATCAACAGGGATTGAGCGGAAGCGGGACTCTGCGGACTCGCCCGGATGCGGCCGGCTGTCTACACCCTGCGAAATGCTTAAGAAATCATGGGTTAAGAAATTCATAGTCTCAGAACTTGAATAAAAACCCAACATTTCCATTCAAATCTTAAGATTTACATTGAAACGTTAAGAATAATCGAGACCCTGGCCGAAAACTTGAGTTTTCTTAAGCATCGCCTGAGGTGTACCACGGACATGCCGGCGCTGATGCTGAGCGAGACCTCCCAGGCACTGCATCCTAACATGTGCTGCGGTCGTTCGGCGACTTGGTGGCGTCCAGCCCCGGGCAGACGTTCGGGTCGGGCGAAAGGGGGGGATAGCAAAGGGGGGGTTTGAGAATCAGCTCACGTAGCTGATTTTCCCGGCGCCTCCCGGCGCCAGGAGGCGCCCATGTATCGAGGAATGGGCCCCTCGGTGAGGCCGAAACCAACGGCATGCAGCAAATTTCGTAACCCCCCCTTTCCCAATCCCCCCCTTTCGCCCGACCCGAGACGTCCCTCGGCGAGTCCTCGAGCCCCATCGCGCCGGCGCGCGCGGCGGTCGGCGCGCGCCCTGCGCCCGGCCGGCGCCGCTCCGCCCAGGCCACTGCGCCCGCGCGGCACCGCCGGCGCGGGGCGACGGCGCAGCGGCGAAGACGGGGGTGATGGGCGTGTTTTCCACCACCACCACCATAAGTTGGAGGGAGGAGGAGGAGGAGGAGAAGGAGGAGGAGGAGGAGGAGGAGGACCCCCCCTCTCCAACTCATGGTGGTGGTGGTGGAAAACACGCCCATCAGGGGGTGCGGCCAGTTCGTGTCGCGACGACCTGCGCAGCGGCCTCTGACACCGCGCAGCCGTGCAGGCCTGAGCGATCGCACACTTCGGGCAGCGCAAGCCGTTCGATGTCAGCCGATTCCGGGTCCCTGGCGGCGCTCCGCCTGGACGCCCGCGCGGGGCAACGGGGCATGCGTCCACCCCCATCCCAGGCGTCGTGGGGTTTTCTCGAATGGGCCAGACCATGTTGGGCCCAACGCCAGGATTTATGCGATCGGGGGAGTCCATCCTCGATACGGGGCACGTCCGAACAATGGGCCCCTATCGGGGTGTGTCGCAGGGCTCTCCCCGTTGTTTCTGAAGTGACACTTTTTGCGGGCGGAACTCAAGGATCGGGGGACAACAAATCGCCTGCGACGGGGGTCGCCGCCGCGTCACAACAACACGAACCTACCAAATAAGGAGCCCGAGAAGCCGGAGACAGAGTTAGGTCCGGCATGTCCTCCTGCAGGCGGAGTTTGGACGATCGATTTTGTTTTTAATATTTAAAACATGTTCAAAAATTGTCAAGTCTTCGAAGAATCGTCCTCAGGCATTTTTTTGACTATTTGGCGGCGCGCACAAGGGAGTGGAGGGAGGGGTGAGGGCTTCTTGGAAGAAGGTTGCTTCTGAGAAGGCGCTGGCCTTACATCTATAGATAAGGCCCGTACCTTCTAAGAAGCAGGGGTGCTTCTAAGAAGCTCTCCCCCCCATCCCCCCCCTCTGCGCGTGGCTGAACAGTATTGGAATATTGAGCAGAGACCGACCGTCCCATCATTCCTGTAGGCCTACCACGAACTGTTCTTAGAACCCAAAAATGTTCTGAGAACAATAGCAATGCTCTTATAACATAGACCCGATGTGTAAAAAGCAAAACAGTCCCAGCCAGAACTGTTCTGAGAACATCTCGTGGAAACCACAGAAGGTTCCTAGAACATTGCCTGGTAGGCCTATAGGCACGCCAGGACGCCTTGTCACTGCCTCAGAATATTCCTTCTGTGGAGGGACATGCCCGACTTACAGCCCGAGGGTTACGTCGGGCGTGTCCCCCTACAGGGGGATTTTCGACGAAAAATAAAAAAATACCTCCAAAATGCCACAAAGAGGTCAAGACATACTCAAAACATGTATCCCCAGACTGTTGTTGGACTCTTTTTGGACTGCTGTTGGGCTACGTATCTTTTATTTTTCGTCGAAAATTCTTGGGCGCCGGAGTTATCCGGGGTAACTCGGGTCCGGGGTAACTCGGGTTTGGATTCCCGAAAAAGGAACCCGAGTTATCCCTGACCCGAGTTACCCCTGATGATTCGGGGCTCTGGGCGCCCGAGTTATCCGGGGTAACTCGGGTCTGGGGTAACTCGGGTTTGGATTCCGAAAAAGGAACCCGAGTTATCCCCCCGAGTTACCCCTGATGATTCGGGGCTCGGGCGCCGTATCCGGGGTAACTCGGGTCGGGGTAACTCGGGTTTGGATTCCCGAAAAAGGAACCCGAGTTATCCCTGACCCGAGTTACCCCTGATGATTCGGGGCTCTGGACGCCCGAGTTATCCGGGGTAACTCGGGTCCGGGGTAACTCGGGTTTGGATTCCCGAAAAAGGAACCCGAGTTATCCCTGACCCGAGTTACCCCTGATGATTCGGGGCTCTGGGCGCCCGAGTTATCCGGGGTAACTCGGGTCCGGGGTAACTCGGGTTTGGATTCCCGAAAAACGAACCCGAGTTATCCCTGACCCGAGTTACCCCTGATGATTCGGGGCTCTGGGCGCCCGAGTTATCCGGGGTAACTCGGGTCCGGGGTAACTCGGGTTTGGATTCCCGAAAAAGGAACCCGAGTTATCCCTGACCCGAGTTACCCCTGATGATTCGGGGCTCTGGACGCCCGAGTTATCCGGGGTAACTCGGGTCCGGGGTAACTCGGGTTTGGATTCCCGAAAAAACGAACCCGAGTTATCCCTGACCCGAGTTACCCCTGATGATTCGGGGCTCTGGGCGCCCGAGTTATCCGGGGTAACTCGGGTCCGGGGTAACTCGGGCTTGGATTCCCGAACAACGAACCCGAGTTATCCCTGACCCGAGTTACCCCTGATGATTCGGGGCTCCGTGGGACCCGTGCGATCTGGTGTACCCCCTCCTGGTGCCAGGATAACGCTTCCGGGTGCCGGGTGCGTTATCCTTTCACCGGAGAGGGGGGGGGGGGTTCCTTAATCGCTTACTCGGGTTACTCAAAACATGTATTCCCAGACTATTGTTGGACTATTTTTGGACTGCTGTTGGGCTACGTATCTTTTATTTTCCGTCGAAAGTCCCCCTGCAGGGGGACAGGCCCGACTCGAAGCCCGAGGGGGAGGCGGGGCACCGCCCGGCGCGGCGCCGGCCCGCTCCCGTGCGGCACCGCCGGCGGGGCGCAGGGCGCAGCGGCGGGGCAAAAAAGACGACGACGACGACGACGACGACGACGACGACGACGACGACGACGACGACGACGACGACGACGACGACGACGACGATCGTCATCGTCATCGTCGTCGTCGTCGTCGTCGTCGTCGTCGTCGTCGTCGTCGTCGTCGGGGGGGAGGTGCTCAAGCAGGCAGCAACCGGAGCCAGAGAGGGGAGGGGCGCGGGGCGGTGGCGAGGGCGGGGGCGAGGGGAGGGGAGACAAGTCGGAAGCCGGGCGAGGGCTGGCAAATCCGTGGCTGGTAAAACGGTTTTCACGGAAGAAAGCAGCTAACACCCGGAATAAAACTCAGCGCCTTGAATAGTAAACGGGCTGCTTCCCAGAAGAAAACACAATTTCCCGGAGCTCCGATTTAGCAGCCACGGGTTTGCCAGCCTTCGCATGGCTTCTGAACAAGGTTCATCAACACACCATTGCAAGGGCAGAATGCGTATGTGGAGTTCCTCTTGCGATGCTCCTGTTGGCCTCAGACGGCAGAGGTCATAGCGGCCGTCTGCCCGTCTGGCTGACGGCCCCGCGCGGCCGCCAGCGTCTTGGGGCGTTTGGGGTTCCCTTGTCGCCTCTGCCTGCCCTGGGGGCATGAGGGCTCCGTGGGTGTGCATGCTGAATGCAAGATGGCTGTGCCGAGCCCCGTTCCCAGACCATTCCGCCCATACCCGATCATCACCACCGCCACAGTCATCATCAGTACCACAATCACCATCATCATCAGCAGCATCCTCCTCCTCCTCATCATTGTGATGCTCATCATCATCACCGTCACCATCACGACCAAAATCACCATCCCCATCCTCAACACCATCACCAGCACCATCACCAACACCACCACCACCATCACGACCAACATCACAATCAGCATCATCATCAGCATCATCATAATCATCATCTCCACCATCACCGCCACCATCATCATCACCACCACCAACATCATCATCACCACCACCGTCACCATGACCATCCCCATCACCATCATCGTCATCATTGAGATCACCATCATCGGCATCAGCAGCGTCCTCCTCCTCCTTCTCCACATCATCATCATAATCATCATCATCATCATCATCATCATCGTCATCATCATCATCATCATCATCATCATCATCATCATCATCATCATCATCATCATCATCATCATCATCATCAGCATCACCCGCATACTCATCATCAGCATCATTATCATCATCATCGTCGTAACCATCATCAGCATTAATATCATCACCAACATCATCATAACCAACATCATCACCATCGGCATCATAATCAGCATATACGGTCAGGCTCGTCCTCCTCCTCCTGCTACTCCTCCTCGTCCTCTTCATCATTGCCTTCACTCGGCAGATGTATCCCCCCTCTCTCTCTTCCTCTGCGTATCGCTGCGCCTTCCTGATCAAGGTAACTCGCCCAGAGATCGCTTTTGGATGGACTGGTGAGGATACTGTTTTGGTCGCGAACGCAAGCGGAAGGGCCGCGCGCCGTCCAAAGCTACAGCAAACAAGGAGGAGCCTAAATTGCACACGGGAGAGACTGCCTCGCCCGCCGCCAGAATGCGCCGTCACCCGCAGTCGACATGGATTCTTCGACCGCGGAGTTCAGTGAAGCACCATGCTGACAATGTTCTCCCTTATTGGCAGGCGTTCAAACAGAGAGGTGTGCGGGCCCCACGCTATACTTCTCTTCGCGATCTGTACGAACACGCGTATGTCCAATGACGAGGCGAGAACACAGCGAGAGCGGCCTCGGGCCCAACGAGCCACCCGCGACCCAGTGGGCGATCAGCTGGGCAAGGGTGCGCGCCCTCCCCTCCCCGCAATCGGGGAGAGAGGGAAGAGTGGGAGGGGCAAGAGGCAAGGGGAGGAAAGTATGAAGAGGGGCAAGGGGAGGAGGCGGAGGAGGCGGAGGAGGAGGAGGAGGAGGACGCGGAGGAGTTGGCGGCGCGCAGAGGGGGAAAGCTTCTTAGAAGGAAGCTGCTCCTCAAAGGCGCTGGCCTCATATTTATGATTCCCCTCTGCGCGTGGCCAAAAAAAAAGACTACGCAAGGGGGTAGAACCCGCGAATATGCCCATGCGCGAGGAGGCTGCAGTGCACTGAGATCCCCGAGCCTGGGTTTAGCTTTCATGGCCATGCCCCCACGTTCTGCAGACCAAACCCCCCTGGGGGGAGGAGAAGCGGGAGGAGGACGACGACGCTCAAGGCCCGCCCGGGCGTGTACGGCCGAGTCGCTGCACCGCTCGGGAGGTACCCTCACAAGTCACTCCAGCACTCCTTGAGGAACGCACTGACCTTCTGCATCTCGGGTCTGCTGAGTTTCTGGCGGCCTCGTGCGCAGCCGTGCGCAAGCCACTCGTCCGTGTCGAAGGCCACGTCCACGCCGTAAGGCCGGAGCGCCTCGTAGCTTGCCCGCGCCTCCTCTGGAGGGCACAGCCAGTCCCGGGCCCCGTTGAACGCCAGCAGCCGCAGCAGTCCGGGGCCCTGGTCGTGCTGTGGCAGTCGAAGAAGAAACAAACAACATAAGAATTTGGAATGTGGGCGTCTTTCAACGGGGGGGTGGTAAATGGGGGGGAGAAAGGTGCACTTTCCGGACCCTGGCCCAAAGGGCCCTTTTAGGGTCCCTGGAGGGCCCCTTTTCTGCAGCCATCGCTGCCTCCCAGTAATGGCCCCCCAAAAATTCTGTGACGCCCAACAAACAGAAACTTTCGAAGCTCCGCGCGGACTTCCTGGACCAGCGCTTCCAGGGGGGGGGCAATGCAGATCCAAGATATCCGCGCAGAGCTTCAGAAGTTCATGCTTATTCATACCCTACAGTCAACCAAGATAATAAGGATGCGCGGTAAGGATGCAAGGGCCTTGGAACGCCATGTTGAGGTTTTCCGCGCGGAGCGCGGCCGAATTCCGAAGGTTGCAAGGGTACCCTGAGGAGCCGTCATCCTTGCCGAACATTGGCCAGCGAAAGTTGGCAAGGATGCGCCGAAGGGGCAAGGATGTAAGGGTACCCTGGCCAAGTTGCCCCATCCTTACTATCATGGTTGACTGTAATACCGTTTCGCTTGAGGGCTCTACTGATGCACCAGAGAACCGCCAAAAGGTCCCACAAGGGGACGGGGAGCCTAGACCGCCCCGTGCGGCAGCCGTGTCAAGTGAGATTTCCCCACGGTTGATTCAGGAATCGTGCTGTCGCCTCAATGCCAGCTACATGTTTGGTGCAGACGGCCACGATCCCTCGTGCACAACACCAAGGTGCACGTGGCCGTGCCCTCATCGTTGTCCTCTTCGGCCCACATCCTACTCCTCGACCCGCCTCTTCACCTTTTCTGCTACTAGTCGGCGGCGAGCCCCGGGGGGGAAGTCAGAGGGGGCGGGCCGTCTCAAAAGGCTCGGAAGGCTTCTGGCATTCTGGGACACCGTCTGACCCTCCTAGGCTAGGGCTCCCAACTTCGCGCTTCGCGCTGCGCGAAGCGCGAAGTGCGAATAACTTCGCGCTCTCGCGCCGCCTCCCAGGGGGAGAAGAGGAGGATGAGGAGAAATCGGAGCCGAACCGCGAAGCGCGAATAACTTCGCGCACTCGAGGGCGCCCTTGCCTAGGAGGACGAACACATCTTCTCAGCAGGCCGGAGGGCTTCTGGGAAGCCCCCATACGCCCTCTGAGAATGCCTGCCCCCCCCTTTCTTCGCCCAGGCGCGCCGCCCAATCAGGCCGCTCTGCCAGGGCAGTGCTGCGTTTTCCTTCTCCGAGGCAGGGCCGCCAGGTGGCGGCTCGGCAGCGCCATGCCGCGGAGCGCCACGACGCCGCCGACACGCGCTCGCGCGCGGAGCGCAACGTCCACCGCCAGCGCCGCCCCCTGCGACAGGCCCAGGATCACCAGGCGTCTCGGGTCGCACCCGGGGAGCAGCTGGCACTCTTGCTGAGGGGCCCACGTTCGGGCGGGGCCAGCACAAGGGAGGCAGGGGGGCTCCTCCTCCTCCGCCTCCTCCTCCTCCTACTCCTGCTCCCTCCTCCTCCTCCCTATCGTCCCTCCCTCGCTGCTCCTCCTCCTCTGCTCCTCCTCCTCCTCCTCCTCCTCCTCCTCCTCCTCCTCCTCCTCCTCCTCCTCCTCCTCTCCCTCCTCCTCCTCCTCTCCCTCCTCCTTCCCTCCTCCTCCTCCTCCTCTCCCCACTCCTCCTCCCCCTCCTCCTCCTCCTCCTCCTCCTCTCCTCCTCCTCCTCCTCCTCTCTTCCTCTCCTCCCTCCTCCCTCCTCCTCCTCCTACTCCTCCTCCTCCCTCTCTCCTCCTCCTCCTCCTCTCCTCCTCCTCCTCCTCCTCCTCCTCCTCCTCCTCCTCCCCCTCTCCTTCCTCCTCCTTCCTCCTCCTCCTCCTCCTCCTCCTCCTCCTCCTCCTCCTCCCCCTCCTCCTCCTCCTCCTCCGTAGCCATTTTGGCTCAAGCCGTTCCTCTCGGGGAAGGGGGGCCGCCCCGGTGCGCCCGCGCGCAACTCGGGAACGGCGCAGCGCGGGCGAGCCATGGGCAGACTGCAGATGGCGCCTATGGTGGGCACGGTCATGACCACGACTGCCCTCAGGCGTCTATCGCGGAGAGCTGCGAGGTGACGAAGGGTGCAATCGGCACGGCATTGTGCACGCTCGCGAGCATTGGCGCGGCCAGGGCGAAGGTGTACAGCAAATTCGTCGTTCTGGGCCCGATGATGCTGGTAAGCTCGTCCCGGTCACGGCCTTCCCAGCGACGGCCTCGAGAATTCGTCGTGCTGGGCTTAAGTCGGGCCTGTCCCCCTACAGAGGGATTTAGGACGAAAAATTTAAGATACCCCAAACATACACCAAAATTGTCAAGCAATACTAAAAACATCATCCCCTGACTATTTTTTGATTATTTTTGAATATTCCCCCTGTAGAGGGACAGGCCCGACTTCATGCCAGGCCTGGTGGTGAGCTCGCCCGAGGCGAAGATGAGCGGCGAGTTCGTCGTGGCGGGCCCGATACGGCGAGCTTCGCCGCGGCGGGCCCGGGCATGGCTGGCGCGGGAGCGCCCTCGGACGAGTTCGCCAGTCTGGCCCGTGGGAAGGGCAGGATGTCCCGAATTTCAGGTCGGGCATGTCCCCTTACAGGCGGATTTTGGACGAAAAAAAAAAAACGCCGGCCCAACGGGCCAGAGGCGTGCTAAGATCTCCAGTACCTGGTTCACAGTATTTCTAGTTCGCGCGCGCGGGGCGGCCCCTGGGGGTCCCCGGACGAAAAGTACCCCGGCAAGCTCCCGGGAGAAGCTCCCAGAGCGCTCCAGGAGCGCACCAACAGGGCCCCGAGACGTCCCCGAGAGTCCCAAGAAGAACCAAGAGAGAGTCCCAAGAAGAGCCAAGAGCGCCCAAGAGGCCCCCAAGATGGTACACCAAGGGTTCGAGATGCCACAAGATCGCTCCAAGATGCTCAAGATAGCCCCCAGACGCCCCTTTCAAGAGCACTCCCAAGAGGGCCCCAAGAGGCAAAATTCACTGTTTTTCCTAAGGTTTGGGGGAGATGTTGGCGTTTCCACCTTTTCGGCATCGCGACGCCCCAAGACGGCCTAAGAGGCCCCCAAGATCGCCCTAAGAGGGCCGAGAGGCCTCCGACAGGGCCCCA
>CAUYUJ010014895.1:355000-369252 GCA_963575745.1 Prorocentrum cordatum
CGCGCCGCGGCGCGAGGCGCCGCCGCGCGGGCTGCGGGACCCGGCCCGCGCAGGCAGCCCGTCCATCGTGGGTTCGCGCGCGCGCGTGGACCTGCCTCCGGAGCCAGGTTGCCACGATGCCAATCTTAGGGATTCCCTTACTTTTCGAGGGCGGACCCCTGAGATTGTCATCGCCTTTTGGCGCGTCAATGGTAAGCCCACGAGGGATGGGGATAGGGATACGGGATAGGGAGGGATAGGGACGGTAAGCCCACAGGGTTTTTATGGCGCGTCGAGGGGTAGGGATACGTTCGAGGCTGGTAATGAAGGGGCCCCAGGACACACGAACGAATACACACAAATAACAATATTCCCCCTATTTTCCCATATTGTCTAGGTTTCTGTCTTCCCCCTACTTCCCACAGTTTCCCATATGTTCTGGGGAATCGAAGATTAATTGTGCCTGTGTGTTTTTTCCTCTCCTGACAGGGGTGGCGCGAAGCACCTGCGCGCAGCCGCCCTGAAGGCTTCTGGAGCACGCCAGCCAGTCGCCCCTCGCTCTCGCTGGGTGCGCCCCTGCCGTCCGGGATGGCGATCCCGGCTCTTGGGGACCAGTGCACTGGAGAAGCTCGGCGGCCTGGCAGAGGACCTGCCCGTCCCCACAGCGTGCCCCGTGCGGCGCCCGAAATGGGTACGGAAAGAATGGGTACAATGCCCAGCAGCAAATGTTGTCCCAAACCAACAGCGGCCGCTGTTGGGCATGCGGCCTTCTGTCTCAGATGGACACAGGCCGTGGCGGCGCAGACAGCGAGTCCTGTCCAAAATGAACAGGACCTGCTGTTGGGCATCGTACCCATTCTTTCCGTACCCATCTCGGGCGTCCAAAGCGAGCAGGAGGAGGAGGAGGAGGAGGAGGAGGAGGAGGAGGAGGAGGGTGCTGCGCTGCGCGAGCTGCTGGCGCGCGGGCCACCTGTGCGCAGCCGGCACCTCCCTTTGGGCATCCGAAGCCAGAGCGGCGACAGACCGTGCGGTGGCCTCGAGATCCCAGAGGGCCTCACCGCACGGTCCGTCCCCGCACGGTTTTGGGAGGGGGAGGAGGAGGATGAGGAGGGGGAGGAGGAGGTGGGAGGAGGAGAGAGAAGAGGAGGGGAGGAGGAGACGAGGACGAGGAGGACGAAGGAGGAGGAAGAGGAGGAGGAGGAGGAGGAGGGAGGAGGAGGAGGAGACGACGAACGACGAGGGGGGAGAGGAGGAGAGAGGAGGAGGAGGAGGGGAGGAGGGAGGAGGAGGAGGAGACGACGGGAGGACGAGGAGGAGGAAAAGAGGATGAGGAGGAGGAGGAGGAGGAGGAGGAGGAGGAGGGAAGGAGGGAGGAACGACACGACGAGGGGGGGAGGAGGAGGAGGAGGAGGAAGGAGGAGGAGGAGGAGGAAGGAGGAGGGAGGGAGGAGGGAGGAGGAGAGGAGGAGGGAGGAGGGAGGACGAGGAGGGATGGAGGAGGAGGAGGAGGGAGGGAGGGAGGAGGACGGACGACGAGGGGGAAGAGAGGACGAGAGGAGGAGAGAGAAGAGGAGGAGGAGGAAGAGGAGGGAGGAGGAGGAGGAGGAGGAGGAGGAGGAGGAGGAGGAGGGGGAGGAGGAGGAGGTGTACCTCCGGGGCCCTGGTCGCCCTGCACATCCTCGGAGAGCGGCCCCAGCCCCGCAGCCGTGTGGCTTCCCCGACACCCCAGCTGACTCACCTCATGGTGCGGTCACCGCACCGTTCGGGGGCCCCCGCTGTGTGCAGCTGGCACCGCCGCCCAAGATACCCGTGAGTTGGGACCGCCCCAGGATGCCCCCCCCCGATGCCTGGAAGCGGCGCTCGAAGACTGCGCGGGTTCGGGAGCATGCTGTCGCGCAGCGTCTCCGCCCACGACCTCCCCCCTGCTAGTGCTCCGAAGGGCAGGACGACTCCAAAGATGGCACCAGGAAGGCCGCAACAATCCACCAACACGACCCTAAAGAGTCTCGAGAACTGTTCCAGATGGTCCAAGGGCTGCCCCGAGAGGGTCTCCAAATGGTCCGGACCACGGCGCGAAGCAAACGGAGTTTTCTGTTTACGGGCGTCGCCCAAACTTGTTTCTCGCGAGGTAGACTGACTGAACTGATCTGAGCGGGATTGCACTGAACTGAACTGAACAGACTGGCCGCACTCGTAACGCAACGGTGTTATTCTCGGCCGCCGAAAGCGCAACCTATGGCGCAACCGTTAGGAGACAGTTTTGTTATTCGGCCGCCGAGGACGCAACCTATGGGGCAACCGATGGGAGACGGATTTACTCGAACGCCGAGGGCGCAACCTATGGCGCAACCGATAGGAGACGGCTTTATTCTCGTCTGCCGACGGCGCGACCTATGGCGCAACGAGGGCGCAACCTATGGCGCAAACGATCGGAAACGGATCTGCTCTCGGCCGCCGAGGGCGCAACCTATGGGTTGTAGCTAATTTTTGCCCGCAATGAGTTGTCCACTCCACTGCTCGCGCAAACACCCCACCCACCCACCCGCAACTTGGTTTGCAAACCTCATGCGGCTGCGATTGCGATGAGTGTTCGGAGCTGGCTGGTGCATCTTTGCGGCCGTGCCAGCCCGCGCATGCGCGCGCGCAAGGGCCAGGTAGTTTGGCGCGACCCACGC
This sequence comes from Prorocentrum cordatum, assembly GCA_963575745.1. Lineage (NCBI taxonomy): Eukaryota > Dinophyceae > Prorocentrales > Prorocentraceae > Prorocentrum > Prorocentrum cordatum. The sequence continues at coordinate 357,655 of CAUYUJ010014895.1, forward strand.
GGCCGCGGTGGTGCTGACCGCTCGGCACATCCCAGCGGGCACTTGATTGCGAGTCGGCGACTTGGGCGGGTGCGGTATCATGGCAACGTCGACAACTGTAGACACGAAGCTGATGCTAGTAGCGATGTTGGTGGCGATGCTGACAGCGACGACGGCACGGCCAGTGACGGCGCCGATGCGGATCACGTCGACGACGATGACGGCGTCTTCGCGTCGGTGGTAAAGGTATTGGAAGGAATTCGAAATGCGCGCGCGGCAGACGCGCGAGATGCCACCCCAGCGCGCGCGCCAAGGGCATCCGAGACGCTTTTATTCTCGGCCGCCGAGGGCGCAACCTATGGCGCAACGGGTAGGAGACCGTTTTATTCTCAGCCGCCGAGGGCGCAACTTATGGCGCGACCGATCGGAGACGGTTTCATTCTCGGCGGCCGAGGGCGCAACCCATGGCGCAATCGATAGGAGACGGTCTTATTCTCGGCCGCCGAGGGCGTAACCTATGACGCAACCGATAGGAGACGCTCTTATTCTCGGCCGCCAAGGTGCCAGGAGAAGGAGGATGAGCAGGAGGAGCACAAGGAGAAACGAGGACGAGGTCCTAGACGAGGACGACGAGGAGGAACTGGAGCAGGAGGGAGACGAGGAAGACGAGGAGGATGAGGAGGACCAGGAGGAGGACGACGACGACGACGACGAGCAGGATGGGGAGGAGGACGGGGAGGAATACGAGTAGTACGAAGACAAAGTGTGGGCATTCGAATGCGTGCGGGGCTACGCCCGATTTTTGCTCGCCGTGTGGGCTGGCGGCGGGGCCCAAGCGGCGAGCTGTCTTGCGATTTCGCGCTGCCTTCGCTTTGCCCCACTCTGCCCTCGTTCCGCCTTTGCCGCCAAACGAGATTTGACGAACACGGCCCACAACATTGCGGAACACAGTGTAGCCTGCGCCCTGGTCCCAGTTTGGAGACGGCCAGAGGGTCTGAACTGGCTGGGACCCCAGAGGATCGGTTAGGATGGGGGGTGAAGCCAAATCCGCTCGAAATCGGTCCCGATCGATCCCTGGACCGCTCCCGGGGTCCATCTGGTGTAACTTTTCGCCCCGGATCAGTTTTTCACGGTCCCGGGTTTCGAAACATTGCCTCCGGAGACAGAACAAGGCAAGAGACCGCCCCAAACCCAGGACCTCGACCTTGCCCGCCCGTCCTGCTGGCGGGAAAAATGCTGCGCCACCTTAGACTTCTAGACGGCTCCAAGTCCCAATATAGCCTCCTAGATGCCCCCCCCAAACTCGAAACGAATCGAAGAAGCTGCTTTAGTGAGCTCGATCGCGCCTACGGTAGCGTTCCCAAATAACACAAAACACGAGAGGGCCCCAAGCGGTACAGGTGTGCCCACCACGAAGTCTTCTAGAATCTGGGAGGGAACATCCACAACCACAGCGGGGCCAAACACAATTTAAGACTATGACCGAATGGGGTCATACAGGGCAGTTTTTATACATGGGATAAAAAAAGATGATTTAATACATGATTACTTTAGAAATGGATTTATGCATGAGCTCATCGTTGTTTTTTAACACTATATCCCAACACTTTTAATAAATACATGATCCGCACGCGGAGCATGTATTAAAAACGGCACTGTACAATCCTGAGGTGAACGTGAAACTGCAAGTGGTGCGTTGAATTAGCAGTGCTTTCCAGGAGGGACGCGCCCAAACAAAGGTCGACGAGGTCTTCCCTCGTGGCGCTGTTCGACCGGCGCAGGTGGCAATACCCCCAAGAAGCCTGTCAGACAACACCAACAATGCCCCAAGAGCAAATGCACTAGCCTTTTCGTTACGGTCAAAACGAGAGAGAATGAACGAGCTGGCATCGCCGCAGATGGCGACCCCCAAAGAAAGCAATGCAACCTTACGGCCAACAACATTGTGAAGGTCATCCCTTGTACGGGTCTCGCCCCTCTGATATAACCGCACGCAAGACTGCTCGACCCCTAGGAAGATGCCTTCTACAAGGTCGCCCAAAACTACTTTGATATCTTATGATCACTACTCCAAGACCAGGTCCAGATCTCCCGAGCTCGCGCATCGCGCCTCGTGGCATCGCGCCGTCCTCCTGGAGAAGGGATGCCAGACGAAGCCACGAGGGCAAAAACTGGACTGGAATCAATGGGGGATCCGTGGATGCGGCCGACACCGCGGTCGTTCAAGAGCGCTTCGGAACGCTGTGAGCGTTGCGGAACGCTCTGAAGCGATTTACCGTGGAGGCCAGTCCAGAAGAAACCCTCCACAAGAAACCCATTGGGTTTCTTGTGGAAGGTTTATACGGGGGGGGGGGGGGGGGGCGCCGCCCGCCGTAGTTCGTCCCGATCGACTGAAGCAGTTTGCAAAATCATCCCTAACTTCTCCTACGGTGGGGGGGGGGTCGGGGTTTCCGCCGAAAGCAAAAAAATAATAATAAAAGAACGATCACCAACTCTGAGACCCCAGGACGTCCGTTGATGTTTGGTGTGGCAACGTCACCCTTTCCATGGCAAGCCCATCGAAACCCAAGAAGCTCAGGGCGCCCTGGAAGCAAGCCGGGAATTCCTTGGCGTGGGCCTCCTCTGTACCGCGGTGCCCGAGGATGGCTCTCTGGACTGTGGTGGGCTTACTTTCCACCGCCTCCACCACAAATCGGAGGGGGAGCGGGTCCTCCTCCTCCTCCTCCTCCTCCTCCTCGTCCTCCTCCTCCTCCTCCTCCTCCTCCTCCTCCTCCCCCTCCTCCCCCCCTCCCCTCCCCCCCCTCCCACTCCCCCTCCCCTCCCCCTCCCCTCACCCTCCCCCCGCCTCCTCCTCCTCTCTCCTCCTCCTCCTCCTGCTTTTCTTCCTCCTCCTCTCCTCCTCCTCCTCCTCCTCCTCCTCCTCCTCCTCCTCCTCCCCCCCCCTCCAACTTCTGGTGGTGGTGGTGGACAACCAGGCCCATCAGGCTGGGCCGTGCGGCGCGAGAGGGCAGTCTATATACCCCCGCGCCCCCGCGGTGTGGCCAGCGCACCGACGGCCCTGGGAGCTGTCAGCCCGCGGCCAGCCTGCGGCCGCGCTCGGCGCGCTGTGCGTCCGTAGACGCCTCCCCGCGCCGGAGGAAGGCGCCGCCATCGCCGATGCATCGGCGACGTCGGCGATGCCTCGGCGACGTCGGCGCGGAAGAACAGCGGACTCTTCATCGAGCCGCATCGCCGATGCATCGGCGACGTCGGCGATGCCTCGGCGCGGAAGGACAGCGGGCTCTTCATCGAGCCGCATCGCCGATGCACCGGTGATGCGGGGCGATCCTCCGACACCGTCCGTTCGGACCCCGCCTGGGAGGCTTAGATGAAGGGGAACTGGAACACACAAATAAATACACACAAATAAAACCATTCCCCATATTTTCCCATATTTTCTGGGTTTCTGTCTTCCCCCCCACTTCCCATATTTTCCCATATTTTCTGGGAAATCGGCAATTAATTGTGTCTGTGTGTTTCTTTTCCTCCCGATTAGAAGCAGGTGCCCAAGTCAGATTGCGGCCATGCCCAATGCGCTGTGCGTCCAAGGCCTCTTCCGTGCACTCGCCCAGCATCGATCTGAGGAGTCCCGTCGGCGAGCTGCGGCAGCGCGCGGCCGCGCTGGGGGCCAGAGAGGCAGGATGGCGGCGACAGCGTAGCAAACACGCCTGACGGGGCAGGTCCTCCAAGATGGTCTGGCTCCGCCAGGAGCGTGGGACGGGGGGAGGAGGAGGAGGAGGAGGAGGAGGAGGAGGAGGAGGAGGAGGAGGAGGAGGAGGAGGAGGAGGAGGAGGAGGAGGAGGAGGATGAAGACGGAGAGACGACACGGAGACGAACAGAGGAGGAGGGGGAGGAGGAGGAGGAGGGAGGATGAGGAGGACGACGACGTAGGATGAAGAGGAGTGCGGCGGGCCGCTGGGTGGCTGTTTCCTGGCCGTCACAAATCATAGACAATCATACCAGCACAGGCAACGCCGAGCGCCCGATGCACGAGCAGGGGATGCACACGATGTTGTCGAGGAGGGTCGGTGGTTCAAAGATGGGGTCCTGAAGGGTGGGGGCCTCAGGATAGGAATGGATCCAAGGGTGGATTTACACTGTTTGGGGCACCCCGTCCTCAGGACCCCATGCCTCAGGACCCCATCTTTGAACCACCGAGAGGGGGGAGGGGGAGGAGAGGCGAGGCAGGCTTCAAAGTGACCGTTCGCCGCGACCGTTCGCCGCAACGCGCTCGCGTTGCGTATACGCGGGGATCCGATCCCTCAGGACCTCATCTTTGAGGCACCTCGTCCTCAGGACCCCATCCCTCAGGACCCCATCTTTGAAACACCAGGAGGGAGGCAGGGGAAGGGGAGGCGAGGCAGGCTTCAAAGTGAAGCGTTGCGCATGCGCGACGCCGGCCGCAACGCCGACGCCGCGCGTGCGCAACGCTTGCGCGAGCGCGTTGCGCATGCGCGCCGCCGGCAGGCTCTCGGGGCGGCCGGCCGCAACGCGGAAGCGTTGCGCATGCGCGACGCGCGACTGCAGAGTCGGCCCAGCGCGCGGATCCCCCAACGGCAGAGCCTTGCCATGGCACACCGAGCGCGGGCTGCCTCTCTGTCGCCCCCGCGTGGCGCACACGGGGCCCGATTTGGTTCCAGAGGCCATCGCCGAACACGCTGCGGCTCGGGTGCCACTGCTGTGTTGGGAGGGCGGGTGGGAGTGAGCGAGGCGGCCTGCGGGCGGGGAGGGTGTCTCGTCTTCGCTCCCCGTTCTACCCCTGGGCCGTCGTCCCTCCCCTCCCCTTTAATGTTCCTCCTCCGCCTCCTCGTCCCCTCTCCTCGTCCCTCCTCCCCCCTCCTCCCTTCGCGTCCCCCCTCCCGCCTCTCGGCGCGCGGTTTCCTGCTGAGATGCCGCCTTTGCTCCCCACCGCGCTCGCCCCCGCCGCCTCCTCCTTTCCGCCTCCTTCTCCTCCACCAAACTCTCCGTTCTTCCTCCTCCTCCGCCTCCTCCTCCTCCTCCTCCTCCTCCTCTCCTACCCCTCGTCGTCCTCCTCCTCCTCCTCCTCCTCCTCCGCCTCCTCCTCCTCCGCCCCTCCTCGTTTACGCCTCCTTCTCCACCAGCACTCCGTTCTTCCTCCTCCTCCTCCTCCTCCTCCTCCAGCTGGGCCCCGCCCTCGCCCTCGCCCCCCGCCCCGTTCTTCCTCCTCGCTGCCCCCCGTGCTTCCCCCCTCTTCCCCCACCCTTCTCCTCCTCCTCCTCCTCCTCCTCCTCCTCCTCGCCTCCTCCTTCTTCCTCCTCCTCCTCCTCTTCCTCCGCCTCCTCCTCCTCCTCCTCCGCCTCCTCGTCCTCCTCGTCGCTCTCATCCGCGTCGTCGCTGTCCTCCTCCTTTTTCCCCTCGTCTTTCCTTCCTTTCCGCTCCTCGCCATCACTGCCCTGCCTCTCCGCGGCCTCCTCACACGCAGCTCCCGAGATCGTCATGAGGCGCGACGACTAGGGGCGGGGCGGGGGAACCTGCTACACAATGGTGGGCTTGTTTTCCACCGCCGCACCATAAGTAGGAGGATGGTGGGGTTTTCCTCCCCCTGTTACTCCTCCTCCTCCTCCTCCTCCTCCTCCTCCTCCTAATCCTCCACCCCCTTCCCCCCTCCAACCTATGGTGGTGGTGGTGGAAAACAAGCCCATCACACAACACATGGAACGGGATAACCAACGGCTGCATTCCCGCACCTCCTCATTACTCGCTCCGCTGCGCGAGATCTTCATCCCAAACATCCCCTGCGCCGTTATCACACTCCATCACTCCCCTTCGATTGTTTTTGCGTCGGCGGCTAGGCAGAGGGTGACTGCGCTGGCGATGGGAGCTTAAACGGGGATGCAGTCGTCAGAACGGATGGGCCACCACCAGACATGTCGGCAAGACAGCCCAATACCGCTGCGTGAGACTTTCGCAGCACACAAATACGTGACCCTGAAGAGTACAAGTTCCAACCGCTGCACGGGTGGGTGGCCGTCCGATCTCAAACTGAAGCTGTTGTCTCAACGCCGCAGACACGCGTCGTCAGCATCTCTCAAGGTTTCACCGGTGGAGGGCGGTTCGTTTCTGTGTCGTCTCGCTCTGATGGCGGATGCGCATGTCATCACGCACTGGCTCTTGCTATGTAAATCTATGAGTGTCTCGCCGTTCGAGCGGGTGCTCGCACTGTTCGAAGGATATACTTGGGATGGCCCATGGGGATGGGACTTGGGATTGAAGGGTTCATTGAAACATCAGAGCCTTCTGCGGGGCATGCTCTGATCCTCCCCAAGAGGAACACACGCACGCATAATAATACAATTTCGGAGATCCGCGCTCCGAGCGCCCATCTGCACATAGTTGTTTCGTATTCGATCCTCTCCTCCTCCTCCTCCTCCTCCTCCTCCTCCTCCTCCTCCTCCTCCTCCTCCTCCTCCTCCTCCTCCTCTCATGGTTATCCTCCTCCTCCGTCTCCTACACCTCCACCTCCTCCTCCTCCTCCTCCTCCGCCTCGCCCCCTTGCTCCTCCCCTCCTCTACCCCTTGCTCCTCCTCTTCCTCCTCCTCCTCCTCCTCCTCCTCCTCCTCCTCCACTTCCTCCTCCACCTCCACCTCCTCCCCCCCTCGCCCCCTTGCTGCTCCCCTCCTCGACCCCTTGTTCCTTCTCTTCCTCGTACTCCATTTCCTCCTCCTCCTCCTCATCCTCCTCCTGCTTCTCCTGCTCCTGCTCCTGCTCCTGCTCCTCCTCCTCCTCCTCCTCCTCCTCCTCGTCCCCCTCGCCCCCTTGCTCCTCCTTTCCTCGTCCTTCCCTGGCAATCTTGCGCCCGCGCGCCTCCCTCTCCCGTTGCCCATTGCACTCCCACGCGTCGCCCCATCCCTCGCCCCCTGCGAGCGGGGATAGGGGGCAGGGAGAGGAGAAGGAGGGGATGGGGAGGAAGGCGGAGGCGAGGCGAGGGAGGAGGGGAGAGCGAATGGGGAGAGGAGGAAAGAAGGAAGGGGAGAGGGGAAGGAGGGGCGAGGGAGGAAGGAGGAGGCGAGACGATGGGGAAGAGGGGGCGAGGTAAGGACAGAGGAGGAAAGAGGGGAGAGGGAAGGGACAAGGCCGACGAGGAGAAACACGAAGACCAGACGGCTGAGCGGGCAGGAGGGTGGTGTTGGTGTTGGAGGATCATTCGCATACTGCGGAGTTGTACATGCTGGCGCCTGCATCTTTTCAGGGGGAGGAGGTGGTGGTAATGCTGCTGCAAGTGGAGGGACAGGAACTACCTTGCCGACACCTGCAGGTCTAACACACTCTGCCCTCGCGGGCTCTCCACAATTCCGTTTCTCTTCGCACCTGGTGCAACGCTTAATTCGTCTGTCCTTAGGCGGTTTTACTCATTTTCCTTGCCACCAGAACGCTACAGCCTAGCTGCTCAAGTCCGCCTCGCGCACAGGCAGACGGAAGGACGAGGCAAACGCCGAGGCTGGGGACGGCGGAAGCGACACGATGCGGGAGGAGGAGGGAGGGAGGGAGGAAGGAGCAGCAGCAGGACGGGAAAAAGCATCCAGGAGCGAGGAGGGCGGGGGAGGCTCGGGCGTTGGCAGAGCTGGGTTTAATGGGACCTGGTTTAGTGATGTGCACCAGAGGACCCCCCCCCGCCCCGTTCCACGAACCGGCACTGCGGTCACCCGAACAAAAACACCAGCTACGGGAGACCTGGTGTAATGATTCTGGCCAGTTTCGGGGGGCTCCGGGGCCCTACTACTAACCGGGTCCCCTTACCCCAGGGCTCCCAACTTCGCGCTTCGCGCTGCGCGAAGCGCGAAGTGCGAATACCTTCGCGCTCTCGCGCCGCCTCCCAGGGGAGAAAAGGAGGATGAGGGATCGGCGCCGAGCCGCGAAGCGCCAATAACTTCGCGCCCTCGAGGGCGCCCTTGTATACTCGAGAGGAGCCGCCAAGGAGGGTGGGAGGGAGCAAGGGGCCGAGGCGCGGGAGGACCCGGGCAGGACGGAGCAGCAGCGGGAGGGAGGGAGGGAGGGAAGCAGTAGCGGCAGCAGGACGGGAGAGCATCCAAGAGCGAGGAAGGGCGACCGCCAAGGAGGGCGGGAGGAAGCGCGGGGCCGAGGCGCGGGAGGACCCGGGCAGGAAGGCTGGGACCACAGGGGAGGAGGGCGGCGGCGCGGCCCCGCGGCCGCGGGGAGCCCCGCCGGCCCTCCCGAGGCCTCTCACTCGGCCGCGGCCGCCGCCTACGCCTCCGGAGCGCGGGCGCGGTGCACGGTTTCCCCCGGGGCCGCAGGCGACCCGAGGAGAGGAGGAGGAGGAGGAGGAGGAGGAGGAGGAGAGGGTAGAGGAGGAGGAGGAGGAGGAGGAGAGGAGGAGGAGTGGAGCGGAGCGAGGAGGAGGAGGAGAGAGTAGGAGGAGGAGGGGGAGGTGGAGGAGGGGGGGAGGAGCAGATGGAGGAGGAGGAGGAGGAGGAGGAGGAGGAGGAGGAGCAGCAGGAGGAGGACGGGTCGCCTATGCCCTCCGGAGAAACTCTCCAGAGGGAGGAGGCCAGGAAGGCAGAGCAAGAAGCGTGCACAAACATCATAAACTCTCGGCGCCCCGCGCGGAGTTCTGGGATCGGCGCCGGGAGCCCCCCCTGCGGCGCCTCCGGCGCGGGGTCCAGCGCCGACCCAAGGACTGCGCGCGGAGCTTCAAAGAGACAGGTCAGCCCCGAAGGCGCCCGAGACGAGTCGCCGGGCGTGGATACCAGGCGCCAGTGCAGGCGTCCTGACCTACCGGCGATCCCGCAGCCCCCACTTGTGACTGCATTGAAGTACTCTTAGGTCGGGCCTGTCCCCCTACAGGGGGATTTTAGGCGAAAAATTAAAAATGCCCCAAAATGGTCAAAAAAATACGTATAAAATAATACCAGACCACTTTTGGACTATTTTTGGGGTATGTTTTATTTCTCGTCGAAAGTCCCCCTGTAGGAGCAGGCCCGACTTAAAAGTACTCGAGAGTTTCCTCTTCGAGTGGCGCGCGTTTTCCTCTTCGAGAAGCGCGCGTCGTCGCCGCGGCGGCCGCCGCCACCCGCCACGGTCGCCCCGCGACCTCGGGTCGCCTCGCGCGGCCACCCGCCGCCGTCGCCGACCGCGCTGGCGCAATCTCGGGGGCCCCCACACGGTGTGGTGACGTGACCACACCGTGCGGTGAGCCGGTGGGGACGAGGGGTCACCGCACGGCTTTGGGACTCGAGTCCCTCTTCGAGGATGTCTCGGGCGGCCAGGGGCCTCCGAGGTCCCCAACAGCCGTGCGTTGAGGGACCGTGCGGCGAGGGCCTTGGGGGACTTCGAGGTCACCGCACGGGCGCGGCGGGGCTCCGAGGCCAAAATGTCGAGGGCAACTCGTGGAAGCCTCTCGCCCCATCTTGTGGGCTCTTCTGCGACTCGACGCTGCATCGGCGCTGTCTCATCGGCCCTCAGACCCCACTCGACGCTGATGATAGAATTAAGATGGCACGCGCGGCTCCAATGATATGCTACTGGGTAGAAGGCGGCCCCAAGGCATGTCGACAGGCCCAAACAAGACCCAAGCAAGCAACATTCATCGAGCGGAGGAAGTAGGTAGACACATTAAGTAGGAAGGCGTTCAAAGTAGACTGGGTTTCTGCCCGACCCCCACATAGGAAGGAAAAAGGAGCACAACTCGATGATTCAAGTAGGAAGGCGCCTTCAATCGGTTGGAATCAAGGCGTACTAAATACTTACTTTCAACGACCGATGTGTACGTGCCTATACCTGCACAAATGTGCACGCCGGCTCACATCACCATGGAGGGGATCCCGCTCTGAGGGCTCAACTTCAAGCGATATACCCACCGAATTACGCCTGTTATGATTCGGCTGCGCGAGGCAATCATGATGCTGAAAGTAACGCTGGGCCACAAGGATCAACGTTTTCCAGGCCGCTAGAATGCGCAACACCATCCAACTGCTGTCAGACGACCATCACGGGGATCTCTTCGGTTTACGGAGTGCCAGCTGTGCTTCGCCCCACTTCTCCTGCCATCCGTAAACATCTTCTGACCGGGGCCAGAGCAAAGTAAGTTTCCAGATCGCAGCACAGCGACGAGGCATCAATAATGCTCGGATGTCGAGCGTCGCACTCCAGGTCGCGCCGCATCGCCGAGTCATCGGCGATGCGGGGCGACCTGGCTGGCCAGCTCCGAGCGGCGGGCGTCGCGGGCGGCCGTGAGCGGCCTCGAGGGGGAGAGATGAGGGAGGAGCAAGGGGAGGAGAATGAGGAAGGATGCGGGAGGACGAGGGAGGACGAGGAGGAGGAGGAGGATCGAGAACCCGTCTGCTCTGGCCCCATGTGGGAAGCCCGGAAATTACGATGCCTACCGCGTCTCGCCCCACTTTCCCTGCCGCCGGGCTGAGCATGATGGGCCGATTTTCCACCACCACAACCATGGGTAGGACAGGGAGGGGGAGGATGAGGAGGAGCAGGAGGAGCAGGACCTCCCCAGCCTCCCTTCTCCCCCGTCCTGCATATGGTAGTGGTGGTGGAACATTTGCCCATCAGAGCAGGCACAGCAAACAGCCTTCGTTGCCGCGGACACGACCTGCGCGACCTCCTGCAGAGGATCGGGTCCTGCACCGCGGGTCCGGGAGGCGAGCCCTCATCGCACTCCTGCTGCTGTTCCTCCTCCTCCTCCTCCTCCTCCTCCTCCTCCACCTCCTCTTCCTCCTCCTCCTCCTCCTCATGCTCCTCGTACTCCTCCTCCCTCCTCTCCGCCTCCTCCTCCTATCCTGTTAGCCTCCTCCCCTCTTCCGCCTCCTCCTCCTCCTCCTTCTCCTGCTCCTCCTCCTCCTCCTCCTCCCCTCCTCATGCCCTCCTCTCCAGCTTCTCTCCTTCTCCTCCTCCTCCTCTCATACGCCTCTACTTCCTGCCTGCTCTTCTCCTCCTCCTCCATGCTCCTCCATACTCCTCCTCTCCTCCTCCTCCTCCTCCTCTTATCCTTCTCCTCCTCCTCCTCCTCCTCCTTCTGCTGCTCATCCTCCTCCTCCTCATCATCATGCTCCTCCTCCTCCACCTCCTCCTCCTCCTCATGCTTCTCCTCCTCCTGCTCGTGCTTCTCCTCCTCCTCCTCCTCATGCTCCGCCTTCTCCTCTTGCTCATTACTGCTTAATCTTTTTCTCCTGCTCATCACCGCTTCGAATGAATGAACGACCGTGGGAGCCCTGTTATTCACAAATTCAGTCCGCTGGTCCCCCTCCCATGCGGGGCCATCTGGCTGCGTAACTTAGGCTTGCTGCTACCTGCTCCAGTTCCAGTTTCAAGTCTCCGATGTTGCAATTCTACATCCGACTTTAATATGTTACTGTCCGCGCAATGGGGGGGAGGGGGGCAGAAACTGGGATTTGAACATGCCTGGGTCGTGTTGCCTGGATTCCTGCGGAGTCGCGAGACTTATCAAAATACATGAGATTCGCGCCCCCATCTCGCGTAAAGTAGCCTCCAGACGGCCCAAGAGATTGCCAAGACGCTCCAAGAAGTCTCCAAGAGCACTCCCAAGAGGGCACGAAGAGGAAAAAAACAATGATTTCCCTCAAGTTGTTT
>CAUYUJ010014896.1:0-27500 GCA_963575745.1 Prorocentrum cordatum
TTGCATCTTCGCCTCGTGGAGCAACTGCTGCCAACGAGTTGGACTGGTCAGAGCCCCTGCAGAAAAATCGCGCCGGATGATACTGGGTCGGTTTATATGCGTGCCAGCTCTGTAGCTCTTCTAGATCTTCAGTTAAGGGAAACCGACAACACTCGTCAAAATGATCGTATATTACAAATAGTTTTGCGGGCCTAGCTCGAGCAGAATGATTCGGAATCGGTTGTGTAAGTATAAGCCTCTGTAGCTGTCCTAAATCTCGAGTTAAGTACAGAAAACTGTCAACTCGTCTCAAGATGACTCGAAACGGCCGACGGTTCCCTCAAGTCTTTTGGTAGTAATATTACAGCTACAGACCTGGGAATTTAGCTGGCAGACGCGGCATAACCCGCTACAGGTGGGAAAGGCAAACTAGCTCCACCTTGCGCCCGAATTCCTCTTAGCTCATCTTGCCGACAAGCTCCACGAGGTTATGCTCTCTGGGGCTCTGGGGGCTCACCTGCAGCGTCTCTGAAGCGCTGCGAGGAACGCTTCCACGCGTGCCTGCACGCGTGCAGGCCCGTGTGGACGCGTGCTGGAAGCGCCCCCGAACCCGCTGCCGGGTCAGGCGAGGCGCTGCGAGGATCGTGGACCGGCGAAGATGGGCTGGCGGGCACCACCACCGTCCGGCTTCTTATACATCGTAGAGCTTCTGCGGCATCGGTGGAGCTAAGAGGAATTCCGGCGCGGGGTCGAGCAAGTAACTCGTAGAGCTCCCCCTCTTCGTCATCAATGAGTAAGCTTGCATTCCGGCGCCGGGGGGAGCTAGTTGGTCAACCGGACGTTAAGAGACAATGTGATGACCTCGGGTCGGTTCTGCAAAGATTTGAAAGATATTTGACAATTCATTTTCAGAAACCAGATTATTCTCACGTGAATTGGGTTCTGCCGCGTCTGCCAGTAAAATTTTCAGGTCCGTAGCTGCAATATTTCTACTGAAAGACTTGCAGGAACCGATTTTGGATGTAAACCGAAAAATCGTGATTTTTCGAGTTTTCCGGCTCTCGCTTCAGAAGCTTTCTTGATGTGTTTCGAGGAGTGCTGGGCAAGAAAAGAGCTCTACGAGGTCCCCGGCGGTAACCTGGTTGACGGTTCACCGCCGGTTCCCAGTTCCGGCGCGGGGTCGAGCAAGTAACTCGTAGAGCTCCCCCCCGCAAGGTATTGCTGGAACCTTACGAGTAATTCCCGGTGAGCTCGCTGAGAGCTAAAGGGTTTAAGATTTGAAGCCGGACGGTGGTTGTGCCCGCCAGGAGCTCTTCACGGCGGTCCACGTTCCCCGCAGCGACTTGCCTGAACCGGCAACGGGTCCGGGAGAGCTTCCGCCTGATGTCTCGTAGCTTGTCTGGGGGCAGGCCCGGCGCGCGTCCACGCGTGCCTGCACGCGAACAAGGCACGCGTGGAAGCGTGTCCTGCAAGGCTTTAGAAGCGCTTCACGGGAGCTCCCCGAAGCCCTTCAGGAAAGCTTATTTTCCTGGGGCGCTCTCTGAGAGCTATAGTACTTCGTAGAGCTCCTCATCATCGATGAGCTACAGGAATTCGCGCGCGGGGTGGAGCTAGTAACTCGAAGAGCTTCCCTTCGCTAGTTGCTGGAAGCTTAAGAGTAATTCCCCGAGAGCTCTCTGAGAGCTATGGGGTTTTAGACTGGCGCCGGCGGTGAACCGTCAACCTGGTCACCGCCGGAAACCTCGTCTCGTAGAGCTCATTGCAGGCGTAAGAGCCCAGAATCGAAGCAGAGAACTCCGCAGTATATTTTCCTAAAATCTTTAATTTTCAAATTTTCTTGCCAATCTCAGGTCAGGTGTCTGGCTTGTTCGGAAGAATTTATCGACGGAATGAGCCTAGAATTTAAGAGGTAACTTCTGCAATGCAAAGCTTCGGTCTGCGCAATTATCAGCCCAAACGAATGGTGAGAACTGCAAAATCAGCTGAGCCAGCCCGCGGAAGGTATGATCGCGTCCTTTCTCGGAATTTCGCCAACTAGCTCCACTCTGTCGCCGAATTCCTAGGTCTGTTACCGTCAGAGCTCTACGAGGTATTAAACTGGGAACCGGCGGTGAACTGCCAACCTGGCTCGTAGAGCTTTCTTTGCACGGCGATCGGAACACATGAAGGAAGCTTCTGAAGCGATAAACAAAAAAATCGAAAAATCACGGCTTTCTGTTTTTTATCCGAGGTCGGTTCCTCCGAGTGTTTTAATAATACGGATCTGAGAATTTGACTGGCAGACGCGGCATAACCCACTACAGGTGCGAAAAATCTGGTTTCTCAAAATGAAAGTCAAATATCGTTTAAATCTTAGCAAAACCGACCCAAATGTGACACATTGTCTCTTTTGGTCGGATCGGCCAACTAGCGCCACCCCGCGGCAGAATTCCGAAGAGCTCTACGAGGTACTTTGTCCGCCCGAGCCGGGTGGGCCAACTGGCAACCGGCGGTAAACCGCCAACCAGGTTACTGCCGGGGCCCGCGTAGAGCTCTTTTCTCGCACGGCGCTCCTCGGAACACATGAAGGAAGAGCCTGGAGCAAGAGCCTAAAACCTCGAAAAAACATGTTTTATGTTTTTGTCCAAGACGGTTCCGCCAAGTGTTTTAATGGTAATACTGCACCTACGCACCTGAGAATTTGACTGGCAGACGCCATAACCCACACAGGCGCGAGTACAGGTGCGGGGAATCTGGTTTCCGAAAATCAATGGTGAAATATCTTCAAATCTTAGCATAACCCACCCAAATGTGACATTCTCTCTTTTAGTCGGTCGGCAAATACCTGGTGGAGCTCTGTTCTCCCGCGGCGCCGCTCGGAGCACACTGGAAAGCTTTCTCAAGCGTGAAGACAAAAGCTTTAGAAACACGTCTTTTCATCTTTCTTTTGTGGAACTAGCTCGAGTAGCAGACTAAGTTCAGACCTCTCAAAGCAAGAAAAAACGCGCCGGATTATACTGGATTCGTTCGTGCGTAACATCTCTGTAGCTCTCACAAATCTTCAGTTAAGTACAGCTAACCGAGAGGACTTCTTCAAAATAATCGAAGGACACAATAGTTTTGCAGACCTAGCTCGAGTATGAGACCAAGTTGAGACCTCTGGATAGAACGGACGAACGCGCCTGGTGATTCCAAATAGATTTCTTAGTATGAGCTCTGTAGCTCTCCTAAATCTCGAGTTCAAGCTTTTGATAATAATATTGCGGCTACAGACCTGAGAATTCAACTGGCAGTCGCGGCGTAACCCACTAGACGAGAAAAGCACCAGTTGTCAACAAGGACTTTTAAGTTTTGGGAAAATGTTGAAACTGGGCGCCGGCGGTGCAGATAAGCTACAGAACTGTTCAGCACAGCAATGGGATATCACTAGAAACCTGAGATGAGTCTCCTATCAACGCTGGTACTGATAAACTGATTATTCTGCTGATTAGTTCGACATAAAATATGGTCAGAAAGTTCTACGAGTCCCCCGGCGGCAGGACGGGTAACGGTTTGGCGTGTAAAATACCATTGGAAGAAAATAGTACGAATCCGTGTTTGACGTCTTTTGGCAGTAACTGGGATCCGGCGATAAATCTTCAACCAAGTAACCGCCGAAAGCCTCGTAGAGCTCTGTTCTCGCGCGTTGCTTCTCGGAGCATACGGCAAAAGCTTTCCCAAGCGTGAGTTAAAAAATCGAAAAATACGTGTTTCATTTGACATCTTCGTTTCCTGACCTAGCTCGAGACCAGACCGAGTTCAGACCTCTCGATGCGGGGACGGAACGCGCCGGATGATACTAGATCGATTCATGCAAACCAGCTCTGCTCTTCTGAATCTTCAGTTTGGCAGGAAACCGGTTCTCAAATCAAATATCTTTCAAATCTCGGCACTTGGTAGCGTCCAAAACCCGGAGAGCGAAGAGACCCCTGGGAATTGGTAGCGTCCACTTGTAGCGTCCAAAACTGGGAACCGGCGGTAAACCGCCCCCTGAGGATTGCACCATCAAAAGCGCCATGATTTACTGCATAGAATAAAAATTCAAATTTGCAAAACGAATTTCAAAATCTCTCGCCATCTTTGAAAAACCGACTGGGCGCCGGCGGTAAACCGTCAACCTTTCTTACCGCCGGGGGACTCGTAGAGCTTCCTGACAATATATAATGCCGAAGAAAGATTGCAGAGAACGGATAGTTTTTCAGCCCAAGCGATTTCAGACCTCTCGATGCAACAGCCGAACGCCCCCGATGCTTCTGGATTGTCTTCTGTGCGAGTTCTCTGCTCTCCTACAGCCCGAGTTACGTGCGTAAATCGACAGCGCCTCTCAAGATAACTCGAACAATACGAATAGTTTGGCAAACCTAGCTGAGTATCAGACCGAGTTCAGACCTCTGAGTGCGACAGACGGACTCGTCTGACGTCTCTGAATCGATTCCTGTGATTACCAGCCACGCAGGCCAACCGCCCGAGTTAAGTGCAGAAAACAGACATTACCTCTCAGGATGACTCGAACAATACGAATAATTTCGCGGACCTAATTCAGGCAACAGACCGAGTTCCGAGCTCTGAAATTGACAGACTACGCGCCTGGTGTCTCCGAATCGATTCCTGTGACTATCAGCACTGTAGCTGCCCTACAGCCCGTACAGAAAACCGACAGCACCTCTCAAGATGACTCGGACAATACGAATAGTTTTGTGATTCTAGATCGGGCATCGAACCGAGTTTAGAGCTCTAGATTAAACAGACGAACGCGACTCATCATGTTGAATTAGTTTCTGTAAGTATCAGCTCTGTAGCTGTCATATAGCTCGACTTAAGCACAAAAAACCAAGAGCGCCTGTCAAGATGACTCGAATAATACGAATAGGGTTGCGGACCTAGCTCGGCTAGCAGACCGAGTTCAGACCTCTCGATTCAACAGGCGAACGCGCCTGATCATTCTGAATCGATGAGGTGTGCTTACCAGCTCTGTAGCTGTCCAATATCTTGAGTTAAGTCCAATATACCGAGAGCGCGTATCAAGATAACTCGAAACGGCCGATCCCGCCAGTGTGCAAGATACCCGATCGAGCTGAGATCGAGATGGCGAGCGGGAATAAGATCGAATATCACGGGAAAAAATACTAGAGCTCAAACGAATTGAGGAATTTCGAGAACAAAATTTTCAACCGACCAAAAGTCACCAAAAGGTCCGTCGAGATTTTTCTTGCCAACTAGCTGTCCAGCGCCCCGGAACTGGGCGCCGGCGGTAAACCGTCAACCTTTCTTACCGCCGGGGGACTCGTAGAGCTTCCTGACAATGTATAATGTCGAAAACATTGTAGAGAACGAATAGTTTTTCAGCCCAAGCGATTTCAGACCTCTCGATGCAACAGCCGAACGCCCCGATGTTTCTGGATTCTCTTCTGCACGAGTTCTGTAGCTCTCCTACAGCCCGAGTTACGTGCGTAAATTGACAGCACCTCTCAAGATGACTCGAACAATACGACTAGTTTGGCAAACCTAGCTCGAGTATCAGACCGAGTTCACACCTCAGAATGCGACAGACGGGCGCATCTGATGTCTCCGAATCGATTCCTGTGATTACCAGCCCTGCAGCCGCCCTACATCCCGAGTTAAGTGCAGAAAACCGACAGCACCTCTCAGGATGACTCGAACAATACGAATCGATTCGCGAACCTAGTTCGGGCTCTGGAGTCGACAGGCGGACGCGCCTGATGTCTTCGGAGCGATTCCTGTAACTACCAGCACTCTAGCCCCCCTACAGCATGAGTTAAGTACAGGAAACCAACAGCACCTCTCAAGATGACTCGAACAATACGAATAGTTTCACGATTCTAGATCGGGCAGCAGACCGAGTTCAGAGCTCTGGATTCAACAGACGAACGCGACTCATGATTCTAAATCCATTTCTGTAAGTATCAGCTCTATAGCTTTCATATAGCTCGAGTTAAGTACAGAAAACCGAGAGCGCCTGTTAAGATGACTCGAATAATACGAATATTTGCGGACCTAGCTCGGCTAGCAGACCGAGTTCAGACCTCTGGATGGAACAAACGAACGCGCCTGATTATTCTGAATCGATAAGGTGTGCTCACCAGCACTGTAGCTGCCCTACAGCTCGAGTTAAGTACAAAATACCGACAACGCGTATCCAGATGACTCGAAACGGCCGATCCCGCCATTGTGCTTTTTAACAGTAAAAGGTACCCGATCAAGCTGAGATCAAGATGGCGAGCGGGAATAAGATCGAATATCACGGGAAAAAATACTAGAGCTCAAACGAATTGAGGAATTTCGAGAACAAAATTTTCAACCGACCAAAAGTCACCAAAAGGTCCGTCGAGATTTTTCTTGCCAACTAGCTCTCCAGCGCCCCGGAATTACTCTTAAGCTTTCAGCAACAAGTGGGCGCCGGCGGTAAACCGTCAACCTTCCTTACCGCCGGGGGACTCGTAGAGCTTCCTGACAATATATAACGCGGAGGAAAAATGCAGAGAACGAATAGATTTTCAGCCGAAGCGATTTCAGACCGTTCGATGCAACAGCCGAACGCCCCCGATGCTCCTGGATTCTCTTCTTTGCGAGCTCTGTAGCTCTCCTACAGCCCTGGTTACGTGCGCAAATCGACAGCACCTCTCAAAGATAACTCTAACAAAACGAACAGTTGGCAATTCAGCTCGAGTATCAAACCGAGTTCAGACCTCTGAATAATACGACATGCGGACGCGTCTGATGTATGCGAATCGACTCCTGTGATTACCAGCCCTGCAGCCCCCCTGCAGCCCGAGTTGAGTGCAGAAAACCGACAGCACCTCTCAGGATGACTCGAACAATATAATAGTTTCGCGGAACTAGTTCGGGCAGCAGACCGAATTCCAAGATCTGGATTCGACAGGCGGACGCGCCTGATGTCTTCAAATCGAGTCCTGTGACCATCAGCACTGTAGCCCTGCCCTAGCCCGAGTTGGGTGCAGAAAGCCGAGAGCACTTCTCAAGATGACTCGAACAACACGAATAGTTTCGCGATTCTAAATCGGGCAGCGGACCAAGTTCAGAGCTCTGGATTCAACGGAGAAACGCGAAATATAATTCTGAATCGGTTTCTGCAAGTATCAGCTTTGTAGCTGTCATATAGCTCGAGTTAATTACAGAAAACCGAAAGCGCCTGTCAAGGTTACTCGAATAATACGAATAGGTTTGCGGACCTAGCTCGGCTAGCAGACTGAGTTCAGACCTCTAGATTGAACAGGCGAACGCGCCTGATCATTCTGAATCGATTAGCTGTGCTTACCAGCTCTGTGACTGTCCTAAAGCTCGAGTTATGTTCAGAAAACCAACATCGCGTGTCAAGATCACTCGAAACGGCCGATCCCGCTGCTTTTTGGCAGTAAAAGGTACCCGATCGAGCTGACATCAAGATGGCGAGCGGAAATAAGATCGAATATCATGGAAAAAATACTATAGCTCTAACGAATGGTTGAATTTCGAGAACAAAATTTTCAACCGACCAGAAGTCACCAAAAGTTCCGTCGAGTTTTTTCTTGCCAACTAGCTCTCCAGCGCCCCGGAATTACTCTTAAGCTTCCAGCAATAACTTGCTAAGGGAAGCTCTACGAGTTACTTGCTAAGGGAAGCTCTACGAGTTATTACTCTTAAGCTTGCAGCAATAACTTGCTAAGGGAAGCTCTACGAGTTACTCCAGGTCACCACATTGTCCGCTCGGGCCGGTTTGGCCAACTAGCTGCACCCCGCGCCGGAACTGGGCGCCGGCGGTAAACCGTCAACCTGGTCACCGCCGGGGACCTCGTAGAGCTCTTTTCTTGCCCAGCTCCTCGGAACACGTGAAGCAAGCTTAAACGAGAGGCAAAAAACTCTAAAAAAACGATCGCATACAAATAGTTTTGCGGACTTAGCTCGAGAAGCAGACTCTGTTCAGAGCTCTAGATGCTTCAGCCAAACGCCCTTGATGATTATGTATCGGTTTCTGTGCGCACCACCTCTGTAGCTGTGCTACAGCTAGAGTTAAGTGCAGAATACCGACAGCGCCTCTAAAGAGAACTTGAGAAATACGAATAGTGTTGTGGACCTAGCTCGACTAGCAGAACGAGTTCAGGCCTCTCGATGCAACAGACGCAAGCGCCTGGTGATACTGAATCAGTTTATGTGCGTACCAGCTCTGTAGCTCCTCTGAATCTTGAGTTGAGTACAGAAAACCGGCATCACTGGTGAAGATGACTTTTACGGACCTAGCTCGAGTAGCAGACCGAGTTCAGGCCTCTGGATGCAACAGGCGAACGCGCCTGATCATTCTGAATCGGTTTCTGTAAGTATCAGCTCTGTAGCTCTCGAAATCTCGAGTTAAGTACAGAAAACCGTGAACGCGTGTCAAGATGACTCGGAACGCAGTTGGTTCCAGCAAGTCTTTTGATAGTAATATTGCAGCTACGGACCTGAGAATTTAACTGGCAGACGCGGCATAACCCACTACACGTGAGAAAAATACCGGTCTCAAAATGAACTGTCAAATATCTTTCAAATCAAAGCAAAACCGACCCAAGGTTATCACATTGTCTCTTTTGGTCGGGTCGGCCAACTAGCTCCACCCCGCGTCGGAATTCCTCTAGCTCATCGATGCCGAAGAGCTCTACGAGGTATTTTTGGACTGCCAACGTGAAGTCGGTCCCTGGCTTCGCTCGGGAGAATTTTTCGACGGAATAAACTAAGAATGTGTGAGGTAACTTCTGTAATGCCAAGCTTCGCTCTTCGCAAATAGCAGCCCAAACGAATTGTTAGAACTGCAAAATCGGCTGAGCCAGGCCGCGGAAGGTATGATCGCGTCCCTTTTCGACATTTCGCCAACTAGCTCCACCCTGTCGCCGAATTCCTCTAGCTCTTCTACCATCAGAGCTCTACGAGGCACTAGAAGTGCAAGCAGACGCCTGAGAGAACTAGAAGTGCAAGCAGATAGCTTCTGATGGCATTTTCTGCAAAACTGGAAAATTGCATTTTTGGACTGCCAACGCGAAGTCGGTCCCTGGCTTCGCTCGGGAGAATTTTTCGACGGAATGAACTAAGAATTTGTGAGGTAACTTCTGTAATGCCAAGCTTCGCTCTGCGCAAATAGCAGCCCAAACGAATTGTTAGAACTGCAAAATCGGCTGAGCCAGGCCGCGGAAGGTATGATCGCGTCCCTTTTCGACATTTCGCCAACTAGCTCCACCCTGTCGCCGAATTCCTCTAGCTCTTCTACCATCAGAGCTCCACGAGGCACTAGAAGTGCAAGCAGACGCCTGAGAGAACTAGAAGTGCAAGCAGATAGCTTCTGATGGCATTTTCTGCAAAACTGGAAAATTGCATTTTTGAACTGCCAACGTGAAGTCGGTCCCTGGCTTCGCTCGGGAGAATTTTTCGACGGAATGAACTAAGAATTTGCGAGGTAACCTCTGCAATGCCAAGCTTCGCCCTGCGCAAATAGCAGCCCAAACGACTTGTTAGAACTGCAACATCGGCTGAGCCAGGCCGCGGAAGGTATGATCGCGTTCCTTTTCGACATTTCGCCAACTAGCTCCACCCTGTCGCCGAATTCCTCTAGCTCTCCTACCATCAGAGCTCTAGGAGGCACTAGAAGTGCAAGCAGACGCCTGAGAGAATTAGAAGCAGATAGCTTCTGATGGCATTTTCTGCAAAACTGAAAAATTGCATTTTTGGACTGCCAACGTCAAGTCGGTCCCTGGCTTCGCTCGGGAGATTTTGTCGACGGAGTAAACTAAGAAGTTGTGAGGTAACTTCTGTAATGCCAAGCTTCGCACTGCGCAAATAGCAGCCCAAACGAATTGTTAGAACTGCAAAATCGGCTGAGCCAGGCCGCAGAAGGTATGATCGCGTCCCTTTTCGACATTTCGCCAGCTAGCTCTACCCTGTCGAATTCCTCTAGCTCTTCTACCATCAGAGCTCTACGAAGCACTAAAAGTAGAAGCAGACGCCTGAGAGAACTAGAAGTGCAAGCAGATAGCTTCTGGTGACATTTTCTGCAAAACTGGAAAATTGCATTTTTGGACTGTCAACGTGAAGTCAGTCCCTGGCTACGCTGGGAAGAATTTTTTCGACGGAATGAACTAAGGATTTGCGAGGAAACTTCTGTAATGCCAAGCTCCGCTCTGCGCAAATAGCAGCCCAAACGAATTGTTAGAACTGCAAAATCGGCTGAGCCAGGCCGCGGAAGGTATGATCGCGTCCCTTTTCGACATTTCGCCAACTAGCTCCACCCTGTCGCCGAATTCCTCTAGCTCTTCTACCATCAGAGCTCTACGAGGCACTAGAAGTGCAAGCAGACGCCTGAGAGAACTAGAAGTGCAAGCAGATAGCTGCTGATGGCATTTTCTGCAAAACTGGAAAATTGCATTTTTGGACTGCCAACGCGAAGTCGGTCCCTGGCTTCGCTCGGGAGAATTTTTCGACGGAGTGAACTAAGAATTTGTGAGGTAACTCCTGTAATGCCAAGCTTCGCCCTGCGCAAAGAGCAGCCCAAACGAATTGTTAGAACTGCAAAATCGGCTGAGCCAGGCCGCGGAAGGTATGATCGCGTCCCTTTTAGACATTTCGCCAACTAGCTCGATCCTGTTGTCGAATTCCTCTAGCTCTTCTACCATCAGAGCTCTACGAGGCATTTGTCTGCCCCGGCCGGGTGGGCCAACTAGCTCCACCCCAAGCCGGATTCCTCTAGCTCATCGCTGACGAAGAGCTCTACGAGACACTAGCTCCACCCCGCGCCGGAATTCCTCTAGCTCATCGATAACAAAGAGCTCTACGAGGTACTAGCTCCACCCCGCGCCGGAATTCCTCTAGCTCATCGATGACGAAGAGCTCTACGAGGTACTAGCTCCACCCCGCGCCAGAATACCTCGTAGAGCTCTTCGGCATCGATGAGCTAGAGGAATTCCGGCCAGGATGGAGCTAGTTGGCCGACCCGACCAGAAGAGATAATGTGACAACTTTGGGTCGGTTTTGCAAATATTTAAAGCCATTTGACAATCTATTTCAAGAACGGGTATTTTTCCCACGTATAGTGGATTATCCGCGCTTGCCAGTTAAATTCTCAGATAGTAGGTGCAATATTACTATCAAAGGACTTGCTGGAACCGACTTTGTATGAAAACAAACAACATATGATTTTTCGAGTTTTCCTGCTCTCGCTTCAGAAGCTTCCTTCATGTGTTTCGGGGAGCGCTGTGCAACAAAAGAGTTCTACGAGGTGCCCGGCGGTAGCCTGGTTAACGGTCTACCGCCGGCGCCCAGTTCCTCTAGCTCACCGACTGGGCGCCGGCGGTAAACCGTCAACCTTTCTTACCGCCAGCGGACTCGTAGAGCTTCCTGACCATATATAGTGTCGCAAAAAATTGCACGGAACGAATAGTTTTTCAGCCCAGGCGATTTCAGACCTCTCCATGCAACAGCCGAACGCCCCTCATGCTTCTGGATCGTTTCCTGTGCGCACGAGCTCCGTAGCTCTCCTACAGCCCGAGTTACGTGCGAAAATCGACAGCATCTCTCAAGATCACTCGAATAATACAAATAGTTTCGCGAATCTAGCTCGAGTATCAGGCCGAGTTCAGACCTCCGAATGCAACAGGCGGACGCGTATGATTTCTCGAATCGATTCCTGTGATTACCCGCCCTGCAGCCCCCTTACAGCCCGAGTTAAGTGCAGAAAACCGACAGCACCTCTGAAGATGACTCAAACAATACAAATAGCTTCGCGGACCTAGCTCGGGCAGCAGACCGAGTTCAGAGCTCTCGATGCGAAGGCGGGAGCGTCTGATGTCTTCAAATTGATTCCAGTGATTACCAGCCCTGCAGCCCCCTTGCAGCTCGAGTTGAATGCAAAAAACGGACAGCACCTCTCAAGATGACTCGAAGAATACGAATAGTTTTGGGGACCTAGCTCGGGCAGCACACCGAGTTCTGAGCTCTGGATTTGGCAGGCGGACGCGCCTGACGTCTTGGAATCGATTCCTGTGAGTACGAGCGCTGTATTCCCCCTACAGCTCGATTTAAGTGCAGAAAACTAACAGCACCTCTCAAGATGACTCGAACAATACGACTAGTTCCGCGAACCTAGCTCGGGCAGCAGACCGAGTTCAAACCTCTAGATAGGTCACACGAACGCGCCTGATGATTTGCAATCGATTTCTGTGAAGATGAGCTCTGTAGCTGCCGTACAGCTCGAGTTAAGTACAAAATACCGACAACGCGTATCAAGATGACTAGAAACAGCCGATCCCGCTGCGACGCTTTTTGGCAGTAAAAGGTACCCGATCGAGTTGAGATTAAGATGGCGATCAGGAATAGAATCGAATATCACGGGAAAAAATACTAGAGCTCTAACGAATGATTGAATTTCGAGAACAAAATTTTCAACCGACCAAAAGTGAGCAAAAGGTCCGTCGAGATTCTTCTTGCCAACTAGCTCTCCAGCGCCCCGGAATGGCGCCGGCGGTGAACCGTCAACCCGGCTAGAAAAACGTGAAATGGGTTTATTTTCGGAATGACAATGCAGTCGGTTCCCGGAAGTAAACTAATACTAAAACTGGTTCCAGAGAGCTGAACTGCTCAGGGAACAAACTTCATATGCCAATGCTCGGCGTAAAAATCTGCTTTTTAAAACTAAATTGTCAAATATCTTTCAAATCTGAGCAAAACCGACCCAAAGTCACCGCTTTGTCATTTCTGGTCGGGTCGACCAACTAGCTCCACCCCGCGCCGGGATTCCTCTAGCTCATCGAGAACGAAGAGCTCTACGAGGTACTGGCGCCGGCGGTGAATCGTCAACCAGGTCACAGCCGGGAACCTCGTACAGCTCCTTGCACCCATGAGAAAGCTTAGGATCGAACGGGAATCTTCTGTGAGCTTTTCTGGAAAAACGTCAAATTGAGATTATTGGAATGAAGATAAAGTCGGTTCCCGGAAGTCAAGAAACACTGAAACTGGCTTTAGAGAGCTGAGCTGCTCAGAGGACAAAGTTTATATGCCAATGCTCGGCGTAAAAATCTGCTTTCTTAAAATAAATGATCAAATATCTTTCAAATATTCGTAAAACTACCCAAAAGTTGTCACATTGTCCTTTCTGGTCGGGTCGACCAACTGGGCGCCGGCGGTAAACCGTCAACCTTCCTTACCGCCGGGGGACTCGTAGAGCTTCCTGACAATATATAACGTGGAGAAAAAATGCAGAGAACGAGTAGTTTTTCAGCCCAAGCGATTTCAGACCTCTCGATGCAACAGCCAAACGCCCCCGATGCTTCTGGACTGTCTTCTCTACGAGCTCTGAAGCTCTCCTACAGCCCGAGTTACGTGCGTAAATCGACAGCACCCCTCAAGATGACTCTAACAAAACGAATAGTTTGGCAACCGAGCTCGAGTATCAGACCTCTGAATGCGACAGGCGGACGCGTCTGATGTCTGCGCATCGACTCCTGTGATTACCCGCCCTGCAGCCACCCTACAGCCCGAGTTGAGTGCAGAAAACCGACAGCATCTCTACTCGAACTATACAATAGTTTGGCGGACCTAGTTCGGGCAGCAGACCGAGTTCCGAGCTCTGGATTCAACAGGCGGACGCGCCCGCTCTCTTCAAATCGATTTTCTGTGATCACCAGCACTGTAGCCCCCCCCCCAGCCCGAGTTAAGTGCAGGAAGCCGAGAGCATTTCTCAAGATGGCTCGAACAATACGAATAGTTTCGCGATTCTGGATCGGGCAGCAGACCGAGTTCAGAGCTCTGAATTCAACAGAAAAATGCGACTGATGGTTCTGAATCGGTTTCTGTAAGTATCAGCTCTGTAGCTGTCCTATAGCGCGAGTTAAGTACAGAAAACCGAGAGCGCCTGTCAAGATTACTCGAATAATACGAATAGGTTTGCGGACCTAGCTCGGCTAGCAGACCGAGTTCAGACCTCTGGGTTGAACAGCCGAACGCGCCTAATCATTCTGAATCGATTAGCTGTGCTCACCAGCTCTGTAGCTGTCCTGAAGCTCGAGTTATCTTGAGAAAACCGTCACCGCGTGACAAGATGACTCGAAATGGCCGATCCCGCCGGGACGCTTTTTGGCAGTAAGAAGTACCCGATCGAGCTGAGATCAAGACAGCGAGCGGCAATAAGATCGAATATCACGGGAAAAAATACTAGAGCTCTAACGAATGGTTGAATTTCGAGAACAAGATTTTCAACCGACCAAAAGTCACCAAAAGGTCCGTCGAGATTGTTCTTGCCAACTAGCTCTCCAGTGCCCAGGAAGTACTCGTAAGCTTCCAGCAACAACTTGCTAGGGGAAGCTCTACGAGTTACTAGCTCCACCCCGTGCCGGAATTCCTCTAGCTCATCGATAACGAAGAGCTCTACGAGGTACCCGGAGAGCGAAGAGGGCACATTGGCAGCGTCCAAAACCCGGAGAGCAAAGAGACTGGGCGCCGGCGGTACACCGTCAACCTTTGTTACCGCCGGGGGACTCGTAGAGCTTCCTGACAACATATAATGTCAAAAAAAATTACACCGAAAAAATAGTTTTTCAGCCCAAGCAATTTCAGACCTCTCGGATGCAACAGCCGAACGCCCCCGATGCTTCTGGATTCTCTTCTGTACGAGCTCTGTAGCTCTCCTACAGCCCGAGTTACGTGCGTAAATCGACAGCACCTCTCAAGATGACTCGAACAATACGAATAGTTTGGCAAACCTAGCTCGAGTATCAGACCGAGTTCAGACCTCTGCATGCGACAGGCGGACGCGTCTGATGTCTCTGAATCGATTCCTGTGATTACCAGCCCTGCAGCCCCCCCTAGAGCCCGAGTTAAGTGCAGAAAACCGAGAGCACCTCTCAGGATGACTCGAACAATAGGAATAGTTTCGCGGACCTAGTTCGGGCAGCAGACAGAGTTTGGAGCTCTGGATTCGAAAGGCGGACGCGCCTGATGTCTCCGAATCGATTCCAGTGAATACCAGCCATGCAGCCCCCCTACAGCCCGAGTTAAGTGCAGAGAACCGACAGAATCTCTCAAGATGACTCGAGCAATACGAATAGTTTCGCGATTCTAGATCGGGCAGCAGACCGAGTTCAGAGCTCTGGATTCAACAGACAACGGCCACTGATGATTTTGAATCAGATTCTGTACGTATTAGCTCTGTAGCTGTCCTGTAGCTCGAGTTAAGTACAGAAAACCGAGAGCGTCTGTCAAGATGACTCGAATAATACGAATAGGTTTGCGGACCTAGCTCGGCTAGCAGACCGAATTCAGACCTCTGGGTTCAACAGCCGAACGCGCCTGATCATTCTGAATCGATGAGCTGTGCTTACCAGCTCTGTAGCTGTCCTGAAGCTCGGGTTATCTTGAGAAAACCGTCACCGCGTATCAAGATGACTCGAAACGGCCGATCCCGCCAGTACGCTTTTTGGCAGTAAAAGGTACCCGATCGAGCTGAGATGAAGACGGCGAGCGGGAATAAGATCGAAGATCACGGGAAAAAGTACTAGAGCTCTAACGAATGGTTGAACTGGGCGCCGGCGGTAAACCGTCAACCTTTGTTACCGCCGGGGGACTCGTAGAGCTTCCTGACATCATATAATGTCAAAAAAATTACACATAAACAATAATTTTTCAGCCCAAGCAATTTCAGACCTCTCGGATGCAACAGCCGAAGGCCCCTGATGCTTCTGGATTGTCTTCTGTACGAGCTCTGTAGCTCTCCTACAGCCCGAGCTACGTGCGTAAATCGACAGCACCTCTCAAGATGACTCGAACAATACGAATAGTTTGGCAAACCTAGCTCGAGTATCAGACCGAGTTCAGACCTCTGCATGCGACAGGCGGACGCGTCTGATGTCTCTGAATCGATTCCTGTGATTACCAGCCCTGAAGCCCCCCCTACAGCCCGAGTTAAGTGCAGGAAACCAACAGCACCTCTCAGGATGACTCGAACAATACGAATAGTGTCGCGGACCTAGTTCGGGTAGCAGACAGAGTTCCGAGCTCTGGATTCGAAAGGCTGACGCGTCTGATGTCTTCGAATCGATTCCAGTGATTACGAGCCATGCAGCCCCCCTACAGCCCGAGTTAAGTGCAGAGAACCGACAGAATCTCTCAAGATGACTCGAACAATACGAATAGTTTCGCGATTCTAGATCGGACAGCAGACCGAGTTCAGAGCTCTGGATTCAACAGACAACGGCCACTGATAATTTTGAATCAGATTCTGTACGTATTAGCTCTGTAGCTGTCCTGTAGCTCGAGTCAAGTACAGAAAACCGAGAGCGTCTGTCATGATGACTCGAATACTACGAACAAGGTTGCGGACCTAGCTCGGCTAGCAGACCGAGTTCGGCGTCTGGGTTCAACAGCCGAACGCGCCTGATTATTCTGAATCGATTAGCTGTGCTTACCAGCTCTGTAACTGTCCTGAAGCTCGAGCTATCTTGAGAAAACCGTCACCGCGTATCAAGATGACTCGAAACGGCCGATCCCCCCGGAGTGCTTTTTGGCAGTAAAAGGTACCCGATCGAGCTGAGATCAAGATGGCGAGCAGGAATTAGATCGAATATCATGGGAAAAAATACTAGAGCTCTAACGAATGGTTGAATTTCGAGAACAAAATTTTCAACCGACCAGAAGTCACCAAAAGGTCCGTCGAGATTTTTCGTGCCAACTAGCTCTCCAGCGCTCCGGAATTACTCTTAAGCTTCCAGCAACAACTTGCTAAGGGAAGCTCTACGAGTTATTTCGAGAACAAAATTTTCAACCGACCAAAAGTCACCAAAAGGTCCGTCGAGATTTTTCTTGCCAACTAGCTCTCCAGCGCCCCGGAATTACTGGGCGCCGGCGGTGAACCGTCAACCTTTCTTACCGCCGGGGGACTCGTAGAGCTTCCTGAGAACATATAATGTCGAAGAAAATTGCAGAGACAAAATAGTTTTTCAGCCCAAGCGATTTCAGATCTCTCAGATGCAACAGCCGAATGCCCCCGATGCTTCTAGATTGTATTCTGTACGAGTTCTGTAGCTCTCTTACAGCCCGGGTTACGTGCGTAAATCGACAGCATCTCAAGATAACTCGAACAATACGAATAGTTTGGCAAACCTAGCTCGAGTATCAGACCGAGTTCAGACTTCTGCATGCGACGGGCGAACGCGTCTGATGTCTCTGAATCGATTCCTGTGATTAACAGCCCTGCAGAACCCTACAGCCCGAGTTAAGTGCAGAAAACCGACAGCACCTCTCAGGATGAGTTCGGGCAGCAGACAGAGTTCGGAGCTCTGGGTTTGAAAGGCGGACGCGCCTGATGTCTCCGAATCGATTCTATTACCAGCCATCCAGCCCCCTACAGCCCGAGTTAAGTGCAGAGAACCGACAGCATCTCTCAGGATGACTCGAACAATACGAATAGTTTCGCGATTCTAGATTGGGCAGCAGACCGAATTCAGAGCTCTGGATTCAACAGACAACGGCCACTGATGATTCTGAATCAGATTCTGTACGCATCAGCTCTGTAGCTGTCCTGTAGCTTGAGTTAAGTACAGAAAACCGAGAGCGTCTGTCAAGATGACTCGCATAATACGAATAGGTTTGCGGACCTAGCTCGGCTAGCAGGTTCAGACCTCTAGCTTCAACAGGCGAACGCGCCTGATCATTCTGAATCGAATAGCTGTGCTTACCAGCTACGTAGCTGTCCTGAAGCTCGAGTTATCTTGAGAAAACCGTCACCGCATAACAAGATGACTCAAAACAGCTGATCCCGCCTGGACGCTTTTTCACAGTAAGAGTTACCCGATCGAGCTGAGATCAAGATGGCGAGCGGCAATAAGATCGAATGCTACGGTAAAAAATACTAGAGCCCTAACGAATAATTCAATTTCGAGAA
This sequence comes from Prorocentrum cordatum, assembly GCA_963575745.1. Taxonomy (NCBI): domain Eukaryota; class Dinophyceae; order Prorocentrales; family Prorocentraceae; genus Prorocentrum; species Prorocentrum cordatum. Next base: position 17,909 of record CAUYUJ010014896.1, read on the forward strand.
CAAAATTTTCAACTGGGCGCCGGCGGTAAACCGTCAACATTTGTTACCGCTGGGGGACTCGTAGAGCTTCCTGAGAACATGTAATGTCGAAACAAATTACACAGAAAAAATAGTTTTTCATCCCAAGCAATTTCAGACCTCTCGGATGCAACAGTCGAACGCCCCCGATGCTTCTGGATTGTCTTCTGTACGAGCTCTGTAGCTCTCCTACAGCCCGAGTTACGTGCGTAAATCGACAGCACCTCTCAAGATGACTCGAAGAATACGAATAGTTTGGCAAACCTAGCTCGAGTATCAGTTCGGGCAGCAGACAGAGTTCGGAGCTCTGGATCCGAAAGGCGGACGCGCCTGATGCCTCCGAATCGATTCCAGTGATTACCAGCCATGCAGCCACCCTACAGCCAGAGTTAAGCTCAGAGAACCGACAGCATCTCTTAAGATGACTCGAACAATACGAATAGTTTCACGATTCTAGATCGGGCAGCAGACCGAGTTCAGAGCTCTGGATTCAACAGACAAAGACCACTGATCATTATGAATCAGATGCTGTACGTATCAGCTCTGTAGCTGTCCTGTAGCTCGAGTTAAGTACAGAAAACCGAGAGCGTCTGTCAAGATGACTCGAATAATACGAATAAGTTTGCGGACCTAGCTCGGCTAGCAGACCGAGTTCAGACCTCTGGATTCAACAGCCGAACGCGCCTGATCATTCTGAATCGATTAACTGTGCTTACCAGCTCTGTAGCTGTCTTGAAGCTCGAGTTATCTTGAGAAAACCGTCACTGCGTAAGCAGATGACTCGAAACGGCCGATCCCGCCCGTGTGCTTTTAGGCAGTAAAAGGCACCCCATCGAGCTAGATCAAGATGGCGAGCGGGAATAAGATCAAATACCTCGTAGAGCTCTTCGGCATCGATGAGCTAGAGGAATTCCGGCGCGGGGTGGAGCTAGTTGGCCCACCCGGCCGAGGCGGACAATGTGACAATTTTTGGGTGGTTTTGCGAAAATTTGAAAGATATTTGACAATTTATTTTGAGAAAGCAGATTTTCCGCACCTGTAAACGACTATGAGGGCCTCTCTGTCTTAATATGAGCTCTGTAGGCGCACTTTTACTATCAAAACACTTGGCGGAACCATCTTCATGTCGACACGAAAAAACTATGTTTTTTCTCTTTTTCGAGAAAAGCTTCAGAAGCTCTTTCTCTCGACTCGGAGCACTCTTACGCGTGAATTGAGCTCTACGAGGTTCCCGGCGGTGACCAGGTTGACGGTTCACCGCCGGCGCCAGTATTACGGGAAAAATACTAGAGCTCTAACGAACGGTTGAATTTTGAGAACAAATTTTCAACCGACCAAAAGTCATCAAAAGGTCCGTCGAGATTTTTCTGGCCAACTAGCTCTCCAGCGCCCCGGAATTACTCTTAAGCTTCCAGCAACAACTTGCCAACTAGAGAGCTCATATCAAGACGCGAAGGCCCTCATGGTTGGACTCGTAGAGCTTCCTGATAATATTTGATGTTGAAAACAAAAATGCAGAGAACGAAAAGTTTTTCAGCCCAAGCAATTTCAGACTTCTCGATGCAACAGCCGAACGCCCCCGATGCTTCTAGATTATATTCTGCACGGGCTCTGTAGCTCTCCTACAGCCCGAGTTACGAAATCGACAGCCGAACAATACGAATAGTTTGGCAAACCTAGCTCGAGTGTCAGACTGAGTTCAGACCTCTGAATGTCAGAGGCGGACGCATCTGATGTCTCTGAATCGATGTCTGCGATTACCCGCCCTGCAGCCCCCCTACAGCCCGAAAACCGACAGCGCCTCTCAGGATGACTCGAACAATACGAATAGTTTGGCGGAACTAGTTCGGGCAGCAGACCGAGTTCCGAGCACTGGATTCGACAGGCGGACGCGCCTGATATCTGCAAATCGATTCCTGTGATTACCCGCCCTGCAGCCCCCTACAATCCGAGTTGAATACAGAAAATCGACAGCACCTAGGATGACTCGAACAATACGAATAGTTCCCGGAGAGCTCTCTGAGAGCTAAAGGGTTTTAGACTGGAACCGGCGGTAAACCGTCAACCTGGCCACCGTCGGGAACGTCGTAGAACTCTTTTCTTGCACGGCGATCGTCGGAACACGGAGAGAAAGCTTCTGGAGCGAGAAAGAAAAAACTTAAAAAATCACGTTTTTCTGCTTTTACTCAACGTCGGTTCCCCCAAGTCTTTTAATAATAATACTGCACCTACAGACCTGAAAATTTTACTGGCAGACGCGGCAAAACCCACTACAGCTGCGAAAAATCTGCATTCTGAAAATGAATTGTCAAATATCTTTGAAATATTCGCGAAACGACCCAAAAGTTGTCACATTGTCCGCCTCGGCCGGGTGGGCCAACTGGGCGCCGGCGGTAAACCGTCAACCTTTGTTACCGCCGGGGGACTCGTAGAGCTTCCTGACAACATATAATGTCGAAAGAAATTACACAGAACAAATAGTTTTCCAGCCCAGGCAATTTGAGACCTCTCGGATGCAACAGCCGAACGCCCCCGATGCTTCTAGATTGTCTTCTGTACGAGCTCTGTAGCTCTCCTACAGCCCGAGTTACGTGCGTAAATCGACAGCACCTCTTAAGATGACTCGAACAATACGAATAGTTTGGCAAACCTAGTTCGAGTATCAAACCGAGTTCAGACCTCTGCATGCGACAGGCGGGCGCGTCTGATGTCTCTGAATCGATCCCTGTGATTACCAGCCCTGCAGCCCCCCCTGCAGCCGAGTTAAGTGCAGGAAACCGACAGCACCTCTCAGGATGACTCGAACAATACGAATAGTTTCGCGGACCTAGTTCGGGCAACAGACCGAGTTCGGAGCTCTGGATTCCGCAGGCGAACACGCCTGATGTCTCCGAATCGATTCCAGTGATTACCAGCCATGCAGCCCCCCTACAGCCCGAGTTAAGTGCAGAGAACCGACAGCATTTCGCAAGCGACTCGAACAGTACGAATAGTTTCGAGATTCTAGATCGGGCAGCAGACCGAGTTCAGAGCTCTGGATTCAACAGACAACGGCCACTGATGATTCTGAATCAGATTCTGTACGTATCAGCTCTTTAGCTGTCCTGTAGCTCGAGTTAAGTACAGAAAACCGAGAGCGTCTGTCAAGGTGACTCGAATACGATAGGTTTGCGCACCTAGCTCGGCTAGCAGACCGAATTCAGACCTCTGGCTTCAACAGACGAACGCGCCTCATCATCCTGAATCGATTAGCTGTGCTTACCAGCTCTTTAGCTGTCCTGAAGCTCGAGTTATCTTGAGAAAACCGACACCGCGTGACAAGATGACTCGAAACGGCCGATCCCGCCCGTGTGCTTTTTGGCAGTAAAAGGTACCCGATCGAGCTGAGATCAAGATGGCGAGCGGGAAAGCTCAAACGAATTGTTGAATTTCGAGAACAAAATTATCAACCGACCAAAAGTCAGCAAAAGGTCCGTCGAGATTTTCCTTGCCAACTAGCTCTCCAGCGCCCCGGAATTACTCTTAAGCTTCCAGCAATATGTTGCTAACCGTCAACCTTTGTTACCGCCGGGGAACTCGTAGAGCTTCCTGACAACATATAATGTCGAAAGAAATTACACTGAAAAAATAGTTTTCCGGACCAGGCAATTTGAGACCTCTCGGATGCAACAGCCGAACGCCCCCGATGCTTCTAGATTGTCTTCTGTACGAGCTCTGTAGCTCTCCTACAGCCCGAGTTACGTGCGTAAATCGACAGCACCTCTCAAGATGACTCGAACAATACGAATAGTTTGGCAAACCTAGCTCGAGTATCAGACCGAGTTCAGACCTCTGCATGCGACAGGCGGACGCGTCTGATGTCTCTGAATCGATCCCTGTGATTACCAGCCCTGCAGCCCCCCCTGCAGCCGAGTTAAGTGCAGGAAACCGACAGCACCTCTCAGGATGACTCGAACAATACGAATAGTTTCGCGGACCTAGTTCGGGCAACAGACCGAGTTCGGAGCTCTGGATTCCGCAGGCGAACACGCCTGATGTCTCCGAATCGATTCCAGTGATTACCAGCCATGCAGCCCCCCTACAGCCCGAGTAAAGTGCAGAGAACCGACAGCATTTCGCAAGCGACTCGAACAAGACGAATAGTTTCGCGATTCTAGATCGGGCAGCAGACCGAGTTCAGAGCTCTGGATTCAACAGACAACGGCCACTGATGATTCTGAATCAGATTCTGTACGCATCAGCTCTTTAGCTGTCCTGTAGCTCGAGTTAAATACAGAAAACCGAGAGCGTCTGTCAAGGTGACTCGAATACGATAGATTTGCGCACCTAGCTCGGCTAGCAGACCGAATTCAGACCTCTGGCTTCAACAAACGAACGCGCCTCATCATCCTGAATCGATTAGCTGTGCTTACCAGCTCTTTAGCTGTCCTGAAGCTCGAGTTATCTTGAGAAAACCGACACCGCGTGACAAGATGACTCGAAACGGCCGATCCCGCCCGTGTGCTTTTTGGCAGTAAAAAGTACCCGATCGAGCTGAGATCAAGATGGCGAGCGGGAATAAGATCGAATATCACGGGAAAAAATACTAGAGCTCAAACGAATTGTTGAATTTCGAAAAAAAAAAATTTCAACCGACCAAAAGTCAGCAAAAGGTCCGTCGAGATTTTCCTTGCCAACTGGCGCCGGCGGTGAACCGTCAACCTGGTCACTGCCGGGAACCTCGTAGAGCTCCTTCCACACGTAAGAGTGCTCAGAGTCAGAAGAGAGAGCTTCTGAAAGCATTTCTCGAGAAAGGGAAAAATTGTTTTTTTCGTATCGACATGAAGATGGTTGCTCCAAGTGTTTTGACAGTAAACGTGCGCCTAAAGAGCTCATACTAAGACAGAGAGGCCCTCATAGTCGTTCACAGGTGCGAAAAATCTGCACTCTCAAAATGAATTGTCAAATATCTTTCAAAACATTGGACAATCACCCTAGAGTTATCACTTTGTCCTTTCTTGCCGGGTCGATCAACTGGGAACCGGCGGTAAACCGGCAACAAAGTTACCGCCGGGCACCTCGTAGAGCTCTCTCCTTACACAGCGCTCCTCCGAACACGTGAAGGAGGCTTCTGAAGCGAAAGCCGAAAAAATCCAAACAAAAAACAATTTTTCGGTTTCACGCAGTGAGTTCCTCCAAGTGTATTGGTAATACTGGACCTAGAGCCATAGAAAATCCACCAGCAGGTGCGCCATAGCTTACTACACTGAAAAAAATCTCACTTCTAAAAACAAACTTCAAAATTTTGCATAAGGTGAAAAAACACCGACCCCAGGTTACCACATTCTCTCTTATCGTCGGGCCTGCCAACTAGCTCCACCCTGCCCGAATTCCTCTTAGCTCTTTGCCGAAGAGCTCTACGAGGTGAAGAGCTCTACGAGGTACTTGGTAGCGTCCATGGTAGCGTCCAAAAAACTGGGCGCCGGCGGTAAACAGTCAACCTTTGTTACCGCCGGGGGGCAGGCAATTTGAGGCCTCTCCGATGCAACAGCCGGACGCCCCCGATGCTTCTGGATTGTCTTCTCTACGGGCTCTGTAGCTCTCCTAAAGCCCGAGTTACGTGCGTACATCGACAGCACCTCTCAAGATGACTCGAACAATACGAATAGTTTGGCATACCTAGCTCGAGTATCAGACCGAGTTCAGACCTCTGCATGCGACAGGCGGACGCGTCTGATGTCTCTGAATCGATTCCTGTGATTACCAGCCCTGCAGCCCCCCGACAGCTCGAGTTGAATGCAGGAACCCACAGCACCTCTGAGGATGACTCGAACAATAGTAATACGAATAGTTTCGCGATTCTAGATCGGGCAGCAGACCGACTTCAGAGCTCTGGATTCAACAGACAACGGCCACTGATGATTCTGAATCAGATTATGTACGTATCAGCTCTTTAGCTGTCCTGTAGGTCGAGTTAGGTACAGAAAACCGAGAGCGTCTGTCAAGGTGACTCGAATACGATAGGTTTGCGCGCCTAGCTCGGCTAGCAGACCGAATTCAGACCTCTCGGTTCAACAAGCGAACGCGCCTGATCATTCTGAATCGATTAGCTGTGCTTACCAGCTCTGTAGCTGTCCTACAGCTCGAGTTGAGTGCGAAATACCGATAGCGCGTATCAACTGGGCGCCGGCGGTAAACCGTCAACCTTTGTTCCCGCCGGGGGACTCGTATAGCTTCCTGACAGTTTTTTTTTTTTTTTTTTTTTTTTTTTTATTAAAAAAAAAAAACAAAAAGAGAGAGAGAGAGAGAGAGAGAGAGAGAGAGAGAGAGAGAGAGAGAGAACGACCAGTTCTCTGAAAGCGATTTCCGACCTCTCAAGACCACTCTGAGAGAGAAAAAAAAAAAATCGGCAACTCAGCTCGAGTATGAAATCGAGTTCAGACCTCTGAATGCGACAGCTGGACGCGTCTGATGTCTGCGAATTGACACCTGTGATTACCAGCCCCGCAGCCCCCCTACAGCCCGAGTTAAGTGCAGAAAACCGACAACAGCTCTCAGGATACCTCGAATAATACAATAGTTTCACGGACCTAGTTCGAGCAGCAGACCGAGTTCCGAGCTCTGGATTCGACAGACGGACGCGCCTGTTGTCTCTAAATCGATTTCTGTGCAGAAAACCGAGAGCAGTTCTCAAGATGACTCGTTTTGCGAAGCTAGCTCGGACAGCAGGCCCAGTTCAGAGCTCTCAATTGAAGATACGAACGCGCCTGACGATTCCAAATCGATTTCTGTCACTATGAGCTCTGTAACTGCCCTACAGCTCGAGTTAAGTACCTAGCTCGGCGAGCAGACTGGGCGCCGGCGGTAAACCGTCAACCTTTCTTACCGCCGGGGGACTCGTAGAGCTTCCTGACAAAATATAATGTAGAAAATAAATTGCAGAGAACGAATAGTTTTTCAGCACAAGCGATTTCAGACCTCTCGATGCAACAGCCGAACGCCCCTGATGCTTCTGGATTGTCTTCTGTACGAGCGCTGTAGCTCTGCTACAGCCCGAGTTACATGCGCTAATCAACAGCACCTCTGAAGATAACTCAAACAAAACGAATAGTTTCCTAAACCCAGCTCTATCAGACCGAGTTCAGGCCTCTGAATGCGACAGACGGACGCGTCTGATGTCTGCGAATCGATTCCTGTGATTACCAGCCCTGCAGCTCCCCTACAGCCCGAGTTAAGTGCAGAAAACCGACAGCATCTTTCGGGATGACTCGAACAATACAAACAAGTTTGCGGACCGAGTTCAGGCAGCAGGCCGAGTTCCGAGCTCTTGCTTCCACAGGCGGACGCGCCTGATGTCCCCAAATCGATTGCTGTGCCCACCAGCACTGTAGCCCCCTACAGCCCGAGTTAAGTTTAGAAAGCGACAGTACCTCTTCAGATGATTCGAACAATACGAATACTTTCGCGAGTCTAGCTCGGGCAGCAACGCAAGTTCAGAGCTCTCGATTCAACAGACGAACGCGCCTGATGATTTCTAATCGATTTCTGTGACTATGAGCTCTGTAGCTGCTCTACAGCTGGAGCTAAGCACAAAATACAGAGAGCCTCTAACAAGATGACTCGGACAATACGAAAAGGTTGTTGAACCTGGCTCGGCTAGCAGACCGAGCTCAGGCCTCTGAGTTCAACAGGCGAACACGTTTGATCATTCTACATCGATTAGCTGTACTTACTGGCCCTGTAGCTGTCCTGAAGCTCGAGTTATCTTCAGAAAACCGACAGCGCGGATCAAGATGACTCGAAAAGATCGATCCCGTCGGCCTGCTTTTTGGCAGTAAAAGGTACCCGATCGAGCTGAGATCGAGATGGCGAGCGGTAATAAGATCGAATACCATGGGAAAAAATACTACAGCTCCAACGAATATTCAAATTTTGAGAACAATATTTTCAACCGACCAAAAGTCAGCAAAAGGTTCGTCGAGATTGTTCTTGCCAACTAGCTCTCAAGCGCTCTGGAATACTCTTAGCTTTCAGCAATAGCTTGCTAAGGAAAGCTCTACGAGTTAAGTGCAGAAAGCGACAGTACTCTCCAGATGACTCGAATAATACGAATAGTTTCGCGATTCTGCTCGGACAGCAGGGCGAGTCCAGAGCTCTCTATTCAACAGACGAACGCGCCCGATGATTTCCAACAGGTTCATGTGACTAAGCTCTGTGGCTGCCCTGCAGCTCGAGTTAAGTACAGAAAACCGAGAGCGTCTGTCAAGATGTCTCCAATAATACGAATAGGTTTGTGCACCTAGCTCGCCTGGCAGACCGAGTTCAGACCTCTGGCTTCAACAGGCGAACGCGTCTCATCATTCTGACTCGATTAGCTGTGCTTACCAGCTCTGTAGCTATTCTAAAGCTCGATTCATCTTAGGAAAACCGACAGCGCGTATCAAGATGACTCGAAACGACCGATCCCGCCTGCCTGCTTTTTGACAGTAAAAATTACCCGATCGAGCTGAGATCAAGATGGCGAGCGAGAATGAGATCGAATCATGGGAAAGAATACTAGAGCTATAACGAATGTTCAAATTCCGAGAACAAAATTTTCAACCGACCCAAACGGCGCTCCTGCGTACACAGAAAGACTCTGGAACATGATGCCCAAACTCGAAAAATCAGGTTTTATGTTTTCATCAAAAGACGGTTCCTACTACAGGTTCTCAAGATGAATGTTCAAATCTCTCACAAAGATTGTCGAACTGGGCGCCGGCGGTAAACCGTCAACCTTTCTTACCGCCAGAGGACTCGTAGAGCTTCTCACAATATATAATGTGGGCAAGAATTTCAGAGAACGACTAGTTTTTCAGCCCGAGCGATTATAGACCTCTCAAGATGACTCTAACAAAACAAACGAACAGTGTTCCAATCGAGCTCGGTATGAAACCGAGTTTAGACCTCTGAATGCGACAGGCGGACGCGTCTGATGTCTGCGCATCGATTCCTGTAATTGCCAGCTCTGCAGCCCCCATACAGCCTGAGTTAAGTGCAGAAAACCGAGAGTACCCCTTCAGGATGACTCGAATAATACAACAGTTTCGCGGATCTGGTTCGAACAGCAGACCGAGTTCCGAGCTCTCGGGTCGACGAACGGACGCGCCTGATGTCTCGCAATCAATTCTTGTGACCAGCAGCACTGTAGCATCCTCGAGAACGATTTAAGTACAAAACCGAGAGCACTTCTCCAGATGACTCGAACAATACCAATACGTGCGCGAACCTAGCTCGCGGAGCAGGCCGAGTTCAGAGCTCTTGATTCAACAGACAAACGAGCCTGATAATTCTCAATCGATTTCTGTGATTATCAGCTCTGTGGCTGCTACAGATCGAGAAAAATACGAAAAACCGAAAGCGTCTGCTACACAGATAATACGAATAGGTGTGCGACCCTAGTTCGGCTAGCGGACCGATTTTAGACCTCTAGATTCAACAGACAGACGCTCCATTAGCTATGCTCATCAGCCCTGTAGTTGTCCTGAAGCTCGATTTATCTTGAGAAAACCGAGAGCGCGTATCAAGATGACTCCAAACGGTCGTTCCCGCCTGT